>JARYGA010027493.1:1800000-2129564 GCA_030545235.1 Helianthus tuberosus
GCATACGAACCTCTGTTTGTTTCAGGAGTTGGTTCAAACCCCTTATATTCCAAGAAGCTATACTATCCATTCAAACCGATATTACCGGGAGTGCTTGCCCCCTCAGAAACTTGACGTTGTTCATGCCTCATAAAATCCAACATTTCTGTTGGAACCGTGTCCACTACCGTAACCTCCTCATAAAATCAGAACGCGGAGATTTCCCATTATCTTTCTTGAAGGTTGACTGCACCTCGTTTTCGTTCCGTGTGCCACCATCCGTAACCTCCACATCATCCATAGAGAGAGCCTCAAACGAGTTTCTGATTTTTAACATTACCACCCACCTTGTTATCCGCTTTATCCTCTTTAGTACCTGAAGTACTCGGTCCTGCTTTGTTACTTTTAGGCTTGTATATAAAATTTGTTTTTTGTTTCTTTGGCATAGCTCCTACCCTTACCGTCTTCCTGTTGTCCGTGATAAACCCATCCTCATCAACAACCACTTGCTTTGCTTTATTGTTCACATTCTTAACACACGTCTGATCATTGTGACCAAAGACACACCATACCGAACATCGTTGCGGCTTCCATTCATATTCCACTTTAACTCTTTCAGTAATATACCCATCCTCATCTAAATTCGGAATAGCAACAATAATATGATCTTTCAGTTCATTGTCAGCATTAACTTCAATTAAGGCCCGAGCAAAACTACTCCTCCCCCAGTTATCCGCACACATATCAGCCGTATAACCATCTAGTCTTTTTGGAATCCCTATCTTGGACGCTAATAAACTCAGTCCATCATCCGTGTAAACCGAGATGGGAACATTATGTAACTTCACCCACACCGGAACTGATTTAATACCCTCTTTTTTAAGGCTCACAGACGAAGACCAAACATTCAAAAACAATGACACTTTTCGAATCAACCAGCCACCCCTCCAACACTTTGGCCATTCCCTCTTTAGTGTCAAACTTAAAGAAAAAATCCATCCGAGTTCATCATAAGTTTAGCAAACCCATACCTAGACCATACATTCTTTGCATAATATTCGACAACAGGGTATGGCAATCGATTACCTAAAAAGTAGCCGTATAGAACATTCTCAAACTTTTCCTTTACCTTTCGGATCACCTCACGAGGAATCACAACATCAGCATCCTGAATATTCTCATTCGAATCCAGCTGTCTGAAATTAACTTCACGTTTCATCGAAGTGATATTTTTGACCCTATCCGCATACGAAGACATTGAAGTGTTTTTCTCGGGTTCTTCATCCAGCTTACGCTCAATATTCCCAGTTTCCGAATGGACCGGCACACTCACCTTTTCCAGCTCGTCAATTACATTGATCAGCCTAGATTCCTTCTGTATAATACCACATCTGGGCAGAAGAGGATTACCATCAATGTTAAGTGACCTACCATCATAACCCTTGCCCAACGCCGAAGGTTTCCCTAACACCGCCTGTGAATTCGTAGGCTTAGCATTGCTCGTACTCAGGAAAATACCCCCATGCAGCTTTTCAGAAAACGATTGAAACCCTAGATCCTCCAAACCCCGATCCCTATTTCTCTCCATGCACCCAAACGATGTAAACCTCAACCAGACGACAAGAACATGCAGCCAAGTAAAAAAAAAAACCCTAAATCCTTAAAACTAAATCCTTAAAACCCAAGTATCAATCTTCAACCCTTAATCAATTAAAGCAGTGTATCGATCTAGCTAAATTAATCTCAGTAAACCGCGATCAATGACAACCAAGTTAATAAATCAGGGTTTCGAACTGATCACAAAGGCGGCGATTATCAAGAAAACAAGAAAAAGACCATAGATTCAAATCGGTCACAATTGCTAACGAGTTCGTTATAGGATTTTGAAAGATCAAAACTCTAATCACAGACTGTTATACAAAAGATCACAAGAAAAAGCTAGGGTTTCAAGAAGAACAAAAATCGCCTTCTTCCTCAAGATATCTATTTAGGATAGGTTTCGTTTTATCCCATACATGACATTTGTTTACACATTACATGATTTACATTTGACAATATACATGATTTACACATAAACATTTGACAATTGGTTTAAACAAGACATTTTTGGTGGTTTGTTTGGGTAAGTGATTTAAGTAACGAGGCGTGTGTAATATGATAAAAGCATGGTGGATACGCCGCTGGTACTTCCTATATATAAGTGCTTTTATGGTATTACATATTGTAGCATTATTTAAACCATTTCAAATTTGACATATTACATTTTACACAAATAACATATCTTTACAAAACATTGTTTTACAAACAACATATTTTATACAAACTCATTTTTACTTGGTTAGTCATTTCAATTTGCATTATTCTTTTATATCATCTGATTTCTTATCGCTTTTGTATGATTTATAAAAGAAAACATTTTACAAGGTTCATGACTAACTTTCGTTAAACATTTTTCTTTAAACTTATAAGTCATGAATCCTAAATTAATAAAACCTATGTATCTCACAGGCATTGTTATGCTGACGTACCTATTTTCACATGTGTTTCAGGTGCTGTTGTTAGATGATTATGATGCAAACATAAGATTTGACGAGGGCCTTAGTGACATTAAAAGATGCAACACTAGTTAATTATGTTATGTTCCCTTGTTTTCAAGACAATGTAACATCTTGTAACTTAATAAAACAAAACTTCAATTTCCATGTGTTATGAAACAATGATTCTGTTACAACACTCCCCGACGATTCCGCCGCGATTTGTTGTTTTACGCGGTCGGGGTGTGACACTTACTGCCTTAGAAGAGACTGCCAAATATAAGGATAATATATCCCCTTTTCTGGTTTCATTAAGGCTGGAGCTGAGGATAGGTAATCCTTAAGGGCCTTGAGAGCATTCTCATGCTTTTCAGTCCATTCAAATTTCTTGTTCTTTCTCAGGATGTCATAGAATTCCTTGCATTTCTCTGATGACTTTGAGATGAACCTGTTCAAGGCTGCGATCCTCCCTGTCAACCTTTGCACATCCTTGGCATTGGCAGGAGACTTAATATTCACAATCGCCTTGATTTGCTCTGGACTTGCCTCTATGCCTCTTTTTGTCACCATGTAACCTAAGAACTTCCCTGCTTTTACACCAAAGTGACACTTGGAAGGATTCAATTTCATATTGAATTTATCAAGGATATCAAATGCTTCCTCCAAATCTCTAAGGTGATCCTCAGCTCTCTTGGACTTAACCACCATGTCATCTATATAGACTTCCATCGTGTGTCCAATTTGTTCTTTAAACATCATATTGACTAGCCTTTGGTAGGTAGCACCTGCGTTTCTTAGTCCAAATGGCATAGCAATAAAACATTAGATACCAGTCGGGGTCATAAAGGCTGTATCCTCTTGATCAGATGGTTCCATCTGAATTTGTTGAAATCCAGATGAAGCATCTATGAAAGTCAACAACTCATGACCCGCGGTAGCATCCACCATGGAGTCAATGTGGGGTAATGGGAAAGGATCCTTGGGACATGCCTTGTTTAAATCAGTAAAATCGACACATACCCTCCACTTTCCATTTTTCTTTTAAACAACAATCACATTGGCTAACCACCTTGGATACTTAACCTCTCTAATCATACCTGCTTTGAGCAATTTATCTACCTCCTCCTGGATGATGGCATTCCTCTCAGGTGCAAACTTTCTTCTCTTTTGATGTATGGGTTTGAACGACCTGTCAATGCCAAGCTTATGAGTAATAATATCTTTAGAAATACGTGTCTAGTCTTCATGCTTCCAAGCAAAGGTAGTTTTTCTCTTATTGAGGAAGGATACTAGATCCTGTTCGATGTCATTGAGGATCCCGGATCCTATGAAGACTTTGGATTCAGGATCCTGAGGATCCATCAGGATATCTTTCACATCTTGTTCTCTTGCCTCCAGGACATCTCTTGGAGGATACTTTAATTGCTATTGCTCCCTGGGTCTTGAGGCTGGCTTCATTGATGAAGTGTAGCAATTCTTGGCTTCTTGTTGATCACTTTCAATCTTCACCACACCCCATGTAGATGGAACCGCTTTCATGTCATGTATCCATGGCCTGCCAAGGATCACATTGCAACAGGATAAGCAATCTGTAACATAAAATTTTTGAAAAGAATTAACTCCCTCTATGTAAACGGGAAGTTTAATGTCCCCCAATGTGTTCTTGGTTTCCCCACTGAATCCCACAAGAACAGATGATATTGGGATAATTTCTGACTCAGGAATGTTCATCTTCTTGAGGACATCAAGTTGAATGATGTTCACTGAGCTTCCTCCATCTATCAGAATCCTACGGACAAAATGATTAGATATAAACAAAGTAATAACAAGACCATCATGATGAGGATCCTGAATATCCACACGATCATCCTCATCAAAGGTTATAACTTTCTCCTGTGTAAGGGTCGAGGTTCGAATGGGTCTGTCGCCATTATCCGTCTTTGTTTCTTTGGCATGCCTCTTGGCTGCTGAAAAGGAAGTGCCACATATATCTGATCCACCAGATATGAAGTTGATAATTTGTGCATATGCTGGGGAGCAGGAGCTCTTTCTAGAACCTTTTCAGGATCCTGGATCCTTGACTTTTTTCTTCCAAGCAGCTCCTTCAAATGCCCTTTGCTTAGCAAGTAACCAATCTCCTTCCGGAGTGCTATGCATTCTTCAATGAGATGGCCGAAATCTTCATGATATGCACACCATTTGGATTTGTCTTTTGTTGCAGCTGGCTTATCACTCTTTCTGGGCCATCTTGTTTTTTCACCTAGATTCTGCATTGCAAGGATCAGTTCATTATTGTCAACAGAAAAGCAATATTCAGAAATGGGAGGATAATCCTCATCATCCTCTTCTTGCTCCACTGCATGCACGTTCTGATTATCAGACTTGTTGTAGGATTTGGACTTGTTGTTCCTGAAGTAGGATCCTTGCTTTTCCTGCTTTGAGGATCCTGCCAGTCTTTCTTGGATCCTTTTATCATCCTCTAACCGGATGAATCTAAGGGCCCTGGTTCTTACTTCATCAAGATTCCTGCAAGGGGTCATGACAAGATCATCATATAACTGTGAATCCTTAAGTAAACCCATTTTGAAAGCTTCTACAGTCGTAGCAATAACAAATTAGGAATCTCTAAGGATTCTCTACTGAATTTAGTGATATAATCTCTAAGTGATTCATTTTGACCTTGTGTTACCCTATATAGATCACTAGTTAAACGTTCAAATCTCCTACTGCATGAGAATTGGCTATTAAACAAATTAACTTGATTAGCAAATGAAGTAATAGAGTAAGGGGGAAGACTTAGCAGTCATTTAAGAGCTGATCCTGTCAGTGTGGATCCGAAACCCTTGCATAGACATGTTTCTTTTAACCTCTTAGGAATGGGATTGATCTCCATCCTTTCTCTGTACTGGGCTACATGCTCTTCTAGATCAGTTGAGCCATCGTACAGCTTCATGTTAGGTGTTTGAAACCTCTTCGGTATCTCTGCATCACAAATAGGTGGTGCAAAACGAGATATCTTGTGACTCCCATCTTGAATTTCAGGAATGGGCTTAACCATTCCCGGAACGCTGGATATCATATCCTTAAGTTTCTGCAATTCCCTAGCCATAGCTTGGTTGATTCCTGTATCCTGCACAAAGTCATGGTTATTATGAGAATTAGTCAAAGTGTTACCTCCTGAAGGATTCAGATTTGGAATTCCGGATGTGAATCCATATTGGCGAGATTCTGGTATAATTGAGGGACTAGATGAAGCAATAGTTTGCATAGGTATGAAGTCTCCCAAATGAATCTCTTCCAAAGATGTTGGATTCGTATACGGCCACGATGTGTGCTGAGTCTTGGGGAAGAAGCAGCTATGCTAGAGCTCTCATTGAAGTGCAGGCGGGAGCTGAATTAAAGAAGAGGGTAACTGTTGCAATCCCATCTTTAGATGGTGCTGGTCATTCTAAGGTGGAGGTAAAAATCGAATATGATTGGGAGCCTTTAAGGTGCTCTTCTTGTTGCGTTTTTGGTCATGAAGATAGTTCGTGCCCAAAGAACCCGCAAGTTGCTTCGAGTGGGGATTCTGGAAAGAAAAATGATGACTTTCAGGTTGTGGGTGCCAAGAAGAAGAAAGCTGATAACCAAGGTCTTCATATGAAAAATCAGAAGCCTAAGTTAGTGTATAGACTAGTTGTGAAACCTAAGCCAAAATCGTCCTTGAGGAAGCCGATGAACAATCAGGTATCAACGTCAAACCCCTTTGATATCCTTAAGGACGATGATGGAGGTCAGGGAGGTATTACTGTGGGTCGTCTAGAGAAGAAGGCCACGCAGACTTATGACAAGCAGGATTCAGATGAGGAGGAGGTCGTTGAAGTCTACAATGAAACTAATGAATTTATGACTTCGGGTACACATCCTTCATCTTCTAGAGCAAGGGCAAGAAACTCCTCCACAAAGGGCTCCAATGGTTAGTCATGATGTGATTCGAATTAAGGGGTTGCCGGTTTGTGGCAATTTCATCTTTGATGATGGAGGATGAGTCGTTTTCTGGTTTTGGTGTGTCTTGGTCGTGTCTACTTTGTTTCTTGATGTAAAGTAGGCTAGGCTATGGGTTGTCTTAGAGGTTTTATTTTTGTTTGGTTTACATATATGGGGCATGTCCTGTATATGAATTAGTGTGGAACACATCCTCACTACTTGTACTTAATTGCGGTTGTTTTTAATAGAATCATCGGGGTAACCCTTTACCCAAAAAAAAACTTCTGGGTTCTGCACTTCTTGAGGATCCTTGATCCTGAAAGATGTTAGATCCTTGATACACTGAAGTTGGGGGTCTTGGAGGATAATCCATGGATCCATGAGCCTGAGATGCGGATCCTTAACCCTGAGACGAGGATCCTTGAACCTGAGATGAGGATCCTGGATGCTGAGAGTAGGATCCCTGAACTGTCTGCGTCCCCATGTATCCTCCTGAACTAGTGAAGGATCCTTGATGCTGGAAGGAGTATCCTCGAGGCTGAAGGGAGGATCCTAAAGGCTGAAAATAGGATCCTTGAGCCTGAGTCATTGAGGATGATCCATAACGCATTCCCAATGATCCACCCTGGTACTGGACATCTGATGCTATAGAGTGCTGGGCAGTTATGACTGGAGTGTTGAAATTCAGTGATCTCGGCATCAAAGGAGAGTGATCCTCCGCTGATCTCTTCAACTTCTTGATGTCGTCAATCTCTCGAAGGATCCTGTCATTAGTTCTGTCCTGCTGCTGCATGTAATCCCTCATCTGCAAAATCAAAGAATAAAGATCATTGTTAGTAGGGCCAGAAGAAACAGCAGAACTTGGTTTTGAGAAAACGGGGGTTTGTTTCTTCGCAGCATTCTCAGCATTCTTCTGGGATCCAGAAGAAACAGGTGGCAAAGGTGGAATGCCCTGTGAAGAGGTGATCGCCGGCATAGAGCTTGAAGTGTTCTTCACTTAAGAAGCCATGTGGTTGAAGGTAATGAACCAAAATGAATGAAATGAACAAAATTTCTCAAAATTGAAGCACCAATTACCCCACGGTGGGCGCCAAACTGTTTTGGTCAAAAATCACACAAGGATAATGCAACCAAATCCGATTTTGTGAGGTGTGATGCTTGGTAAAATGAACAAATGTATGAACAATGTATGAATGAAATGAATGTTGGACACAAGGATTTATACTAGGAAAAAGCCCTTGATCAATATATGATCTCCGGCACAAAAAACCTCGGGTGATGGAAACTAACGATCACCAAATATATTAAACAAACAATGTTTACAAATAGGGATGACAACAAGCTTGGTACAAGGATCACTAGTGTGCAAAAAGTGTGTAATCACCAATAAGTTGCAGAGAGTTCTCGAGAGTAGTGTGTGTTGCTAATTATTCTCTAATCAAGCTTGTTATCCCCATTTAAAAATAGAAAGAAATAAGCTAACAAACTAACAATCCGAAAAAGGTGCTAGCTTCCCACGATCTCCACAACGGTCACGAAGGCCATGCACGTGCAGAATTAGAAGGCATATTCCCCTGGAATCTCGGCAAGACCAAGTCCCACTCGAATGCTCCTGCAAAACAAGTTCAAATATAATGGAAACAATTGTTAGTATAAGGATAATAATGAGGATCCTGGATCCCTAGTCCTGCAACGTCTCCTTAGGATCCTTGATTCAAACTGAACTGAGGATCCGTGATCCTGGCTACACTTGAGGATCCGTGATCCATATACTGTGAAAATCCATCCCTAACAGTTAGTATTACAAGATGTGTTGAAAATGGTACCTCCTGATTGATTCGAGGCTGGGATTCCAGATGTGAATCCAAATTGGTGTGATTCTGGTATGATTGTGGGACCAGATGAAGCTATAGTCTGCATGGGGATGAAGTCTCCCACATGAATCTCTGAACTTCTGGGTTGTTGACTCCTTAAGGATCCTTGATCCTGAAAAACATTGGATCCAGTATACATCAGAGCTGAAGGTCTTGGAGGATACTCCATGGATCCATGAACTTACGATGAGGATCCTTGAACCTGGGATGAGGATCCTGGATGCTAAGGATAGGATCCTTGAACTGATAGCATCCGCCTATATCCTCCTGAACTAGAGAAGGATCCTTGATGCTGGAAGGAGGATCCTATAGGCTGAAGAGAGGATCCTAAAGGCTGGAAATAGGATCCTTGAGCCTGTGTCATTGCCGACGATCCATAGTGCATACTCGATGATCCTCCATGGTATTGGACTCCTGATGCCATAGAATGCTGGACAGTTGTTGCTGGAGTCGAGAAATCCAATGATCTGGGCACCAATGGAGAGTGATCCTCCGTTGATATCTTCAATTTCTTGATTTCATCAATCTCACGAAGGATGCTGTCATTAGTTTTGTCCTGCTGCTGGATGTAATCCTTCATCTACAAAATCAAAGAATAAAGATCATTATTAGTAGGAGCAGAAGAAACAGCAGTAGTTGCTTTTGTGAAAACAGGGGTGTGTTTCTTCACATCATTCTCAGCATTCTTCTGGGATCCAGAAGAAACATGAGGCAAGGGTGGAATGCCCTGTGAAGAGGTGATCGCCGGCATAGTGATTGAAGTGTTTTTCCCTTGAGAAGCCATATGGTTGAAGGTAATGAATAGAAATGAAAGAAATGAACAAGATTTTTCAAGAATGAGCACCGATCGCCCCACGGTTGGCGCCAAACTGTTTTGGTCAAAAATCACACAAGGATAATATAACCAAATCTGATTTTTGTGAGGTTAGATGCTTGGTTAATTGAACAAATGTATGAACAATTAATGAATGAAATGAATGATGAACACAAGGATTTATACGAGGAAAAAGCCCTTGATCAATGAATGATCTTCGGCATAAAAAACCTAGGGTGATGGAAACTACCGATCACCAACTATATTGAACAAACAAAGTTTACAACTTCGGATGATAACAAGCTTGGTACAATGATTGCTAAAGTGTTAGTGTGTGTAATGGCCAAGAGTTTGCAGAGAATTCCCATTCGAGAGTTGTGTGTATATGTGTGTCACTAAAATTACTAAATAAAGCTTGTTATCCCCTTTAAAATTAGAAAATATCTAAGTAACAAACTATCCGAATAAGGTGCTAGCTCCCCCACGATCACCATAACGGTCTTGGAGCCAATGCACGTGCAAAAACGCGAAGCATATTCCCCTAGAATCTTGGCAGGACCAAGTCTCCTTCGAATACACCTTCAAAACAATTCAAAATATGATGGAAACAATTGTTAGTTTAGAAAAACAGTGAGGATCCTGGATCCTTAGCCTCCCTGTATCATCTCCTGAGGATTCTCGATCCATACTAAACTGAGGATCCATGATCCAGGCTATACTTGAGGATCCGTGATCCACATGCTATAAAATTCTATCCCTAACAATAACTAATGGGTATAACCATTTACAATGTTTAATAAGTTATTCACTTTAATGGGTAAAGTATATATTGAAAATCCTTAATGTCTTACAGTATACACTAATGTCTAAGGTTTAACATTTGTGTACATTTAACTTAACCCTTAATTGCTTTTGGGGTATATAATTAATGGGTGAATAAAGTATTTAACCTCGGACATTGGTACTAATATACTTAGGTTATATTGTGGTTATTAAAGTCCATACAAATTAGTGACTAACACTGTGTTTTTAATATTAGTTATGATTAGTACTGACCTAATCATTTAGGTTAACAGTTATGATTTTAAGTGGTTATTTAAGCAATTATTAATAACTTATGATTATTAATAAATTCACGCATGGTATTCTTAAGAAGCAATATACTTAACTATTCTTAAGTTGTGAACATTACCCATTAACTATATTCACTTAGGGTACCATTTAATATTACATTTAAAATGTTAAGAACCATTTTAATATTAGATTATTTCTTTATATAGATCAATGTCATGATTAATAAAGATATGATCTTAAATACATGATTATCTTTATAATTTATTATTAGTATAAGAATATTCATTACAAATACTTAAGAATATCTATAGTTTACTATGGCCTTTGGGTATAAGGAGTGGTAGCGGTAAACACTAGTTTACCGAATGTCTAACCAATGCCAACCAACTTTGCCGATCTTGTTTAACGAAATGGAGGGTGTTTTCGGTTAAACCTCACTGAATCGGGGAGAGGGAGGGAAGGGGGAGAGAGAGGGGGTGTGTGGTGGGGTCCATGCCTTCTCAACCAATCATACATTTTTCCTTTTTTTTAAATAGTTTACCTATTCCAAAGTGTCTAACCACCGCCAATGTTTTTTGGGTAAAGGGTTACCCCGGTGATTCTATATATTCACAACCAATAAAACAAGTAGTGTTGAGAACCCAACACTAGTTCAGACATAGGACATACCCCTATGACTGTAGAAACCAAAAACCGAAATAAAACCAACAAAAGTAGCAACAACTAGACAAATTTCTAGAAAAATAAGGAAACAATCAAGAACAATCAGCCTCCATTATCGATCACACTGTCGATATGGATCTCCCAGCTTTCCAACAATTTTCTCACTCTATCCGTGTTCCTGAACTTAACTCCCATTAGCTTGTATCGGACGGTACTTAAAACAAGGTCACGAACCATGTCCGGTGGTCTAGCATGGTTCTTGAAAAGTCTCACGTTCCTCTCCTGCCAAATAGAATAAGCCGTGGCAGCAACAATTAATCGACTCACATAGTTACCAGCAGATTTAGAAGTAGCCCATCCCCGTAACCAATCAACAATGCTACTCCATTTTGAATCCACAGACGCCATGTCCCCTTTGGACTTAACCGAACTCCACACTTGCGATGAAAAGCTACATTAAAAAAAAAGATGTTCATGTGAATCCACATTCGCATAGCATAGTACACAACACATCATGTTCATACTCTTCCTCCTAGATAAATCCCATTGCAAAATTTTATCTTGAGTCAACAGTTTACCCCGCATTATTAACCACATATGGAACGCATGGCGCGGTATGCACTGAGAAAACTATACAATTTTAACCCAATCCACCTCGGTGTCGGTAGCTCTAATGGAGTTCCAAGCCGTTGACGATGAAAACTCGCTTAGTTTGTTACCATCCTTCCAAAAAGTATGATCCCTAGTATCCAGATTACAATGAAGTTGGTCCAAGAGATTAATAACGGGGAATAAATCCCTCCATTCGACCGGCCAGTTCCAAGTACCATCCCCATAAACGTCCTGAACAGTATCATCTAGGCCAAATCCAGCTCGAGTAATAACCCTAGGAGAAAGGAAAGTACATAGCGGACCACCATCACACCAAAAATCATACCATGCTGATGTAGAGTTACCATTTCCAAGTTTTACCCAAATATAGCGTCTAAATTCTGACCGTATCTGAAGTATCTTCCTCCAGCTCCAGCAACAGTTGGTGACAGACTTACAATTCCATAGAGTGCGGCCTCTTAACCAGTAGGAATGAATCCAAGCAACCCAAAGCGACTCCCGGTTTGTAACGATACTCCACACATGGAAAGCCATAAGAGCTCGATTAACGTCATGAATCCTTCTAATACCCAACCCACCTTCATGTTTTGGAAGACAAACCACCTTCCATCCCACTTTCGCTCTCCCCATACGAGTCGCATCCGTAGCCCATAAGAAATTACGCATGAGTGCTTCCAAGTCCTTAATAACACGAGACGATAATAACAAAACTGATGACCAATAAATATACATAGACGACAAAACTGAAATAATCAGCTGAAGACGTCCAGCAAACGACATAAAATTATTCTTCCAGCTGTTAATACGGTTTTCCACGCGCTCCACCAGGATATTACAATCTGAATATGAGAGCCTTGACGAAATAAGAGGGACTCCCAAATACCGAACCGGGAGAGCACCCTCCACAAAAGGCATAATATTGAGAATAGCAATTTTAACATGATTCGGGACATTGCAAAAGTAAGCTGTACTCTTTTGAATACTAGGAGTTAAGCCCGACATTTGCGTGAACTTAGTAATCGATGTCATAATACAACTAGCCGACCCAACATCACCTCTAGCAAACAAAAACAGGTCATCGGCAAAGCAAAGGTTGATGATTTGTTGCTTTTCACATTTATTATGATACCTGAAAGAGGAATCGATTCTAGTCACCTGTTGCAAAATACACGTCAACACTTCCATCACGAGCGTGAAAAGATAAGGAGAAATTGGGTCCCCCTGGCGTAATCCACGTTTACCCATAAAGTACCCATGAACGTTGCCATTAACACATATCGAGTAAAAAGGGGACGATACACAAACCATAATCCAATCCACCATTTGTCTATTAAAACCAAACCCGATCAGAGCATTTTTGAGAAAACACTCCACCGTATCATAAGCTTTCTGGATATCCACCTTGAAAGCACACCTAGGAGGACTCGAGTTCCTATGATAATTGTGCATCAGCTCTTGGGTAAGTAAAATATTATCCGATATTCTTCTACCCGGGACAAACGCAGACTGGTTGATACTCACAATCCCACTTAAAGCACCTTTAATACGATCCGCCAGAAGTTTACTGATACACTTATAGAGGACATTACAGCAAGAGATCGGCCTATAGTCAGATATAGTGGATGGCGTAGATACCTTCGGAACCAGAACTATAAGAGTGTGATTAATTTCTTGGAGAAGATGCCCCGTATTAAAGAAGTCCAGAATAGCATTAGTAACATCATGAAAAAGAAACATCAGGCAAAACAGGGATTTTCTACAAAGAAACAAGGTATGAGGTTTGAATATAGACCGGTTCCAAAAAATTTGAAGCAGGCTCCTCGTGTTATCAATGTCATAGATGAATTAGAAAAGGTGACCAGACCTGTTTCAGTGGTGAATAAAAATATCGTGAAAACTAGTAACAAGTTTGATCTGTTGAGTCAAGAGTTGGAGGATAAAGGGACTAGCCGAAGTGTTATAGATCGGAAGGAAGATAAGAAGGAACAAAATGAAGTCGTAGATGAATACTATGATGATGAGGAGGTGCAAGAGGTTTACAATGAGACTATTCAATCCATAGTGGGAGAGCCGAAGCAAACTGAGGGGGCAAGCACTCCCGGTGAAAGCGTTTCCCATGTCTAGCATTGCATCTTGGAATATTAGGGGGTTGAACCGCCCTCTAAAACAAAAAGAGGTTCGGCAAGTGATTCATCAAAATGGAATTCAGGTGTGTGCTATTATTGAATCTCATGTTGACATTAGCAATCTTGCTAGTGTTTGCAAAAAAGTTTGGAGATCTTGGGAATGGACATCGAATGGTAGTGTTTGTCAAAAGGGAACTCGAATAATCCTGGGGTGGAATGCTAATGAAGTGGATGTTATGGTGTTGGCTCAATCGAGTCAGGCTATTCATGTCCAAATTCAATTTAAGAGGGATAACAAAACTCTTTTTTGCTTGTTCATATATGCCGATAACTATTATAAAACTAGATGTGATCTATGGGAGAATCTTCGTTATCATAAGGCTCTAGTGCATGATAAGCCATGGGTGCTTCTAGGTGACTTTAATTCCTCTTTGAACTTAGAAGATAACTTGTTTGGTTCGTCTAAAGTTAATACGGGTATGCGTGACTTTAGAGAGTGTGTCGATGACGTGGAGGTGTTTGATGTCAATAGTACAGGCGTTCAATATACTTGGAAACAAAAACCAAAAAAGGGAACTGGTGTAATCAAGAAAATAGATCGGATAATGGCCAATGTCCATTTTACAGACATGTTCCCAGCGGCTTGTGCATATTTTCATCCGAACAGGATTTCGGATCATACACCGTGTATTCTAAAGCTCCCATCCTTGTTGAAAGAAAAACCGAAACCTTTCAAGTTTGCTAACTTCATTGCAAATAAGAAAGAGTTTGCGGAAGTGGTGTTGAACAAGTGGAATGAGGAGGTGACGGGGTGTTATATGTTCAGATTAGTGACGAAGATGAGATCGTTAAAGGTGCCCCTAAGGAAGCTGCTTCGAGACCAAGGTAACATACACAAAAAGGTAGATAATTTACGTAAAGATCTGGATGAAATTCAGATTCAGCTGGATAGCGAACCGAATAATGAAGCGTTAAAGATTAAGGAGGCCGTGATATATAAAAATTTTATGGAAGCGTCGTTTGATGAAGAGTGCTTTCTAAAACAAAAGGCGAAAGTAGAATGGCTCGGGTCAGGTGATGCGAACACAGCTTTTTTCCACAACTCAATCAAGAGCAAGAATCACCGAAGCAGAATTGAAATAGTGAAAGATATTAATGGGATGCAACATGAAGGAATAGATGCAACAAAAGCTCTTCTAGATTATTATGAAAGCTTCCTTGGTAAAAAAGATAATATTCTGGAGGTGCCATCTTCAAACTTATTTGTTAAGAAGCTGAGTTCTGATAAAGCACAGTTGATGGTTAAGGAGGTGTCGAATGAAGAGATAAAGAATGCTATGTTTGATATAGGGGATAATAAGGCTCCGGGTCCAGATGGTTTCTCATCTGTCTTCTTTAAAAAAACTTGGAATATAGTAGGGAGTGATGTGTGTCAAGCGGTTCGAGAATTTTTCAGGAATGGTAAACTTTTAAAGGAGGTAAACCATACTATTATTGCTTTAATCCCTAAGAAGACCACTCCGGAGTATGTTACGGACTATCGACCAATTTCTTGTTGCAATTCTATTTTCAAATGTTTGAGTAAAATCATCACTAATAGAATCAAACAAGGTTTGCAAGAGGTAGTTAGCATTAACCAGTTGGCTTTTATCCCGGGCAGGAGAATTTCTGACAACATTATGCTTACGCAAGAACTAATGCATAATTATCATAGAAACTCGGGGCCTCCTAGATGTGCTTTTAAAATTGATATTCAGAAAGCGTACGATACGGTTGATTGGAATTTTCTAAAGTGTATTATCACCGGATTTGGGTTCCATGATCGAATGATAGAATGGATTATGAAGTGTGTGTCTACCACAACGTTTTCGTTGAGTATCAACGGTAACTTGCATGGGTTCTTCAAAGGTGAGAGGGGGCTTCGACAAGGTGATCCATTGTCGCCCTATCTGTTCACTCTCGTGATGGAAGTTCTTACTCTTCGGTTGGATTACATGGTAGCCACATCGCTGAATTTCAGGTTCCATAATAAATGTGATAAACAACGAATTGTGAGTTTATGTTTTGCTGACGACCTATTTATGTTTGCAAGAGGAGAAGTTAAATCGGTCAAGCTGGTTCTAGAAGCTCTTGAAAGCTTTAAAAACATGTCTGGCTTAGTTCCAAGTATTCCAAAGAGTACGGTGTATTTTGCGAATGTCAATAATTAGATTAAACAAAAGATTCTGGAGATGGTGTCGTTTAAAGAAGGTAGCCTTCCAGTTAAATATCTTGGTGTCCCCCTTATATCGTCTCGATTATTATATAAAGACTGCCAGATTCTTGTTGAAAAAATGGAAAATAGAATCACGTACTGGGGCAATAAGTTTCTTTCGTTTGCGGGAAGACTTCAACTTATCAGGTCGGTGCTGTCTTCTATGCATGTTTACTGGGCTTCTGTATTCATCCTCCCTAAGCGTATTTCAAAGGAGCTTGAAAGGAAAATGAGAGATTTTTTATGGAAAACTGGTTCAACAGGGAAAGGCAAAGCAAAAGTAGCGTGGAAATCTATATGTCGGCCTAGGGAAGAAGGTTGTCACACCCCCAAAATCCACCCGCGGAGTACTACCGCTTGGAGGCGTGACATGACCAGGATCAAGCCACCAATCATATTGAACATAAGTATAAAGTAAAAGTCATTCATCAATACGATAGGTGTTTCCAAAACCAAATATAAACAAGTGTGTAGCGGAAGCATTTAAAGTAAAACCCAACATAAGTTTAAGTACAAAATGTCATAATGTTTAACAACACATTTCACAATCCATGTCCACAACGACTGTGCCTCCCGTGCAAGCTCCAAAAGTACCTAAGGTCCTGCAAGGCATGTAACAGAGAGTCAACAACTAGTTGAGCGAGTTCACAGTAAGTAAGTTCGTAAATGCAAGTTCGTTTCGTAACGCGCGGCTATACTGGGCCGATAGTATGTTCTATTAGTGGGGGCTTCCCATGTTTGCATATACACTAGACTATTTGTAACCATAATTGTTCTTCTAACCGAGAACAGTAGTACGTACAAAGTTTACGTAGGTTTTACGTAAGTGTCCTTCACAACCGAGGACAGGGGTACGCGGGGGTTTACGTAGGTTTTACGTAAGTGCCTGACACAACCCGAGGCAGTAATGAGTATTAGTTTACGTAGGTTTTACGTAAGTGTCCTTCACAACCGAGGACAGTGATGTGTACAAGTATACGTAGGTTTTACGTATGTGTCCTTCGCATCTGAGGACGATGGTAGATAGTCTAGTAACATTGTAAGTACAAATTCATTCCTTCAATCCCATTCCCAACCCCGGGAATCCCATGCCTTGGTAAGAGTGTGAACTCACCTTGTTTGCTCGGTATGCTAAGTTAAGTGCTCACAGTTAATCAGTCAAGTCCTATAGTGCACGTATGTTCAGTCAGTTTACGTTCGTAATATATTTCACATGTAACTATCATCACCGAAATGCCACACAGTGTATCTAGCAATTTAGTATCTTGTATCATGTACACAGTTAATCCAACTTATGTAAATTCATCTTCCTCATAATAGTCTTCTCAATAATTTCTAACATAGTTAACCACATCACAGTTAATAAAGCTAGTATGCTTAACTGAGTTAGCATATAAAAACAGGGATATATGGTTAACAGAATTAACATTTAACAAACTGGTAACTAACTGTGTCACATGATTTACTTAACTAATCAGAGTTATTATATGTAATTTAATAAGTTAACAACTTAATAAATTTAACCAGTTAACAGATAACAGTTGGGCCGAAATCTACACATGGGCCGAAAACACACAAGTGCCGAAATCCCCCTTATAGCCGAAAACCCCATGAGCCGAAATCACCTATGGCCGAAAACACACATGTATGACGAAAACACACATGGGCCGAAATCCCTTATGTTGCCGAAAACACTTAAGTGGGCGAAATCCCTCATGTGGGCCGAAATCCCACTTTGGGCTGGAAATGTTTGGGCCGAAATCACTTCATGTGATTTCGTCCAGTTTATAAGGTGGGGGGTGTTTTCGTGAACATCATCATCTTCACCAAACTCACTGTAACTTAACCCAGCAACTAAATCTCATTACAGTTACATGTTTAATCATCTATAAGTCATTTAAATCAATCATTGATATGTAATTTAATAATTTGCCAACATCATATGATACCAGGATCCCGATTTAATCAGTTTATCATTCATTAACAAACACCCTCTGTTGATCAAAATATCAAATATACAGAAGGTTCATAGATGATAATTATCTATCAAGCACACAATGATCAATCACATAATAACATATATCAAATATATACATACATCATGATTAAACATCCAAAAAATCATACGATAAGCATCTTAAACAACAGAACATGAAGATCACTAACCAAGAATTTAAACAGAGGTTTTGCTTCAAGATGAGTTCTCTTTTGCTGGGTTTTCAGAGGTAGAGAGACAAAGTGATAAGATATGGTTTGGGTAAATGTGAAACTTGTCTGAGAAGATTGTTTATAAAATGATTTTATATATAAAAATATCTCAACACTGGGCCAAGGCCCATCTTCTGATTTCACCACACATCAGTGGACGAAAACACTTAAAGTGTTTTCACCACTTGGGTGTTTTCATGAGTATTGTTCTCAGTAAGTTCCATCCTTAATTAACATACAATCACATATAATAAATACTATGGATTTCCACATATAAAATATCAGTCGAAATACGATATAACGTATTACAAAGGTAAGCGTTGTGAAACAACGAGTCGTATCAACAACAACTAGAACAATAATAATAAAAAAAAAAAATTAACGTGCACTAAGTCCGAAGATAGAATCTTGGAAACTCGAGTTGTCACATTATCCCCAACTTGAAAGAAATTTCGTCCCGAAATTTAGCATGCGGTTACTGAGGAAGCTAGGTAAGTTATCGTTTACTGGTTTTCCTGGGGTGTCACATCATCCCCCCGTTGATTTGGAATTTCATCCCGAAATTCTGTAGTAGCCTCAGCCTCAGTAGTAGTTGCATTGTTTTCGAACAACTGGGGATATTTGAGTTCCATTTGGTCTTCGCGTTCCCAGGTGAACTCTGGGCCACGACGGGAGTTCCAACGAACTCGAACAAGAGGTATTCTGGTGTTCTTGAGGACCTTAACATCCCGGTCCGTGATTTCAACTGGTTCCTCGACGAAATGCAATTGTTCGTCGATAGTGAGCTCCTTCAAAGGAACTATGAAGGTCTCATCTGACTGCCACTTCTTCAGATTCGACACATGAAAGACGTTGTGAACTGCACTGAGTTCGGCTGGTAAGTTCAGTCTGTAGGCCACTTTGCCTATCTTTTCTATGACTTCAAATGGTCCAACGTATCGTGGATTGAGCTTGCCTCGTTTGCCAAAACGAACAACACCCTTCCAAGGTGAAACTTTGAGTAGTGCTCGATCCCCAACCTGGAATTCGAGTATTTTCCTGTCTTTATCGGCGTATACTTTCTGACGGTCACGAGCTGCCGCCATGCGTTGTCGTATTTGAGCAATCTTTTCAGTAGTATCAACTACCATTTCTGGACCTGTGATCTGACTGTCACCCACCTCTGCCCAACAAAGAGGTGATCGACATTTACGCCCGTACAATGCCTCAAATGGAGCAGCTTTAATGCTGGTGTGGTAACTGTTGTTGTACGAAAATTCCACAAGTGGCAGATGTTTTTCCCAGCCCTTGCCAAAGTCAATTACGCACGCCCGAAGCATGTCTTCTAGAGTTTGAATAGTACGCTCAGATTGCCCATCTGTCTGAGGATGATAAGCTGTGCTCATGTCTAATCGAGAGCCAAAAGATTTGTGCATTGCTTCCTTAAGGTATACATCTGCTAGAGTGGAGAACTTATCCGTTTCCTTGATAGCCAAGAAGTGAGCAGACTTTGTGAGTCGATCCACGATCACCCAAATAGTATCATTTCCACGTTGAGATCTAGGCAGGCCAGTAACAAAATCCATGGAAATTTGCTCCCATTTCCATTGTGGTATCTCAGGTTGTTGAAGTGGGCCTGAGGGTTTCTGATATTCCGCTTTGACTCTCGCACAAGTCAAACACTTGCTAACGTAAGTTGCTATGTGGGCCTTCATGCTAGGCCACCAATATGTAGTTCTGAGGTCGTGGTACATCTTATCTGAACCAGGATGTACTGAGTAGCGAGACTTATGAGCTTCATCCATTACAAGCTCGCGTAAATTACCATAGAGTGGGACCCAGATGCGTCCGGTTACATAATAGGCGCCGTCTGCCCTTTGTTCTAACCTTTGCCTTGAGCCGCGTAGGGCTTCAGCCCTGACGTTTTCTGGTTTCAATGCTTCTACCTGAGCATCTCGTATCTGTGAAGGAAGACTGGACTGAATAGTGAGTTGCAACGCTCGTACATGCCTAGGTGTAGTATCCTTTCGACTGAGGGCGTCGGCCACCACATTGGCCTTGCCTGGATGGTACTTTATAGCACATTCGTAATCGTTCAGTAACTCGACCCATCGACGTTGTCGCATGTTCAAGTCTTTCTGCTTGAAGATATGCTCAAGACTTCTGTGATCGGTATAGATGGTGCACTTGGTGCCATACAGATAATGTCTCCATATCTTGAGTGAAAAGACAACAGCTCCAAGCTCTAAATCGTGCGTAGTGTAATTCCGTTCGTGAATCTTAAGTTGGCGCGAAGCATAAGCAATAACTTTATCCCGTTGCATCAACACACATCCTAGACCTTGGATAGATGCATCGCAGTAGACTACAAAATCGTCCGTGCCTTCAGGCAATGAGAGGATAGGTGCGCTACAAAGTCTATCCTTTAAGTGCTGAAACGCTGTTTCCTGTGTATCACTCCAACGGTAAGCAATACCTTTCTGTGTCAGTAATGTAAGCGGCTGTGCAATCTTTGAGAAGTCTTTGATGAACCGTCTGTAATAACCCGCCAAACCTAAGAATTGGCGTATTTCTGTCGGTGTTCTAGGTGCAGGCCAGTTCTTGATCGAATCTATCTTGGATGGATCAACATGAATCCCATCCTTGTTTACCACGTGGCCTAGAAAGTGGACTTCACGAAGCCAGAAGTCGCATTTTGAAAACTTAGCGTACAGCTGTTCCGTTCGAAGGAGTTCCAGAATAAGTCGTAAATGCTGCTCATGTTCCTCCCGATTCTTCGAATAGATCAGGATGTCGTCAATAAAAACAATAACAAACTTGTCAAGATAAGGTTTGCACACCCTGTTCATAAGATCCATGAAAACCGCAGGCGCGTTCGTTAGCCCGAATGGCATGACTAAAAACTCGTAATGGCCGTAGCGAGTTCTGAATGCTGTTTTGGAGACGTCCTCATCCCGGACTCTCAGTTGATGGTAACCTGACCTCAGGTCAATCTTTGAGTAATAGCTCGACCCTTGCAACTGGTCAAATAAGTCATCGATACGTGGGAGTGGATAACGATTCTTCACCGTCACCTTGTTCAGTTCGCGGTAATCTATGCACATACGAAAGGTACCGTCTTTCTTCTTTACAAATAATACTGGAGCTCCCCAGGGCGAGGAGCTAGGACGTATGAAACCCTTTTCCAAGAGTTCTTGCAATTGCTTAGACAGTTCTTCCAGTTCAGTTGGTGCTAAGCGATAAGGTGCTCGAGCTATAGGTGCTGCTCCTGGAGCTAGCTCGATCTGAAATTCGACCTGGCGATGGGGCGGTAACCCAGGTAACTCTTCAGGAAATACTTGAGGAAAGTCGCGTACTACAGGAATATCCCCAATCTTTTTCTCTGTCGTCGATGTATCAGTAACGAGTGCTAAAATAGCTATGTGGCCCTTTCGCAGACACTTCTGAGCCTTCAAGAGGGAGATGATGCCACTCACGACACCACTCTTGTCGCCTTGAACTTCGAGAGGTTCTTTTCCAGAACGAGGAATACGAATGATCTTCTCCTTGCATAGGATCTCTGCTTGTTGTTCGGATAACCAATCCATACCGATGACAATGTCGAAACTACTCAGAGTTATAGGAATGAGATCGATAGAGAAAGTCTGACCAGCGAGGATAAGATTACAACCCTGAACTATGTGTGTGGCTTCTAGACTTTTACCGTTAGCTAACTCTACGACATGTTTGGTGTTCAAAAGTGTTGGTGCGCGTTTAAGCATTTGACTAGCTTTCAGAGACATATAACTGGTATCCGCACCTGAATCAAATAATACGGTAACATAAAAGTCGTCAAGAAGAAACTTACCCGTCACCACATTAGGATCGTTCCTTGCGTCACTCTGACCAATCACAAATAAACGACCCTTTGCACCATTGTTGTTGTTGTTTCCCCCATTGTTGTTCCCAGTGCCCTGATTATTGTTGTTGTTGTTCCCATTTCCCTGGTTGTTGTTGTTCTGGTTTCGGTTTAACTGAGGGCAGTGTCTTTTGAAGTGACCTTCAGCACCACAATGAAAACATCCCTTGTTACCCTGTTGTTGGTTCTGCTGCGTTTGATGCTGCTGTTGATTCTGAGTTACAGGCCGTGGGCTCCTACAATCCTTGGCCTCATGGCCCATCCTGAGGCACCTCTGACAACGACCCTTGTTGCACTGGCCACTGTGATGCCTGTTACAGTTGTTAC
Organism: Helianthus tuberosus; assembly: GCA_030545235.1. Taxonomy (NCBI): domain Eukaryota; kingdom Viridiplantae; phylum Streptophyta; class Magnoliopsida; order Asterales; family Asteraceae; genus Helianthus; species Helianthus tuberosus. Next base: position 1,822,309 of record JARYGA010027493.1, read on the forward strand.
ACCTTGGGAGGTTCCCTTGATAAACACCCTGCCTGTGACTGCCCGAAGATTGCTGACTAGGGCTCTGATAGTTGTCAGTCTTTCGCTGCTGAACTTGAGACTGTACTAAAGCTGAACCTTTGCTGGAATCCCCCTCCCATTTTCTCTTGTTAACACTGGGGGTAGCAGGAGTAGTTGCTGAAACAGTAGCAGTAGTAGTAGCGCTGATACGTTTAGGCAGCTTGTTCTGTTCCACTGCCTGATCGGTGAGGCGATGAGCTAGCTTGACGATCTGTTGAATAGTGCCAAGATTCGCTGAGGTTACGTGGCTTTGAATCTCCGGCACCAGACCATTGAGATACAGTTCGATACGCTTAATGGGAGGGTCCACCATAGTAGGACACAGAATAGCCAACTCATTCGATCTTCTAGTGTACGCTTCAATTTCTGACCCCGTCATTTTCAAGTGGTAAAACTCTACCTCCAGCTTATGAATATCATCACGGCTACAGTATTCCTCTTTGATCAATTCCTTGAAATCATTCCAGGGTGTGGCGTTAGCAACAGCCAACCCTAACATCTGCACTTGCGCATTCCACCAAGTCAGCGCAATGCCTTCTAGAGTACCAGTGGCGTACTTCACCCTGCGAGCCTCAGGGCATTCACACATTTCGAATACGGACTCGAGCTTTTCAAACCAATGGAGGAGTCCAACCGCTCCTTCCGTGCCACTAAAGGTAGTAGGACGACAGTCCATGAAAGTTTTGAAGGTGCAAACAGGTGGCTGAGCGTGCTGACCTCCTGCTTGTGCGGCTGCAAGTGCCTCAGCAACTCGCTCGTTAATGAGAGCCGTCAACTGGGCTTGTGTCATGTTAATGCGTCCAGACATGATCTTCATAGCAATTATGACATAAGTGAGAGAGGTTCGCGAGTAGTGCGATAACAAAAGGGAATAATCACACAAGTGTTCTCATGCAATAGTGTTAAGTTAACCTAAGCATACCCGGAGCAAAGTTCTATGCAATTCTAGCAAGTAGGCAATAAGACATGTACCATATTACCTAGAGTGATGAGTCTTGCACGTGGAGCGAGGCGTCGTTGTGGATCGTTGAGCACTGTTTCGGTTATAGTCTGGTTTTAATAAAAACGTTTTCCCCTCATTAAAACCGAGTTCTCTATAACCAATGGCTCTGATACCAATCTGTCACACCCCCAAAATCCACCCGCGGAGTACTACCGCTTGGAGGCGTGACATGACCAGGATCAAGCCACCAATCATATTGAACATAAGTATAAAGTAAAAGTCATTCATCAATACGATAGGTGTTTCCAAAACCAAATATAAACAAGTGTGTAGCGGAAGCATTTAAAGTAAAACCCAACATAAGTTTAAGTACAAAATGTCATAATGTTTAACAACACATTTCACAATCCATGTCCACAACGACTGTGCCTCCCGTGCAAGCTCCAAAAGTACCTAAGGTCCTGCAAGGCATGTAACAGAGAGTCAACAACTAGTTGAGCGAGTTCACAGTAAGTAAGTTCGTAAATGCAAGTTCGTTTCGTAACGCGCGGCTATACTGGGCCGATAGTATGTTCTATTAGTGGGGGCTTCCCATGTTTGCATATACACTAGACTATTTGTAACCATAATTGTTCTTCTAACCGAGAACAGTAGTACGTACAAAGTTTACGTAGGTTTTACGTAAGTGTCCTTCACAACAGAGGACAGGGGTACGCGGGGGTTTACGTAGGTTTTACGTAAGTGCCTGACACAACCCGAGGCAGTAGTGAGTATTAGTTTACGTAGGTTTTACGTAAGTGTCCTTCACAACCGAGGACAGTGATGTGTACAAGTATACGTAGGTTTTACGTATGTGTCCTTCGCATCCGAGGACGATGGTAGATAGTCTAGTAACATTGTAAGTACAAATTCATTCCTTCAATCCCATTCCCAACCCCGGGAATCCCATGCCTTGGTAAGAGTGTGAACTCACCTTGTTTGCTCGGTATGCTAAGTTAAGTGCTCACAGTTAATCAGTCAAGTCCTATAGTGCACGTATGTTCAGTCAGTTTACGTTCGTAATATATTTCACATGTAACTATCATCACCGAAATGCCACACAGTGTATCTAGCAATTTAGTATCTTGTATCATGTACACAGTTAATCCAACTTATGTAAATTCATCTTCCTCATAATAGTCTTCTCAATAATTTCTAACATAGTTAACCACATCACAGTTAATAAAGCTAGTATGCTTAACTGAGTTAGCATATAAAAACAGGGATATATGGTTAACAGAATTAACATTTAACAAACTGGTAACTAACTGTGTCACATGATTTACTTAACTAATCAGAGTTATTATATGTAATTTAATAAGTTAACAACTTAATAAATTTAACCAGTTAACAGATAACAGTTGGGCCGAAATCTACACATGGGCCGAAAACACACAAGTGCCGAAATCCCCCTTATAGCCGAAAACCCCATGAGCCGAAATCACCTATGGCCGAAAACACACATGTATGACGAAAACACACATGGGCCGAAATCCCTTATGTTGCCGAAAACACTTAAGTGGGCGAAATCCCTCATGTGGGCCGAAATCCCACTTTGGGCTGGAAATGTTTGGGCCGAAATCACTTCATGTGATTTCGTCCAGTTTATAAGGTGGGGGGTGTTTTCGTGAACATCATCATCTTCACCAAACTCACTGTAACTTAACCCAACAACTAAATCTCATTACAGTTACATGTTTAATCATCTATAAGTCATTTAAATCAATCATTGATATGTAATTTAATAATTTGCCAACATCATATGATACCAGGATCCCGATTTAATCAGTTTATCATTCATTAACAAACACCCTCTGTTGATCAAAATATCAAATATACAGAAGGTTCATAGATGATAATTATCTATCAAGCACACAATGATCAATCACATAATAACATATATCAAATATATACATACATCATGATTAAACATCCAAAAAATCATACGATAAGCATCTTAAACAACAGAACATGAAGATCACTAACCAAGAATTTAAACAGAGGTTTTGCTTCAAGATGAGTTCTCTTTTGCTGGGTTTTCAGAGGTAGAGAGACAAAGTGATAAGATATGGTTTGGGTAAATGTGAAACTTGTCTGAGAAGATTGTTTATAAAATGATTTTATATATAAAAATATCTCAACACTGGGCCAAGGCCCATCTTCTGATTTCACCACACATCAGTGGACGAAAACACTTAAAGTGTTTTCACCACTTGGGTGTTTTCATGAGTATTGTTCTCAGTAAGTTCCATCCTTAATTAACATACAATCACATATAATAAATACTATGGATTTCCACATATAAAATATCAGTCGAAATACGATATAACGTATTACAAAGGTAAGCGTTGTGAAACAACGAGTCGTATCAACAACAACTAGAACAATAATAATAAAAAAAAATTAACGTGCACTAAATGCGAATATAGAATCTTGGAAACTCGAGTTGTCACAAAGGTGGTTTGGGGATCAAATGTATTGATGATGTTAACAAGGCGTTAATGACATTTCATGTGTGGAGCCTTTTAACTAATAGAGAGTCGCTTTGGGTCAAATGGATTCACACATACAAGCTGAAACAGAGATGTTTTTGGGATGTTCCAATTAAACAAGGTAATACATGGGGGTGGAGGAAAATCCTAAATCTTAAACCGCTTATTCGTGAACATATGTGGTCAAAGATAGGGGATGGCATGGCGACATCTGCTTGGTATGATAAATGGTCTCATGCGGATCCAATTGGTAAAACTATTACACCGAGAATGATTCAACAAGCGGGGTTTCACATTAACTCAAAGCTAGCGGAAGTGGTGAGTTATGGGCGATGGGTATGGCCGGAAGCTTGGAATGACATGTACCCGGTTCTATTAAATATACAGGCTCCTCAATTAACGCTAAATAAGAATGATACTATTATATGGATTGATGGTAATGGTAAGGAAACAAGCTACTCATCTAAGAATGTTTGGGAAACGATTCGATCGAGTAGCTCAAAAGTGAATTGGCACAAAGCTGTTTGGTTCTCTCAGTGTATCCCACGCCATGCGTTTCTCATGTGGTTAGTGATTGGGAACAAGCTAAAGACTCAAGATAGGTTGAAACAATGGGAGGTTGGTGGAGCCGTTAATCTTCGGCTGATGTGTTGTCCCCTTTGCCAGCATGGTATGGATTCTCATCCTCATTTATTCTTTGAATGTTCGTTTTCGACACAAGTTTGGATGGTGGTAAAACCTCTCGCAGCAATGCAACATCTATCAAATAAATGGGAGGATATTTTTCAGCACATTGTTAACACATCGGGTTCAAGATTGGCGAAGCATGTGATTGGAAGGATTTTGGTAGCTGCAACTGTTTACCATGTATGGCTAGAGAGAAACTCCAGGTTGTTTGGGAATACTCAACGGTCGACTAGACAAGTTGCTGATGCGGTGAATGCCTCGGTTCGATTGAAGCTGGTAACATTGAAGTTCAAGGATTCGAGACAAGTAGATAAAATTCTTAGAGATTGGAAGCTGCCTAAAGGGCTTGTCATCTATGAAGAAATCGGCTAAAGAGTTTAGTCTAGAAATTAGTTCAGATTAGCTATGACTAGTGTCTAATCTGTTTTCGTTGTGTTTTGTGTGGTTCGTTTGTCTGGTAGTGTGTCTTGTTTTTGGCTGAACATATTCCCGGCATGTCGGGCATATGAATTGGTGGGCGTTTTGCTCTCCACTTGTTTTTCGTTGGTTTTGTTGTGATATAAAATTTACCAGGGTGAAAACATCATTACCTATAATCGGCCAGGAGCTCTTAAAGAAAGCAGCCGTAAACCCGTCAGGCCCCGGAGCTTTATCATTACCAATAGCAAAAACAGCCGCCTTAACCTCATCAATGGTGACCGGACGCACCATATGACTAGCCACATTAGTATCCAGCACTTTAGAAAATAAATCCGGAGAAGGCGTGAGGGAGACACCCCCTTGACCACCTAGAAAATTAGTATAATGATCCACAAAGGCTTTTGATACATTATGCCCCTCTAAAACATGCCCACTTGCATCCGTAATCCCATCGATTCGGCCTCTATGGTTCCTACTCTTCAAAGAATTGTGAAAAAAAGACGTATTAACATCCCCTGCTCGAAGCCACTCGACTTTGGACTTTTGCTTAAGGAATCTTTCTTCATCCAAGCAAGCTTCCTGATACTCCCGAAGCACATTTGCTTCAGCAATCCGTAATTCCTCAACCATATAGTTCTTGTCAATCTCCTTTTGAATGGATTCAAGTTTATCTCGCAAGACAACAACCTTCGAGTGGAGGTTACCTTGTTTGAAAAGAAGAGACCGCAGCGGCTGTTTAAGGAGCCGAAGCTTCTTAACAACCCGAAACTGATGGACACCATTCACCTGAACCTCCCAACCGCTCTTTACAATATCAAGAAAATCCGGTTTGTGAACTAAAAAATTAGCAAACTTAAAAGGCTTCGGTTTCATTCTACCGGCATTGGTAATTTTTAGAATACACGGGCAATGATCCGAAACATTGCACGCGAGTCAGGAAATTCAGCAACAAAAGCAGTATTTCCCAAGACTCTATCAATCTTCTTAAGCAAACCGACACCCTTTTTAGGTTTTTGATTCCAAGTGAAATGCATACCCGTTTTATTAATGTTGAACACCTCCATAGACTCCACACAATCTTTAAACTCCTATGACGTACCCATAGACTTATCTTCGAGAAACAAAGTTGAGTTGAAATCACCCATAACCACCCAGGGCTTATTGTCAACCAAACTCTTATGCATTGATAAATTACTCCATAAATCTCTTCTAAAGATATAGGAGTTAGCTGCATATACAATAGAACCAAAAAACATTTTCTTATCCTTCTTTAAAATCACCTGAATATGCATCACCTGATCCGTTTGAGATAACACCATGACATCAACGACATCTGGGTTCCATCCAAGAATAATACGCGTACCTTTATCACAGCAATTTCCGTTAAAAGTCCAATCCCAGTTTCTAAACACCGACGAACAAACTCTACTAAGGTTTCCAACATTCACATGTGTGACACCTGTGCCCATCAAACAAAAACCAAATCAATGAAATATTGTGTTTCATACTTGGGATTTGTAAAAATATGTGTATCGTTTGCACATATCAATTCTTGTTCGATTTCGGGCTTTAAATCGCTTTCTGGAAGGTTATACGCGATCTGATGCGTAAATATAACCAGTTTAATGCAACAAACACTCCGGAACAGTGACATAGGCTTAACATACCTTAAATAACCTTTACATAACTTAGAAATAAGTTTTGGATGGTTTTGTGTAACACCCGTGTCACTGAGACCATCAAACAAATGCCCAACCAATGAAATATTGTATTTCATACTTTGGACTTATATGAATATGTGTATCTTTTGCACATATCAACTCATGTTCGATTTCAAGCTCTAAATCGCTTTCTGGAAGGTTATAAGCGCACTGATGCGTAAATATAACCAGTTTAATGCAACGAACACTCCGGAATAGTGAAATAGGCTTAACATACCTTAAATAACCTTTACATAACTTAGATATAAGTTTTGGAAGGTTTGGTGTGGTGAAATCAAAGTTTAATCGCTTACAGGGACTAAATTTGACAAACTGCGAAAGTATGCCAATTTGAACTGTAACAGACCTTCCGGAACATGACCATAAGTTAAACATACCATAAATATCCTTTACATAGCTTAGAAATAGGCTTTGAGGTGTTCGGTGTGCTAAAACAAACTTTTGTGTCATTCAGGGACTAAAAGCGTCAAAAAGTGCACAAGTTTGCATTTTCGCGCATAACTTACGTTCTGAATACATCCGGACATCCAAAAATTTATGTAAGCACTAAAATATTTTATTTTAGTGTTCGCCATAAGAAAAATCCATTCGTCGCGTCATTTGGTTCGTTTTTCGCGCTAATGCGCATTCCGTCGTAATTAAGCGAACATCGCGTTCGTACGGCCAAACGAACCGACATCCGACATATTTTTGAACATATTTTAGGTTCCCTATACTTTAACTTCATTTTAGAGCTTTGAAATGGGGTTAACGGGCCTTAAACGTGTCGAAAATGGGCTGAATGCATGACAGGGACCAAAAGTGTAAATCTGCCAAACTTAAGCCTAGCGGTGCGCTACACTTTTAGCGTAGCGGTGCGCTAGGGGTCTGCAGACCAGATGCAATGTATTTCACAGCCTGTTTTCAGCAGATTAACCCACAACCACAAGTTCCTAATTGTCTAGTCATCTGATAAGAACCAATTTCTAGCCACCATAAGGTTCCGACAAGTGTACGGGTTGGATTCATGGCACGTTTTCCATGAAACGATCTTAACGGTGGACCGAATACTATAAATACCCCATGCCCCCCATTTCATAACTTACAAGAATTCTGATTTGAGAAACTCTAAGTTGAAACCATTGTTTCATACCTGAGATTCTTGGATCGGGATTAGCATTCGGGGACCCTGGGTAAGTATTCTTTCGTTCTTTTCCTTATTTTATTGCTTTTCGAGTCCGAAAGTCAAACTTTGTTTGACTTTCAGCGTTGACCAGTAATGGTCAATGCGAAGTTCGTTTGAACTTCGCAACGTGAGTGTAATCACGTTGGTCATAGTCCCTTGGGACTACGCCCACTGATTACCACGTTGTCTAGGGTCGTAGGGTAAGCGATCTAATAAATCGCTTATACCTCGAACCCGACCCAGTTTGGTCGATCATTAGGATCCGACCAAACACATTAGGTGACCATAGTAGGTAGGGCATAACCTTCCGAGGTTATACCCTATGGTCACATCGTTTAAGTAGTTGTATGATAGGTAGTTTATATGCCTTAGGTAAATTACCAGAATACCCTTTTCATGTATAATTGGTAATTAAGCATATGTAACCTAAACTTTTGTCACATAACTGATTATGTAACATGTTTAGGCATATAACACTTGTCATAGGACTAGTTAGACGGTCCGAACGCGTTTCACGCGAACGACGCGTTAAAGTAGCATAAGCTACCTAAACGGGTCGTAATGGGTCGTAGACACTTAGGTTAAGTTTCATTTAGTATGTAGGCTTTGTTAAACCAAATGACACGAGTCTCTACACTCGTTTGGTTTACAAACCCTAATGCTACCCGATCTTCCGATCTAGGTCCGGTTAATTAACATAGTTACCTATATTAGGTGCCGTTTGATTCCGTGATCTCTAGCTTTGCTTGGTGGTTATCCTAGGACTTCTGAGCAATCTCAAGTGAGTACATAGACCCCTCTTTTACTGTTTTCCAAACTGTTTTGGGGTGAAACACATGTGCCTACTTGTTACTTTCATGCTTTCCTGTTTTCACATCATATACCTGCTATGTTCGTTAGTACATTATAGTACATGATTTCATTACATTTCATACTACGTATGTCCATTTTGTGCATACTTAGTACATTGTTTTACATTGCTTTTCTGTTGCATATGCTTATCCAGCTTATGAACACATTATACTACATATTGAACCGTTGTAATTATTTGACTATGTGAACCGTTTATAACTATGAACCGTTTGTATCTGTGAACCGTTGTATCTGAGAACCGTTGTATCTGTGAACCGTTTGTATCTGTGAACCGTTTGTATCTGAGAACCGTTTGTATCTGTGAACCGTTTGTATCTGTGAACCATTTGTACTCTGTGAACCGTCTGTATCTGTGAACCGTTTGTATCGGTGAACCGTGTGAACCGTATTTGACCATACATAAACATTTCTATACTTGTTAAACATTTCATCTTGATTGGTTGGTTTGATTTGATTAAGTGATTAAGTAACGATGCGTGTGTAATATGATACAAGCATGGTGGATACGCCGCTGGTACTTCCTATATATAAGTGTTTGTATGGTATTACATATCATAGCGTTATTTGAATCATTTCAGTTTGAGACATAGAACATTTTATACAAATAACATACTTTTCACAAGACATTGATTTATAAACATCTTATCTTATGCAAACATATTTTACTTGGTTATTCATTTAACCTTACATTTATTTATACTTATCATCTGATCTCATTGTTTTTCAAATGATTTACAAAGCAAAGCAAATAACAAGGTTCATGACTAAACATTTTCTCAAACATAAGTCATGAAACCTATTTTCACAAAACCTATGTATCTCACAGGCATTTTTATGCTGACGTACGTATTTTCACATGTGTTTTTCAGGAACTGTTGCATAAGATGATCAAGATACACATAGGCAGACTTGGGCTTTAGTAACAATAAAAGATGCAAGACTAGTTAATTATGTTGTATTTCTTTGTTTGTTAAGACATTGTAACACTTGTAATCAATAAAACGAAACTTCAATTGCCATGGATTTGAAACAATTAATTCTGTTACAACACTCCCCGACATTTCCGCCACGTTTTGTATGTTCTACGTGGTCGGGGTGTGACAGAAAAGATGGTATCAGAGCCAATGGTTATAGGGAATTAGGTTATTAGTAATTAGTAATGCTTTGACCTAGTCTATAACCTTCTTAGGACCCTAACGCGAGTTTACTTGCGTTTAGTCATAAAACAATACCGTCACCTATCCTTAGGCGACGACCACAACAAGAACATAAATTTCAAAACCGCTTTGAAAACTAATCATCTGTTCTAGGATGATTGATTACTAGGTTTTGAACCCTCTATTGTAAGGTTTTGAACCTCTTTGAGTTTTCAAAACTCTCGTCAAGGTTTTGGGTTTTTAATAATGTGAACACGTGCAAACTGGAAGGGTGAATGCCTGTATTCTGGGTTTTCTGTCTAGGCAAGCACTTCGTATACATCTCAACCAGACGCGAGACCAGTTGTGCTTACCTGGGAATTCTTGGGATGAGCGTTCACTTATAGGCGAGCATGTCTTCGCGATACATTATATTGACCCATTTACTTTGATTAGTCACTATCTCATTTGTTTGCCTTTGGTAACAAACAAATGGTCACAATCTTCATGCGTTGTCATTTTCTCTCGACTATCTTTCCCTTGTTTCTTCCCATGTCTTCTATTTTCTTCATGGTGCCTCTTCATCGCAACAACAATGTCCGAACCAGGTGCTGCAATTACCCAGCGAATAGGCGTCATACTCCAGAGGACCGTTGACCTAGCTATCACCATGACTCGCCTCAGGGATGAAGCCGTAAGGGAACTGCTCCTTGGTGCAATTAATGCAACTGTCATCATCCAAACCAAATACCCTGTTTCAAATGTACCCACGGTGGACGATGGAGACATTTGGTTAACATGTGCCGCTTTGCAATCCAAAGCAAAGCTGTTACAAATCCTGCTGTTGCTCAACCTTCAAACTCTGCTTCATATGTTGCTTGGCATATCTGGCGCCTCAACCTCATGAACTTTCTACCTTGTGTATCGAATTAAGCACGCCTAGTGCAAGGTGTCGGAACACCTCTCGTTACACAAATTCCAAAATCCATGTAGGATCTTTCTATCCTCATAATTAGATCCTTGTGGATGGGTATCATTCATCGGAATCCTTAATTGAATTCCTTGTATGATTCAATACGTACATCACAATTCAATAAGGACAAAGCCGAATTCCTATTAAGATTTTCCTATCTTCATAGATAGATTCTTGAAATGATTAAAGTGCCAAATGAAATCCACGAATTGGATTCCTGGTGTGCTTTAAGTATCCGCGTCCAAAGATAACAAATTAATAACCAAGTTAAACAACTATGTGATTATGTGCTTATAAACATTACAAGACAAACTGTGCGGACTATGCAAAAATTGCGTAATTATGGATGCATACATGATTATGGAATTTAGTGCACAGAAACCACAGCGAGCTTTGTCATGTACCTAGAAGTTAACCCTATTTATTTCCAATTCTGATGAAGTATCCGTTGAGGAAAAATGAACTAGCTATTCATTTTTCACTTCTGAAGAATATCCGTTGAGGAAATGAATATCCGTTTATCCTTCATTTCCAATCCTGAAGAATACCCGTTGAGAAAATGACTCCTTTTGTGCATTTTCGTTCTGAAGAGTATCCGTCGAGGGAAATGAATATCCGTTTATTTAATCCTTCATTTCCGAACCTGAGGAAACAACCGTTGAAAAATGACTCCGTTAGTTCATTTTCGTTTCTGAAGATTATCCGTTGAGGAAATGAATATCCGTTGTTTAATCCTTCATTTCCGAACCTGAGGAAACAACCGTTGAAAAATGACTCCGTTAGTTCATTTTCGTTTCTGAAGATTATCCGTTGAGGAAATGAATATCCGTTGTTTAATCCTTCATTTCTGAACCTGAGGAAACAACCGATGAAAATGACTCTGTTAGTTCATTTTCGTTTCTGAAGATTATCCGTTGAGGAAATGAATATCCGTTGTTTAATCCTTCATTTCCGAACCTGAGGAAACAACCGTTGAAAATGACTCCGTTAGTTCATTTTCGTTTCTGAAGATTATCCGTTGAGGAAATGAATATCCGTTTGTCTATCATTTTCATTTCCGTTTCTGAGGAAGCAACCGTTGAAAATGACTCTGTTGTTCATTTTCGTTTCTGAAGAATTGTCCGTTGAGGAAATGAATATCCGTTTGTCTATCATTCTCATTTCCGTTTCTGAGGAAGCAACCGTTGAAAATGACTCTGTTGTTCATTTTCGTTTCTGAAGAATTGTCCGTTGAGGAAATGAATATCCGTTTGTCTATCATTCTCATTTCCGTTTCTGAGGAAGCAACCGTTGAAAATGACTCCGTTTGTTCATTTTCGTTTCTGAAGATTTGTCCGTTGAGGAAATGAATATCCGTTTGTCTATCATTTTCATTTCCGTTTCTGAGGAAACAACCGTTGAAAATGACTCCGTTAGTTCATTTTCGTTTCTGAAGATTTGTCCGTTGAGGAAATGAATATCCGTTTGTCTATCATTTTCATTTCCGTTTCTGAGGAAGCAACCGTTGAAAATGACTCTGTTTGTTCATTTTCGTTTCTGAAGATTTGTCCGTAGAGGAAATGAATATCCGTTTGTCCATCATTTTCATTTCCGTTTCTGAGGAAGCATCTGTTGAAAATGACTCCGTTTGTTCATTTTCGTTTCTGAAGATTTTCCGTTAAGGAAATGAATCCCCGTTGTTTATTCCTTCATTTCCGCTTTTGAAGAATACTCGTTGAGGAAAATGACTCCGTTTGTTCATTTTCGTTCTGAAGAATGTCCGTTAAGGAAATGACAGGATTATGCTTTACATATCTCTGGTGGTTATCTGACACAAAGTCACAAATAGACTCCTACGAATTAATTTCGGGACGAAATTTCCTAAAGTAGGGGAGACTGTAACACCCGTGTCACTGAGACCATCAAACAAATGCCAAACCAATGAAATATTGTATTTCATACTTTGGACTTATATGAATATGTGTATCTTTTGCACATATCAACTCATGTTCGATTTCAAGCTCTAAATCGCTTTCTGGAAGGTTATAAGCGCACTGATGCGTAAATATAACCAGTTTAATGCAACGAACACTCCGGAATAGTGAAATAGGCTTAACATACCTTAAATAACCTTTACATAACTTAGATATAAGTTTTGGAAGTTTGGTGTGGTGAAATCAAAGTTTAATCGCTTACAGGGACTAAATTTGACAAACTGCGAAAGTATGCCAATTTGAACTGTAACAGACCTTCCGGAACATGACCATAAGTTAAAAATACCATAAATATCCTTTACATAGCTTAGAAATAGGCTTTGAGGTGTTCGGTGTGCTAAAACAAACTTTTGTGTCATTCAGGGACTAAAAGCATCAAAAAGTGCACAAGTTTGCATTTTCGCGCATAACTTACGTTCTGAATACATCCGGACATCCAAAAATTTATGTAAGCACTAAAATATTTTATTTTAGTGTTCGCCATAAGAAAAATCCATTCGTCGCGTCATTTGGTTCGTTTTTCGCGCTTATGCGCATTCCGTCGTAATTAAGCGAACATCGCGTTCGTACGGCCAAACGAACCGACATCCGACATATTTTTGAACATATTTTAGGTTCCCTATACTTTAACTTCATTTTAGAGCTTTGAAATGGGGTTAACGGGCCTTAAACGTGTCGAAAATGGGCTGAATGCATGACAGGGACCAAAAGTGTAAATCTGCCAAACTTAAGCCTAGCGGTGCGCTACACTTTTAGCGTAGCGGTGCGCTAGGGGTCTGCAGACCAGATGCAGTGTATTTCACAGCCTGTTTTCAGCAGATTAACCCACAACCACAAGTTCCTAATTGTCTAGTCATCTGATAAGAACCAATTTCTAGCCACCATAAGGTTCCGACAAGTGTACGGGTTGGATTCATGGCACGTTTTCCATGAAACGATCTTAACGGTGGACCGAATACTATAAATACCCCATGCCCCCCCATTGCATAACTTACAAGAATTCTGATTTGAGAAACTCTAAGTTGAAACCATTGTTTCATACCTGAGATTCTTGGATCGGGATTAGCATTCGGGGACCCTGGGTAAGTATTCTTTCGTTCTTTTCCTTATTTTATTGCTTTTCGAGTCCGAAAGTCAAACTTTGTTTGACTTTCAGCGTTGACCAGTAATGGTCAATGCGAAGTTCGTTTGAACTTCGCAACGTGAGTGTAATCACGTTGGTCATAGTCCCTTGGGACTACGCCCACTGATTACCACGTTGTCTAGGGTCGTAGGGTAAGCGATCTAATAAATCGCTTATACCTCGAACCCGACCCAGTTTGGTCAATCATTAGGATCCGACCAAACACATTAGGTGACCATAGTAGGTAGGGCATAACCTTCCGAGGTTATACCCTATGGTCACATCGTTTAAGTAGTTGTATGATATGTAGTTTATATGCCTTAGGTAAATTACCAGAATACCCTTTTCATGTATAATTGGTAATTAAGCATATGTAACCTAAACTTTTGTCACATAACTGATTATGTAACATGTTTAGGCATATAACACTTGTCATAGGACTAGTTAGACGGTCCGAACGCGTTTCACGCGAACGACGCGTTAAAGTAGCATAAGCTACCTAAACGGGTCGTAATGGGTCGTAGACACTTAGGTTAAGTTTCATTTAGTATGTAGGCTTTGTTAAACCAAATGACACGAGTCTCTACACTCGTTTGGTTTACAAACCCTAATGCTACCCGATCTTCCGATCTAGGTCCGGTTAATTAACATAGTTACCTATATTAGGTGCCGTTTGATTCCGTGATCTCTAGCTTTGCTTGGTGGTTATCCTAGGACTTCTGAGCAATCTCAAGTGAGTACATAGACCCCTCTTTTACTGTTTTCCAAACTGTTTTGGGGTGAAACACATGTGCCTACTTGTTACTTTCATGCTTTCCTGTTTTCACATCATATACCTGCTATGTTCGTTAGTACATTATAGTACATGATTTCATTACATTTCATACTACGTATGTCCATTTTGTGCATACTTAGTACATTGTTTTACATTGCTTTTCTGTTGCATATGCTTATCCAGCTTATGAACACATTATACTACATATTGAACCGTTGTAATTATTTGACTATGTGAACCGTTTATAACTATGAACCGTTTGTATCTGTGAACCGTTGTATCTGAGAACCGTTGTATCTGTGAACCGTTTGTATCTGTGAACCGTTTGTATCTGAGAACCGTTTGTATCTGTGAACCGTTTGTATCTGTGAACCATTTGTACTCTGTGAACCGTCTGTATCTGTGAACCGTTTGTATCGGTGAACCGTGTGAACCGTATTTGACCATACATAAACATTTCTATACTTGTTAAACATTTCATCTTGATTGGTTGGTTTGATTTGATTAAGTGATTAAGTAACGATGCGTGTGTAATATGATACAAGCATGGTGGATACGCCGCTGGTACTTCCTATATATAAGTGTTTGTATGGTATTACATATCATAGCGTTATTTGAATCATTTCAGTTTGAGACATAGAACATTTTATACAAATAACATACTTTTCACAAGACATTGATTTATAAACATCTTATCTTATGCAAACATATTTTACTTGGTTATTCATTTAACCTTACATTTATTTATACTTATCATCTGATCTCATTGTTTTTCAAATGATTTACAAAGCAAAGCAAATAACAAGGTTCATGACTAAACATTTTCTCAAACATAAGTCATGAAACCTATTTTCACAAAACCTATGTATCTCACAGGCATTTTTATGCTGACGTACGTATTTTCACATGTGTTTTTCAGGAACTGTTGCATAAGATGATCAAGATACACATAGGCAGACTTGGGCTTTAGTAACAATAAAAGATGCAAGACTAGTTAATTATGTTGTATTTCTTTGTTTGTTAAGACATTGTAACACTTGTAATCAATAAAACGAAACTTCAATTGCCATGGATTTGAAACAATTAATTCTGTTACAACACTCCCCGACATTTCCGCCACGTTTTGTATGTTCTACGTGGTCGGGGTGTGACATTTGTATGCCGAAATCAAGTTTGTTCGCTTAAAGGGACTAAATTCAACAAACTGCGAAAGTATGCCGATTTGAACTGTAACGGACATTCCGGAACATGATCATAAGTTAAACACACCCTAAATATCCTTCACATAGCTTAGAAATGGGCTTTGAGGGGTTCGGTGTGCTAAAATAAACTTTATGCTCATTTAGGGACTAAAAGCGTCAAAAAGTGCATAAGTTTGCATTTTCGCGCATATCTTACGTTCTGAATATATCCAGACATCCAAAAATTTATGTAAGCATTAAAATATTTTATTTTAGTGTTTGGCATGATAAAATTCCATTCGTCGCTTAATTTGGATCGTTTTTGCGTTCGTTACGACTTCCGTCATAATTAACTTCATTTTAAGTTCCCTATACTTTAACTTCATTTTAGAGCTTTGAAATGGGGTTACCAGGGCTTAAACGTGTCAAAAACGCATCAAAAACCAAGTTTGGGGCTTCAGGGACTAAAACTGCCATTTTTGAAACTTGCTGGCCTGCACAAGGCTTACGGACCGTAAGCACAAAGCCATACGGTCCGTAAGGACTCCCCAGTTCAGCAGAATTGCTTTCCAGCTTGTTCCAGCTATTTCCCTCTTGTGCAAATGGTTTTTATGATCCTATGTACTGGTTTGGGGGCTCCCATGGTTTTAAAAATCAGTGGGTGCAAGTGTAAGGCTCAAATTGAAACTCGGTTTTCAAGAAACGATCCTAACGATTCTACGAAAACTATATATACCCCTCCATAGTTCACTTGCAAAACCCATAACTTGATCTGATTTTAGCCTTCTAAGTTGAAGTTTATACTTCATACCTGAAGGTAAATTGGATCAAGAGCTTGCGGGGACCTTTTGTAAGTCTTTTTTCGTTCTTTTCATTCATTTTTATCGTTAAAGTCAAACTGCGTTTGACTTTCTGCTTTGACCAGTTTATGGTCAAAGCGCAGTTCGTTTGAACATCATAACGTGAGCGTAATCACGATGGTTATGGTCCCTAGTGACTATACCTACTGATTACCACGTTATCTAGGATTAGTGGCGAGTCGTAGTTTCGGCCAAAATGCGCATTCTTGCGTATTTTGTAACCAAACTACTTTAGGTATCAAAACCGTTTGTTTTGATACCAAACCTGTTTTCTAACTTAGTTAAACATGTTTCAACATGTTTAACTCGTCACTTTAGGTTTAGTGCTTATGTAGGGACATAAGGTAAGCGATCTAAACAATCGCTTATACTTTCGAACCCGACCCGTTTGGTCGATCATTAGGATCCGACCAAACACATTAGGTGACCATAGTTGTATAGGGAATAACCTTCCGAGGTTATACCTTATGGTCACGTCGTTTAAGTAGTTGTATGATAGGTAGTTTATATGCCTTAGGAAAATTACCAAAATTCCCTTTTTGCACATAAATCCATTTTAAGCATATGTAACATAAATTTTGACATCTAAACTGATTAGGAAACTATATTAGACATGTTAAGGCATACTTGTCATAGGACTAGTTAGGCGATCCGAACGCGTTTTACGTGAACGACGCGTTAAAGTAGCGTAAGCTACCTAAACGGGTCGTAATGGGTCGTAAGCACTTAGGTTAGGTTTCATTTTAGTATGTAGGCTTTGTTAAACCATATCATATGAGTTCCAACACTCATTTGGTTTACGAAACCTCATCCTATCCAATCTCCCGATTTAGGTCCGGTTATTTACATAGTTACCTATATAGGGTGCCGTTTGATTCCGTGATCCCTCTAGCTTTTCTTGGTTGTTGTTCAAGACTTCTAAGCACCCTCAAGTGAGTACATAGACCCCTCGTTTACTGTTTTCCAAACATTTTGGGGTGAAACACATGTGCCTACTTGTTATTTTCATGCTTTCCATGTTTTCATATCATATACTTGCTATGTTCATTAGTACACTATTAGTACACGATTTCATTATGTTTTGCTATGCATGTTCACTTAACATGTTGGCACATTGATTTTCGTACATTACATTTTGTTGCATGTGCTCATCCAGTATATGGACACATTGTTTTACATTGTGAACCTTTTGTAACCGTTTGATTATGTGAACCGTTTGTGACCACTTGACTATGTGAACCATTTGTAATCGTTTGATTATGTGAACCTTTTGTAACCGCTTGACTATGTAAACCGTTTGTGACCACTTGATTATGTGAACCTTTTGTAACCGTTTGATTATGTGAACCTTTTGTAACCGTTTGATTAAGTGAACCGTTTGTGACCACTTGACTATTAGAACCGTTTGTAACCGTTTGATTGACATGAACCGTTTGAAATCTGTTTGAACCGTTGGGTTAGGGAAGTGATTAGGTAACGGGGCGGGTATAATGTGCTAAAAGCATGGTGGATACGCCGCTGGTACTTCCTATATATAAGTGCTTTTAACACATTGTATATCGTTGCGTTATCTAGATCACTTGGGCAAGGTTATCAAAACAAAGTTATATTACAAGGTTTTTCTAACTATATATATATACTATTCGAGTTTTTATTTCAAAAACGATTTACAATTTGGGTTTAATTAAACAAATGTTTTGGAGTTAAGAATCATGGCTACGAGATTTTATCATATCCAATTTGATTTGAGTTGGTTAATTATGTCGCAATACCATACTTTTCAAAACAAGGTTTTTAAATAAGTATTGCAACATGTAAAACGAGCCATGAATTTTCACATAGGAATGGACGTATTTTTTATGCTGACGTATTCACATGTGTTTCAGGTACCATAGTTGATGATGATTGATGATGATATTTGTGTACGCTCACATAGGAATGGACGAGGCCTTAGTGACTTAATAACAATGAAAGACTATTTGTTTATGTTTTGTTTCAAATTCCAATATAATGTAATACATTTAATTCAATAAAACGAAATTGTTTAATCCATGGTTGTGAAACAATGATTCTGTTACAACACTCCCCGACGTTTTCGCCATGTTTTGTTGTTTTACGTGGTCGGGGTGTGACAGAAAAGTTGGTATCAGAGCCAATGGTTATAGGGAATTAGGTTATTAGTAATGCTTTAACCTAGACTATAAACTTCCTAGGACCCTAACACAAGTTATCTTGTGTTTAGTTTAAAAAAAAAACGATACTGTCACTTATCCTTAAGTGACAACCACAATAAGAACATAAATTTGAATCTGCTTTGAAAACTAATCATCTGTTCTAGGATGATTTATTATAAGGTTTTGAAACTTCAAAGTTTTCAAAATCTCGTCAGAGTTTGGGTCTAAATAACGTGAACACGTGCAAACTGGAGGGGTGGGTGCCTGTACCCTGAGTTTTCTGTCTAAGGCTAGAGTGTTCGTACAAATCCGCAGTATCGGACCAGTCACTCTTACCTAGGAACTCTTGTAACACCCCGGCCGGAGGCGGAAAAGCCAAAGGTGTCACGAAACTTGATAGAATGCATTTGAGCACATGGAGTTTAAATTAAGTGGAAATATGATTAAGGTTCAATTAAATAGATTGCATTCAAATCCAAAAGAAATTCTTGTACATAAATAAAATACAACATAACAGTTACACTTGATTTCGGATTTAGTCTAAGGCATAAGTCTTGAATCAATCTTATGTAAAATATTCTTGCAAATCATGTCATCAAACATTGTCACCTGAAACATATGTTAGGAGTAAAAGGATCAACAAACGGTTGAGTGAATTCATAGGTTTTGTTTCTGCAAAAATTGTCAATGTGATATAGATATAGTTTCAACAAAAAGTGGTTGTCGATATGTCTTTATAGCAAAAGAGTAATACATGTATTTACTTAGTGGTACATTCAATCCATTCAGACGTACTCGGTAATATCACCTCACTTCTATGATATAAGATATAAGATTTAACAACAACAACAACAATAGATTGAGATGTGAAATGGGGCGTCAATCCTATAGCGCTATAATACAACCGATGGGCAAGTACATGTTAATGAACGTAAACTTCTTAAAGTAAACAACAAAGTATTAAGCAAATGCAAAAACAATCGGGGAAACCATGTATAGCAAATAGTTTGTATCACATTGTAACATATGTATCATCCCAAAAGTAATGTAAAAAGGGACTATGAACTCACCTTGATTTCGGTTAAGTCCAAACAAGTATGCAAAGTGTGAGAGTTCTTGGAATTAAGATTCCACGTCACTCTATTTGATTGAACATGCAACAATATGGAATATGTATCAACAATAATGTTTAAATTGGATAATTGGGAATCCTAAATCTATAGGATTTGGTAGTGTTTTGTTTAAATGGTAGTTATGTGGTTTGGATAACCTAACAAGAGAACTCGGAAAATGAATAAGGAATTATATATGAAAAATATTTCTTTGACATAAATAATTAAATTACATACGTACATAATTGAGTTACTACAAACATTTTAAAATAATGAATCAATTATATTCGATTTGTATAATTAGTTTAACATAAATAATTATACCAAAATATTTCATAAGTGATATAATTAATTTATAACTTATAATTGAATTTAGAAGTACAAAAATATATAATTATTTGGTAAATGATAATTATATAGTTTAAAGAATAAATATGATAATTATATGATTAATTATCAAAATAATTAATTTAAATCAGAATAATTAAAAAATAACATTTTTAATTATTGAACTTTAATATTACTGATTTAAGATAATTATTACAGTTTTGAAATCATTTTAAATAAATAGAATGAATTAAAATGATTAAAATAACAATAAATAAGTTTACATAAGTTTAATTATCTAAATAATTAAATGTAATAAAATTTCAGATTCTAAATTTATATAAACTCAGAATAATGTATCTTTTGTTATAAAAATAGTCTTGGATAAAATTTATATAGTTATATAATTTAATTACATTAAATTAAACTATATTTATAAGTATAAATACTGATTTATTTATATGAATATCAAATTTATATAAAATATGAGCAACAGTATTATTTTTATAAAGTTCAATATTTAAAATAATTAATCTGAAAATTTCAGTATTTATTTCCCAAAAATTGATTTATTATTAATTATTTAATAATAAACTGTTTTAATATCATAAAAATTAGTTTTATAAATAAATTGATTAATTTTATATTTTTAATAAATGTATCAGGGTTTATAGAATTTATGCTAAAATTTCTAGATTCTAACTGTTTAAAACTGAATTAATATGAATTAAGGAACAAACTGTTAAATAAAAGAAAATAATACAAATCACTATTTATCATCTTCCCCAATTCATCGGTCAACAGAAGTCAACCCGTCTGATTAAATGATCAAATCATGTTTATAATGTAATTAACTTTGCTGAAACATTAAATAAATGTAGATATACCGATTGGTCGAGTAAAACAGCTCCGGTATCGGTCGGAAGTGACGTATCGAACGAATTCCGGCGAGTGGTTTCCGGCGAGACTTGCAGAGATGAATCAGAAGGTGTTTTCGATGTGTTTGTGTAATTTGAAAGGTGTAGGATGTTCGTATGAAGTTAATGAGCTTATATAGCCCTTCAATTTGATCTCAGATTCGACAATTTGTAGTGGATTTGATCTTTAAATTTTTTTTTATAAAAACAAATTCAATTATAACCGAAAAGCACTAGGATGTGTCGATTGAATGCGAAAACAGGTTGGCAAAGTTGTTGGGAATTATTGGTGATGTTATCAGATCAATTAAACAATGTATAGTGGGATTTGGTGAGTTTTTGTTTGAAATCCCGTAATCAGCGAAGCTGATTATCATTCAGATCTGTTTTTGAAGTAAAAAAATAAACAATACAATCCAGAATAATAACCAACGAAGCTGGTAGTCCAGCCGGTTGATGCGTGTTCTTTGTTGTTGTGTGCGCGGGTTCGAGTCTTACATGTTGCTGGTTTTCATGGTTTTCCAAAAAAAAAAATACCTTTTTAATTATATTAAATGTAAAGTTTCATTTTGGTCCCTGTGGTTCTATAATTCACAGAACAGTCCCTCAAATAATTAGGTTAAAACCACTAACTAGGTTAGTCTTTAATTAAGAAACCTTATAAGATATTTAACCCGGTTAGACTTATAAGGTTAAAATAGTTTCGAAAATGACCAAAACAGTCCCTGGAGTTCAAGTTTAAATAAATGACCAAATGGACCCAATACTTTTATTTCAAAAATAAATTTATTTATTTTATTTAAAATATAAGTTTTAAAATAAAAATTAGGACCCTAAACTTTTGAGTTTTCAATATTTACATTTTTAACCCGAACTTACAAGATTCCAAAAATGACTTTTTAGTCCCTGGACTTTTGTACTTTCTAAAACTGACTGATTTAGTCCTCAGAATTAAAATCAACGTTTTCAAGCAAGTTTCAAGGAATGAAAATTATATCCCTCAAATTGTAGTTTCACAAAATGTCATAATAGGTCCCTGTAACTAATGTAACCTTGTTTTTAAGCACGAAACTCAATTATTAATACAATTACTCCCGTGTTTGGGCCGGTAAAGTATGTAAGAGCATAAAACAAGTATGAATCAAACAAATTGCATTTCAAAATGCGATGTGTGTATCAAACAAGTACATGTTTGAAAACCAAGGTTGTTACAGTCTCCCCTACTTTAGAAAATTTCGTCCCGAAATTTATTCGAAAGAGACCGTAAAAATGTAATTGCAACGTAAACAAATGTGTGTACAAACAAGCAAGTAATGAATAATTCATTTCTTAGAAACGGAATGAATATGGTTTTGATTCTTGTTAGGCAATGTTTTACACGCAGACATGGGGTATAATTGCAAACAACATGTATTAGATAACAATAATATGGTCCCGGGTAACATAAAATCTTCAAGTGACTCTGGCAAAGTTTCAAGTATAACATAATAAGAACACTTATATATAGGAAGTACCTGCGGCGTATCCACCATGTTCTTATTGCATTATACTTGTCTCGTTACCCGATCACCCTAAATTTTATGCCACCATTCTTAACAAGATTTACTATGATTCTCATGCGTTGAACCCCATAATTAAGTGTGCACCCATAATTACGCGTTTCATCGTATGGTCGACATAGCTCTTCTAGTTAAGTACGTAAGGGAAAATTTGTATAAACGAAATGAGGGGAAATGAACATAAGTGTGAATTCGTAATGCATGATTGTATCTGGATCAAATGGTTTTATTCACAACACACTTTGAAAATATTAATATATCATTTCTAGAATAAATGCACTAAACACGAAGTTCATAGGCTCATCATGATACAAATATAATACAATGGTATAACAACGAAACAGTATACGAGAAGAAAGTGACCCACTTCTTCTGGTGGAAGGTTAAGAATTAGATATAACAATACTCCAAGCATCACACCAGCGATCACCAGAACCAAGCTACTCGGATGCATTTTTGAAGAGAACGAAAAAAAAGAGGGTTTTGTTGTGAATAAAAAATGAGATTGTCGATTGGTTATTATAGAGGTGGAATATAACCGTTTTACAACAGCCATGTAACCGTTGTATGTGACCGTTATACAGTGGTCGCATATATACTCACGGGTTGTAACTCCTAAGCCTTGAGGGTTTCGATCCGTAACCCATGCTAATTTGGGAGTGTAAGCGTAGATGAAAACGTAAAGTATAAGTGTAATTAGTAACGCTTATGGGTATAATGACGTGGATATGAGTATGAGATTAAGCGAGGAAACAAATAAAAATTAAGATACTGTTTAAATCAGACGAGCATCAACATAATATAACATCTCCTGGATTAGAACGTATTTCACATTAGCAAAGATAGCATCATTTGTTTGATGGTCTAGTATGCTGTAGACAATTTACAATTGAAATAAGTCATGTAATGGATCAATTTCAGGCTCAAAACTATCAGGTAGTGGAGGTAGTGGATCCAGTTGCATACGAGCAACTAGCATACTTTCCAACCATTGATTTCTTTCTGTCAACCATTGTACTTGCTGTAGCAAATCTTGGTTCTGATTGTTTAGCCTAGCCATTTCAACTACCATTTGATTTGGATGTAGATCCATTTGAGGCACCGTACTTGGGCCTGATATATTAGTTGTTGGCAGTTGTTCTACTTCGTCCAACAGTGACTGGAAAGAATGTGACAGTAATGGTGCTTGCAAAAAGGGTTCTGATGCTAACTGTTCTTGTGTCATCATGTTTTCATCAAACCAAGTTCCTTGCATTGTTGAACTCTCCTCGAAAAATGACGGTGGGAAACTTGGTAAGACGTTCGGTGTTAAAGGTTGGGATAGGTTAGGTGTAATAGGTTCTTGTATGTATGGCAGCGGTGGCTGCATATCAAATTGATAAGAAGATGATGGTGGAAATTGAAAAAATGATTGTTGTAAATTTTGTGGGAAGGTATTATCTAAGGTAACTGAAGTTCCCTTCGATTGGGATGGTTGAGTTAGTGTGTCAATATGAACAGGGATTAGCCTCATGGTGTGAGTATTTACAATCCCAGGTGCCTTTGGTGGAGATAATCCCTGGATAATCTGATCACTTAAGACACCTAATGATTGTGCTAGCTTTGTGACGTAAGACCCTCCCATGAGACTTTTCAAAGGTTGTGATTTTTGACTAGAGAAATATTCAGCAAGCCCGTGGGCAATATTACAAGGAACTTGCTCAAACATACTACGCAGATAGAAAAGTTCGATTTTTTTAACCCTTTGTGGATTATGCTTGCGCCCCGTGATAGTGTTGGCTAACACACGGTGCATATATTGATAACAAGGGTTTGTGAAGCTCGTAGCACTATTGTGGCCACACCATGCTTTTGATGAATGGCATTGCCAATAACTTACCATATCAGCGGAGGAATAAGAGGTTGATGCCTCCGTAAAAATGGGTTGTTTAGCTTCTTCATTTGTATATATGCCTAGACGAACTGCGAATTCTGTCAATGACATAGTATGATGTTGTCCACAAAGTTGGAAATGAATGGATTCGTCGGTAAGGTTTCTATTATATTTATAATAGAAAGTGGACGAGAACTCATACACCAGTTCATCGTATGATGGTTCTAGGATGTCGAAGAAACGACGCCAGGGCGTATTAGGTAGTAGTGATCTCGCCAGTAAACCACTGGGATCAATCATTCCCATATGTTGCCAATCAATACCACTAATATTAAGAACTTCATGATGCTTGAGTTTTTGATACCTCTCTTGATAGTGTAATTTAGTAAACTGAAGGAAAGGATGAATGTTTGCTGCATTTGAGGATTCAGCATATGCTGCTGGGAGATTTGCCATGGGGTTTTGTTGAGCTAAGAAAAGTTTGGGTATGGGGTATTGGATTATATCAGAAATTTGTAGTTCTTGTGTAGATTAGCTCGTGTAGTGAGTTCCTTATATAGATAAGGAGATTCCGGATTACACCATAGGATCAGTTAGAGCTTCCCTGCTACGTCCTACAGCTAGTTTGAAAATTTGAATCTGACAGGTATGGTCTCGAGAAAATTTTGAATTTGAAAAAGAGGGAATCGTATCGTAATAATTTGATAATAGTACAACGTAGGTTGATTAGGGCTTGGATTGTTCTGAAACGGAGAAAAGAAAAAAAATATTCTTTTGAATTAGGGTAACATGCCTTGAGCCGATAGGCATACTGTACTCTCATCGGTAGTTCCCAGGTAGGCAAACGTGTGTCTCGTCATGAAGGCATTTTCTGGAAGAAAGATTATAGTGATTTCATAATGGGGTAATGTAGTTTCATAAAATCAATGAGGATCAAAGAAAACACGTAACAAGATGGATATCATTTATTACACGAATAAATGACATCAATGACAAGTCAAAGTAGTTGGGTTCTTATAACTTGGTGAAGTCATGCTTTAGCCTATAAGTGGATACTCATCCCAAGAATTCCCAGGTAAGCACAACTGGTCCTTCGAGTTAGGATATATACGAAGTGCTTGCCTAGACAGAAAACTCAGAATACAGGCATCCACCCTTCCAGATTGCACGAGTTCGTTATTAGAGCCCAAGACTTTGATGAGAACTAAAAATCAGAAGAGGTTTTGAAAATAATCACCTAAGGATAGGTGATGTGTATTTGTAAAATCTAAAGATAAGATCTGTGGTGACGAGGCATTGGTTACAAAAGATATGAATAGAGATGAAGACAAGGCAAAGATAACGGAAGAGTTACTAATGGAAAGTGTCCTAGGTAAGTTATAGTCTAGGTCAAAAGAAATTTCTAATAACCTAAATCCCTATAACCATGGCTCTGATACCAATCTGTAACACCCCGGCCGGAGGCGGAAAAGCCAAAGGTGTCACGAAACTTGATAGAATGCATTTGAGCACATGGAGTTTAAATTAAGTGGAAATATGATTAAGGTTCAATTAAATAGATTGCATTCAAATCCAAAAGAAATTCTTGTACATAAATAAAATACAACATAACAGTTACACTTGATTTCGGATTTAGTCTAAGGCATAAGTCTTGAATCAATCTTATGTAAAATATTCTTGCAAATCATGTCATCAAACATTGTCACCTGAAACATATGTTAGGAGTAAAAGGATCAACAAACGGTTGAGTGAATTCATAGGTTTTGTTTCTGCAAAAATTGTCAATGTGATATAGATATAGTTTCAACAAAAAGTGGTTGTCGATATGTCTTTATAGCAAAAGAGTAATACATGTATTTACTTAGTGGTACATTCAATCCATTCAGACGTACTCGGTAATATCACCTCACTTCTATGATATAAGATATAAGATTTAACAACAACAACAACAATAGATTGAGAAGTGAAATGGGGCGTCAATCCTATAGCGCTATAATACAACCGATGGGCAAGTACATGTTAATGAACGTAAACTTCTTAAAGTAAACAACAAAGTATTAAGCAAATGCAAAAACAATCGGGGAAACCATGTATAGCAAATAGTTTGTATCACATTGTAACATATGTATCATCCCAAAAGTAATGTAAAAAGGGACTATGAACTCACCTTGATTTCGGTTAAGTCCAAACAAGTATGCAAAGTGTGAGAGTTCTTGGAATTAAGATTCCACGTCACTCTATTTGATTGAACATGCAACAATATGGAATATGTATCAACAATAATGTTTAAATTGGATAATTGGGAATCCTAAATCTATAGGATTTGGTAGTGTTTTGTTTAAATGGTAGTTATGTGGTTTGGATAACCTAACAAGAGAACTCGGAAAATGAATAAGGAATTATATATGAAAAATATTTCTTTGACATAAATAATTAAATTACATACGTACATAATTGAGTTACTACAAACATTTTAAAATAATGAATCAATTATATTCGATTTGTATAATTAGTTTAACATAAATAATTATACCAAAATATTTCATAAGTGATATAATTAATTTATAACTTATAATTGAATTTAGAAGTACAAAAATATATAATTATTTGGTAAATGATAATTATATAGTTTAAAGAATAAATATGATAATTATATGATTAATTATCAAAATAATTAATTTAAATCAGAATAATTAAAAAATAACATTTTTAATTATTGAACTTTAATATTACTGATTTAAGATAATTATTACAGTTTTGAAATCATTTTAAATAAATAGAATGAATTAAAATGATTAAAATAACAATAAATAAGTTTACATAAGTTTAATTATCTAAATAATTAAATGTAATAAAATTTCAGATTCTAAATTTATATAAACTCAGAATAATGTATCTTTTGTTATAAAAATAGTCTTGGATAAAATTTATATAGTTATATAATTTAATTACATTAAATTAAACTATATTTATAAGTATAAATACTGATTTATTTATATGAATATCAAATTTATATAAAATATGAGCAACAGTATTATTTTTATAAATTTCAATATTTAAAATAATTAATCTGAAAATTTCAGTATTTATTTCCCAAAAATTGATTTATTATTAATTATTTAATAATAAACTGTTTTAATATCATAAAAATTAGTTTTATAAATAAATTGATTAATTTTATATTTTTAATAAATGTATCAGGGTTTATAGAATTTATGCTAAAATTTCTAGATTCTAACTGTTTAAAACTGAATTAATATGAATTAAGGAACAAACTGTTAAATAAAAGAAAATAATACAAATCACTATTTATCATCTTCCCCAATTCATCGGTCAACAGAAGTCAACCCGTCTGATTAAATGATCAAATCATGTTTATAATGTAATTAACTTTGCTGAAACATTAAATAAATGTATATATACCGATTGGTCGAGTAAAACAGCTCCGGTATCGGTCGGAAGTGACGTATCGAACGAATTCCGGCGAGTGGTTTCCGGCGAGACTTGCAGAGATGAATCAGAAGGTGTTTTCGATGTGTTTGTGTAATTTGAAAGGTGTAGGATGTTCGTATGAAGTTAATGAGCTTATATAGCCCTTCAATTTGATCTCAGATTCGACAATTTGTAGTGGATTTGATCTTTAAATTTTTTTTTATAAAAACAAATTCAATTATAACCGAAAGGCACTAGGATGTGTCGATTGAATGCGAAAACAGGTTGGCAAAGTTGTTGGGAATTATTGGTGATGTTATCAGATCAATTAAACAATGTATAGTGGGATTTGGTGAGTTTTTGTTTGAAATCCCGTAATCAGCGAAGCTGATTATCATTCAGATCTGTTTTTGAAGTAAAAAAATAAACAATACAATCCAGAATAATAACCAACGAAGCTGGTAGTCCAGCCGGTTGATGCGTGTTCTTTGTTGTTGTGTGCGCGGGTTCGAGTCTTACATGTTGCTGGTTTTCATGGTTTTCCAAAAAAAAATACCTTTTTAATTATATTAAATGTAAAGTTTCATTTTGGTCCCTGTGGTTCTATAATTCACAGAACAGTCCCTCAAATAATTAGGTTAAAACCACTAACTAGGTTAGTCTTTAATTAAGAAACCTTATAAGATATTTAACCCGGTTAGACTTATAAGGTTAAAATAGTTTCGAAAATGACCAAAACAGTCCCTGGAGTTCAAGTTTAAATAAATGACCAAATGGACCCAATACTTTTATTTCAAAAATAAATTTATTTATTTTATTTAAAATATAAGTTTTAAAATAAAAATTAGGACCCTAAACTTTTGAGTTTTCAATATTTACATTTTTAACCCGAACTTACAAGATTCCAAAAATGACTTTTTAGTCCCTGGACTTTTGTACTTTCTAAAACTGACTGATTTAGTCCTCAGAATTAAAATCAACGTTTTCAAGCAAGTTTCAAGGAATGAAAATTATATCCCTCAAATTGTAGTTTCACAAAATGTCATAATAGGTCCCTGTAACTAATGTAACCTTGTTTTTAAGCACGAAACTCAATTATTAATACAATTACTCCCGTGTTTGGGCCGGTAAAGTATGTAAGAGCATAAAACAAGTATGAATCAAACAAATTGCATTTCAAAATGCGATGTGTGTATCAAACAAGTACATGTTTGAAAACCAAGGTTGTTACAACTCTTGGGGTGAGTGTCCACTTATAGGCAAGCATGTCTTCGCGATACATCATGAGGACCTATTTACTTTGATACAGCCTTTGTGTGTCGTTTGTTTGCTTCGTGGTTCAAACAAATGACCATCACCCATGCTTTTGGTCGGTATTTGTAACCTCCTATTCTTACCCAATGCCATTTCACATGTTTCCCCTTTTAGAAATGCCTCCACGACGCGACAATCAGGTGCCTAATGAAGAACTGGCAGCTATCATTACACAGCAGATGACTGCTGCAATCCCGAACATCGTTGCTCAATGTAACCAAGCTCTCAACAACAATAATGCTCCCTGCAACTTCAAGACGTTCAACTCAGCTAAGCCATCAAAGTTTTCTGGGACTCAAGGAGCGACTGCACTTCTGCAATGGTTCGAGAGTTTAGAGAGCACCTTCAGACATGTTCAATGTCCAAACGAGCGAAAGGTAGATTTCGCATCTAGTGTCTTTGAGAAACGAGATTTGACGTGGTGGAACGGTGTGATGAGAGATAGGGGTGCCGATGTGGCACTGGCTCAAACATGGGAAGAGCTTCGAGCTCTGATGATGAAGGAATTCTGTCCTCGTCACGAGATCAGGGCCTTGGAAAGGGAATTTGACGATCTTAAGCAAGATAGCGGTGAGCATCGAGCCTACACGGACCGTTATGAGAAATTAAGTCTGTTATGCCCAAACATGGTCACGCCTTTGGAAAAGGCAATCGAAAAGTACATTGATGGCATCCCTGACTCAGTACAAGACATTGTGACTGGTAGTAATCCCACTACAGTTAGACAGGCCATTGAGCTATCCGCCACCTTGACTGAATCTCAGATCAGGAAAGGTAAACTTTTCCGAAAAAGTGACAAGAAACCGATCGAGGAATCAAAGCCCAAGGATGAACAGACTGGATCCCCTAAGAAGTCAATTAAGCGAAAGGCTTCTCAGAACTTCGCCATGGTCGCTCACAATGATCAATCCGTCCCCAACCAACCAGCTCAACCCCCTGCTAGGAAGCCCTACAACGGAACTGCACCCTTGTGCAACCAATGTAGCCTACATCATCATGCTGGTGTGAAGTGCCGCACATGCCAAGTTTGTGGACTTATAGGTCATACAGCGAGGGTTTGCCCAACTGCAGCTGCACCCAATCAGGTGAACAACAATCCTGCTCAAGGTCGTTTTCCACCAGGTTCTTGCTTCAACTGTCGCGAGATGGGCCATTTCCGAAGAAACTGCCCAAAGCTTGCTAATGCGAATCCAGTGCAGGGATGAGCATCTGACCGAATGGAAGACAACGCTGTTTAGAAATAATCAAGCCTTATGTATTACTTTCTTTTGTTGTCAAGGTCCATGAAACAGTTGTTGTTGTTTATAAATAAAGCTTTTTATTTTATAATGCAATATACAAATATTGATGTGGTTGCATGTGTAAACAACATATCCCCTACAATACCGACAATCAAGGAACCGTATTCCTTGAAGAACAGACTACCCCCAAAATTCTTCCACTTTATGTTCTCTTGCGTTTTCCACGAAAATCCTAAGTACCCGTTTCTTCCAAGGAAAAACGAAGTACAAGGCGCAAGTTACAACTCTGTACGAATACCCACTCCTTAAAGGGGTACCTAAGGGTATTCCCGTAAGTCCTTAATTGTTGGATACCTTAATTCGAATGTGGTGATTCCTTGTAATCAAAAATCGAATTTTTGGAAGATCATCCTATCTTTTCAGATAGATGCTTGAGGACGTTGAAGTCCATCAACTAGGTTCCTGGTATGCCTTGAATACCCATGTTCAAATCAACGTCAAGTTAATAGCAATCAATAAAAAGATAATAACAATTAATAAAGAAAACAATTATGTGCTTATGTGCTCTTTTGTTATGTTTTTGTGTGATCCAAATTTTGTTATCCAAATCCTCGTAGAATCTTCCATATCTTCGTATAAGGGATTCATAGTAGGATACCCAAAGGTACTACCTTAAATCCTTAATGGACTTCTACGTTGTAGTTAAGTCCATTGGATTATAAAGTACTACTCCATAATTAGACCCCTTGAGTGGTCTAGTTAAACAGATTGATCCAAAAATCTGGTTAGGAATATCATGTGATGATATAGCTGAAAGGACTCCTTGGTGGTCTAATTAAAAAGATCATCTGTCGATCTAATTAAAAGGACCCTATGGTAGTCTAGTCACCCTCATCACAGGTTTGATTTTCTTCCCCTAAACATTACAAAACAAACTGTGCTGACTGTGCAAGGAATTACGTAATTATGGATGCATACATAATTATGGAATTTAGTGCACAGAAATCACAGCAAGTTCTGTCATGTATCTAGAGTTAACCCAATTCATTTCCAACTCTGATGAAGCAACCATTGAAAATGACTCCGTCTGTTCATTTTCGTTTCTAAAGATTATCCGTTGAGGAAATGAATATCCGTTTGTTTAATCCTTCATTTCCAACTCTGATGAAGCAACCGTTGAAGATGACTCCGTCTGTTCATTTTCGTTTCTAAAGATTATCCGTTGAGGAAGTGAATATCCGTTTGTTTAATCCTTCATTTCCAACTCTGATGAAGCAACCGTTGAAGATGACTCCGTCTGTTCATTTTCGTTTCTAAAGATTATCCGTTGAGGAAATGAATATCCGTTTGCTTAATCCTTCATTTCCAACTCTGATGAAGCAACCGTTAAAAATGACTCCGTCTGTTCATTTTCGTTTCTGAAGAATGTCCGTTGAGGAAATGAATATCCGTTTGATCATCCTTTTCATTTCCGTTTCCAAGGAAGCAACCGTTGAAAATGACTCCGTCCGTTCATTTTCGTTTCTGAAGAATGTCCGTTGAGGAAATGAATATCCTTTTTGTTTATCCGTTCATTTTCCATTTCTGAAGAATATCTATTGAAAATGACTCCGTCAGTTCATTTTCATTTATGAAGAATGTCCGTTGAGGAAAATAATAGGATTATGCTTTGCATATCTTTGATGGGTTATTCTACGCAAATAGATAAACTCCCTAGATTCCATGCAAGACAATTGTTTGACACAAAGTCACAGACAGACTCCTACGAATAAATTTCGGGACGAAATTTCCTAATTTAGGGAGACTGTGACACCTGTGCCCATCAAACAAAAACCAAATCAATGAAATATTGTGTTTCATACTTGGGATTTGTAAAAATATGTGTATCGTTTGCACATATCAATTCTTGTTCGATTTCGGGCTTTAAATCGCTTTCTGGAAGGTTATACGCGATCTGATGCGTAAATATAACCAGTTTAATGCAACAAACACTCCGGAACAGTGACATAGGCTTAACATACATTAAATAACCTTTACATAACTTAGAAATAAGTTTTGGATGGTTTTGTATGCCGAAATCAAGTTTGTTCGCTTAAAGGGACTAAATTCAACAAACTACGAAAGTATGCCGATTTGAACTGTAACGGACATTCCGGAACTTGATCATAAGTTAAACACACCCTAAATATCCTTCATATAGCTTAGAAATGGGCTTTGAGGGGTTCGGTGTGCTAAAATAAACTTTATGCTCATTCAGGGACTAAAAGCGTCAAAAAGTGCATAAGTTTGCATTTTCGCGCATATCTTACGTTCTGAATATATCCAGACATCCAAAAATTTATGTAAGCATTAAAATATTTTATTTTAGTGTTTGGCATGATAAAATTCCATTCGTCGCTTAATTTGGATCGTTTTTGCGTTCGTTACGACTTCCGTCGTAATTAACCGAACAACGCAATCGTACGACCAAACGAACCAACATCCGATATATTTTTGAGCATATTTTAAGTTCCCTATACTTTAACTTCATTTTAGAGCTTTGAAATGGGGTTAACGGGGCTTAAACGTGTCAAAAACGCATCAAAAACCAAGTTTGGGGCTTCAGGGACTAAAACTGCCATTTTTTAAACTTGCTGGCCTGCACAAGGCTTACGGACCGTAAGCACAAATCCATACGGTCCACAAGGACTCCCCAGTTCAGCAGAATTGCTTTCCAGCTTGTTCCAGCTATTTCCCTCTTGTGCAAATGGTTTTTATGAGGGGCGATCTTTGTTCCTCATGAAACCCTAGTTTTTCCTTGTGATCTTTTGTATAACAGTCTGTGATTAGAGTTTTGATTAATCAAAATTCTATAACGAACTCGTTAGCAATTGTGATCAATTTAGAAATAGGGTTTTTGTTTCGTTTCTTGCTTTATCGCTGCCTTAGAATCTGATTTGAAATCCTAACCTATTAGATTGGTTGTTATTGATCGCGGTTAACTGAGATTAATTTAGCTAGATTGATACACTGGTTGTCACACCCCGACCACGTAGGACAACAAAACGTGGCGGAAACGTCGGGGAGTGTTGTAACAGAATCATTGTTTCATAACACATGGAAATTTAAATATTGTTTTATTGATTAAAAGAGTTACAATGTCTTGACAATCAAAGAAACATAACATAAATAACTAGTCTTGCATCTTTTATTGTCACTAAGGCCCAAGTCCACCTATGTGTATCTTGATAAGTCCTATGCATCATATCCTGAAAACACATGTGAAAATAGGTACGTCAGCATAAAAATGCCTGTGAGATACATAGGTTTTGTGAAAACAGAATTCATGACTTATGTTTGAGAAAATGTTTAGTCATGAACCTTGTAATTTGCTTTGTCTTGTAAATCATTTGAAAAACGATAAGATCAGATGATATGTATAAATAAGAGAATAATGTATGGTTAAATGAATAACCATGTAAAATGAGTTTGTAAAAAAAGTAAGTTGTTTGTAAATTAATGTCTTGTGAAAAGTATGTTATTTGTATAAAATGTTATATGTCTCAAATTGAAATGATTCAAATAACGCTACGATATGTAATACCATACAATCACTTATATATAGGAAGTACCAGCAGCGTATCCACCATGCTTGTATCATATTACACACGCCTCGTTACTTAAATCACTTACTCAAAACAAACCAACAATGTAAGATGTCTATGTTCAAGCCAATTGCCAAATGTATTGAATAATATGTCAAAATGTTTATTGCCGAGATGTAAGTCATGTAATGTATAACCAATGTCAATAATGTTTATGTGCCAAATGTAAATCATGTAATGTGTAACCAATGTCAATAATGTTTATGTGTCAAATGTAAATCATGTAATGTGTAACCAAAATGATATGTATGGCTAGTGAAATATATCAACTAAACCATATGCACAAAAACAAAGTATTGAAGTAAAACAAGGTTTAAATCAAAGCTATGTTTTGTGGAAATGCATGCTATACTGATACAAATATCTATGCGGTATTGTGAGAATGCATACATCCAAGCCTTGAGACTGTGGCGATAAACCCTTAAACAAATTAAAGGTCTATCTTGTTGTAAATGTATATCGAATTCGGTCATTCCTTTCATCCCCACCTACCCAGGATGTCCGGAACGGGAGTTGTCAATTCCTATGGTACCACTACCTACTAACGAACGGCGTGATCGGTGTTAATGAATGTATATTGATCCATCAAAACAAACCAAATATCATATCAAAATGTAAGCATGTGATGAAAACAAAATGGCTTTTTTTTTTTCAAGTTCAAGGATGAAGATGGTATGTTGAATGTGATTAAGGATGGCCCTTGGATAATAAGGTCGCAACCTTTGTTTCTTAATAGCTGGACTCCAACGACAAAATTGGAAAAGAAAGAGGTAAAGACGGTCCAAGTTTGGGTTAAAATTCATGAAGTTCCTTTAGCCGCATACACGGAAGATGGTCTTAGTTTAATAGCCACGAGGATTGGGGAACCGAAGATGCTGAATTCGTTTACGACGTCTATGTGTATGGATGCATGGGGTAGAAGTAGCTATGCAAGGGCATTGATAGAAATTTCGGCTGACAAAGATTTGCGTGAAGAGATTACAATGGCAATCCCAGAAGCTGAGGGAGAGGGGTTCATAAAAGAAACGATGTATGTGGAGTACGAGTGGAGCCCGCATAGATGTGCTATATGTTGCGTGTTTGGTCATTCCTCGGATACTTGTCCGAAACAGCCTATGAAGACGAGGAAAACCTTTCAGGAGGATTATAATCGGAATATTCAAAAGCAGAAACCAGCTAAGAAAATCCCTACTATAGATCAAGATGGTTATATAGGTGTGTATGGTAAGAAAGTAGCGAAAAGGGTTGGAGTCCCTGTGAACAAACAAAAGACTAAGTTTGAATACCGGCCTGTGGTATTGAAACCGAAG
Source organism: Helianthus tuberosus (assembly GCA_030545235.1). Classification (NCBI taxonomy): domain Eukaryota; kingdom Viridiplantae; phylum Streptophyta; class Magnoliopsida; order Asterales; family Asteraceae; genus Helianthus; species Helianthus tuberosus. The sequence goes on from JARYGA010027493.1 coordinate 1,857,633, forward strand.
AGTGACAATAATAGAGTTTCATCGTCTAACATGGTAAAGTCTTCTAATCCTTTTGATATTCTGAATGATGTGGATGCGGATACGGGAGAAACCAAAAAGGATTCAGGTTTGGATGATGAGGAAAAGGACGATGATGAGGTAGAGGAGGTGTATAATGAAATGGATGAATTCATGACACGTGGATCAAAAAATCTGAATAGTAACAAAGGAGCAAGCACTCCTGATCAAGAGGTTCATGATGATTAGTTTAGCAGCGTGGAATGTAAGGGGGTTGAACCGCCCTCTGAAACAAAAGGAGGTTCGGCAAGTGGTGAAGGAAAACAATTTAAATTTTTGTGCTATTTTAGAATCTCATGTTGATGTAAACAATCTGGGTAGAGTTTGTAAGTCAGTGTTTCGTAACTGGGATTGGACTTCTAATGGGGACCAGTGTAAGAAGGGTACTCGAATTATTCTTGGGTGGAACCCGGATATTTTTGATGTTATGGTTCTAAATCAGACGTCTCAAGTGATGCATGTTCAAGTTTTTTTCAAGTCTGATAAGAAAATGTTCTTTTGTTCCATAGTTTATGCTGCTAACTACTATGTATCCAGAAGGGAACTGTGGAAACATCTGTCTATGCATAAGCCGATTGTAGGAAGTATGCCTTGGGTCATAATGGGTGATTTTAACTCGGCTCTAAATCTTGAAGATCAGTCGATGGGAACTTCGTCTATCTCGGTTAGTATGCGTGAGTTTCAGGCATGTCTCAATGATATTGAGGTTTTTGACATCAATCGTTCAGGATTTCATTTTACTTGGAGTCAAAAGCCTAAGGAAGGTATAGGTTTGCTAAAGAAGATTGATAGGGTGTTGGGTAATACGGCTTTTGTGGTTGATTATCCGAATTCGGTGGCTGTTTTTAATTCATATAGGCTTTCGGATCATTGCCCATGCATCTTAAAGATTCCCAAAGGTGGAGAGGTAAAGAGGAAATCATTTAAATTTGCTAACTTTTTGGTGTTTAAACCAGAATTTATTAAGATTGTTCAGAAATATTGGGAGACGAATATTGATGGTGTTCATCAGTTTCGGGTTGTTAAGAGGCTGCGCTTGCTAAAATCTCCATTACGAGCTCTTTTATATCAACAAGGAAATCTCCATAGTAAGGTTATTGAGCTTCGTACAAAATTGGATTCTATCCAGCAATGTATAGATGCTGACCCGTTAAATGTGGAGCTTCGGATTGATGAATCAAAGGCCACTAATGCGTATCAGGAAGCATGCTTGGATGAGGAACGATTCCTTAAACAAAAGTCTAAAGTGGACTGGTTGTGTTCCGGGGATATGAACACGGCATTTTTTCATTCGATGCTAAAAAACAGGAACCATAGGAGTCTGATTAATGTAATTAAAGATGCCGATGGGATTGTGTATGAGGGGGACCAGGTTCATTTAGCGCTAGTAAAGCACTATGAGAAGTTTTTGGGCGGTCACGATGAGACTTCGCTAACTCCCACTCCTGATTTGTTTTCTGATAAATTGCAACCGGATGTGGCTAGTTATATGGTTCGTCAAGTTACGGAGGATAAGGTGAAGAATGCAATGTTCTCGATTGGTATTGATAAGGCTCCGGGCCCTGATGGGTACACGTCAGGTTTTTTTAAAAATGCTTGGTCTATCATTGGGCATGATGTGTCTTTGGCTGTTATGGATTTTTTCTCTACGGGTAGAATGCTTCGTGAGTTGAATCACACTCTCATTGTTCTTATTCCTAAAACTGCTACGCCAGCTTATGTCACAGATTATCGGGCGATTGCGTGTTGCAATGTGCTCTATAAATGTATTAGTAAGATTATAGCAGATCGAATTAAAGTGGCGTTAAATGGGATCGTGAGTGTTAATCAGTCGGCTTTTGTTCCAGGTAGGAAAATTTCTGACAATATCCTTCTTACTCAGGAATTAATGCACAACTATCATAGAAACTCGGGCCCTCCTAGGTGTGCATTCAAAGTTGACATCCAGAAACCGTATGATACTGTGGACTGGAGATTTCTTAAATCAACGTTACTTGGATTTGGGTTTAATAGTCGGATGGTGGATTGGATTATGGTTTGTGTGGGTACTCCATCTTTCTCGGTTTGTGTTAATGGCAATGTTCATGGCTACTTTAGAGGCCAAAGAGGGTTAAGGCAAGGGGATCCTATTTCTCCATACCTTTTCACTCTTGTTATGGAGATTTTGACGGCTATTCTAAAACGCGAGACTTCGATTGATACTTCGTTCAGATTCCACAATAGATGTGAGCGTCAACAGATTATAAATCTTTGCTTTGCGGATGATCTTTTCATGTTTGCGAGAGGTGATGTGAATTCGGCTAAATGCATTATGTCTTCTCTTACAACATTCTCCAACATGTCAGGTTTAATTCCTAGTATTCCGAAGAGCACGGTTTTCTTTTGCAATGTTCCTACTAATGTTAAACACGCTATTCTTAATATTTTACCATTTGTGGAGGGTTCGTTACCGGTTAGATATTTGGGGGTTCCTTTAATTTCTTCAAGACTTCTCTATAAGGATTGCAATGTCCTTATTGAGAAATTGGAGAGTCGTATAATGAGTTGGAGGAATAAGCTTTTTTCTTTCACAGGGAGGTTGCAATTAATATTGTCGGTTCTATCATCGATGCATATATACTGGTCCTCTGTGTTTATTCTTCCGGCTCGGGTTATTCGTGACTTGGAGGCTAGAATGAGGAATTTTCTATGGTCTCAAGATGCCTCGTTTCGTAGAGGTAAGGCGAAAGTTTCATGGAAATCTGTTTGTCTTCCAAAATTTGAAGGGGGTTTGGGGATTAGGCGTATTGGTGATGTAAACAAAGCTCTTATGGCAAATCATATTTGGAGTATTATCACTAAACGTAATTCTCTTTGGGTGGATTGGGTGCATGAGTACAGACTAAAGGGTAAAAGTTTTTGGGTTAGTAAGACGCCGTCTAACTGTTGCTGGAGTTGGCGTAAACTTCTTCAATTGCGGCCGATTATGAGAGACCACTTTCGTTCTCGGATTGGGGATGGTAGAAGGACATCGGCTTGGTACGATTCTTGGTCCGATTTGGGGCCGCTGGGTAACTTTTTATCTCCAAGGACTATAACAAATGCAGGTTTTAGATTGGAGGCTTCGGTTGCTGATATTAACATGAATGGTTCGTGGTTATGGCCTATGGCTTGGCGTGATTTATTTCCGGTGCTTATACAGTTAGATCAAGTCCAAGTAGTAGCTGATAGACGAGATAGTTTACAATGGAAAAGTGGGGATGTTGTGTCGGAAGTTTCGGCTGCAAATATTTGGAATACGGTCCGATATAGTGATTTAGAGGTGGGGTGGAGTAAGATTGTCTGGTGTGCACATTGTATTCCGAGACACGCGTTTCTTTTGTGGTTGATCATGAGGAAGAAATTATTAACTCAAGACATTATCCTTAAATGGGATTTATCGAGAAGAAAGAATATGAATATGATGTGTTGCTTGCTATGCTATGAAAACCATGATTCTCATGAGCATCTATTTTTCGAGTGTAAGTATTCAGCAAAGATTTGGAATAGTGTTCGTGAAAAAGCTGGTATGTATGATGTTGCCCCTAAATGGGAGGATATTGTGGAATGGCTTTTGGATCGTGCAAATTCAAAATCGGCATCCAACTATGTGAGTAGAATTTTGGTGGCGGCTACGGCTTACTTTATTTGGCAAGAACGGAATGCTAGATTGTTCAAGAATCAAGTGAGGCCTCCGGATCAATTATGTCAAATTATCATTAATACTATTCAGTATAAGCTTATGGGAGTTCGGCTGAAGCGGACTAATAATGTGTTGGAGCTATTGCGTAACTGGGATATTCAAGATGGTGATCGATCAGATGATGGTGGCTAAATAGTTGTTTTGTTTTTCGAGTGGTTCTAGTTTTTAGACTAGTTGTTTTGTTTTTCGTATGATTTGTTTTTTGTGGTGCTACATTCATGAGGCATGTCTCATGTTTGAACTAGTGTAGATTTACTACACTACTTGTTTCAGTTTGGTTGTGAATATATAGAATCACCGGGGTAACCCTTTACCCAAAAAAAAAACTGTACTAAGTATGCAACAAATGAACATACATAGCATGTGATGTGATGTGAAACGATGAACTAAATGGACATACATAGCATAAAATGTAATGTAAGACAATGAAATCATGTACTATAAATGTACTAATGAATATAGCAAGTATATGATGTGAAAACATGGAAAGCACGAAAGTAACAAGTAGGCACCTGTGTTCCACCCCAAAATGTTTGGAAAACAGTAAAAGAGGGGTCTATGTACTCACTTGAGATTGCTCAGAAGTCCTAAGATAACCACCAAGCAATGCTAGAGATCACGGAATCAAACGGCACCTAATATAGGTAACTATGTTAATATACCGGACCTAAATCGGAAGATCGGATAGAATGCGGGTTCGTAAACCAAACGAGTATGGAGACTCGTGTAATATGGTTTAACAAAGCCTACATACTAAATGAAACCTAACATAAGTGCTTACGACCCATTACGACCCGTTTAGGTAGCTTATGCTACTTTAACGCGTCGCTCGCGTGAAACGCGTTCGGAACGCCTAACTAGTCCTATGACAAGTAAAATATGCCTTAACATGTCTAATATGGTTGTCAAATCAGTTTAGATGTCAAAAGTTATGTTACATATGTTTAAAATGAATTTTGGCATTAAAGGGGTATTTTGGTAATTTACCTAAGGCATATAAACTACCTATCATACAACTACTTAAACGAAGCGACCATAAGGTATAACCTCGGAAGGTTATTCCCTATATACTATGGTCACCTAATGTGTTTGGTCGGATCCTAATGATTGACCAAATGGGTCGGGTTCGAAGGTATAAGCGATTTATTAGATCGCTTACCCTTACGACCCTAGACAACGTGGTAATCATTAGGCATAGTCACAAGGGACTATAGCCATCGTGATTACAATCACGTTGCGAAGTTCAAATGAACTTCGCATTGACCATAAACTGGTCAATGCAGAAAGTCAAACAAAGTTTGACTTTCGGACTCGAAAAGCAATAAAAGAACGAAGGAACACTTACGAAGGGTCCCCGAATGCTAATCTAGATCAAAATAGCTCAGGTATGAAACAAAGGTTTCAACTTAGAGCACATAAGATCAGATTCTTGTGAGGAAAAGTGAAGGGTGGAGGTGGGTATTTATAGTTTTTGGTTCACCGTTAGGATCATTTCTTGGAAAAGGGGGCACGATCTAAGCCGTACACTTGTTGGAAAGTTGTGGTAACTCATTTGCCATCCACCATAAGAGTTTGACACTTGGCACTTGTCCTTTGGAGAGTGTTAAGGGTTGTTAACAGCTGTAAAAAAAATGTTTTGCTGCATCTGGCCCCTACTTACGGACCTAGTTTGGCAGATTTACAGTTTCAGTCCCTGCAACCTCAAAACTTGGTTTTCGATGCGTTTTTTTGACACGTTTAAGCCCCGTTAACTCCATTTAAAAGTTCTAAAATGAAGTTAAAGTATAGGGAACTTAAAATGTGTTCAAAAATATCTCGGGTGTCGGTTCGTTTAGCCGTACGGTTACGTTGTTCGGTTAATTACGAAGGAATGCGCATAAGCGTGAAAAATGATCCAAATGGCGTGACGAATGGATTTTTCTCATGCCAAACACTAAAATAAAATGTTTTAGTGCTTACATAAATTTTTGGATGTCCGGATGTATTCAGAACGTAAGTTATGCGCGAAAGTGCAAACTTGTGCACTTTTTGGCACTTTTAGTCCCTGAATGACCCAAAAGTTTATTTTAGCGTACCGAACACCTCAAAGCCTATTTATAAGCTATGTAGAGGATATTTATGGTATGTTTAACTTATGGTCATGTTCCGGAATGTTCGTTACAGTTCAAATTGGCATACTTTCGCAGTTTGTCAACTTTAGTCCCTGTAAGCGATTTAACTTGATTTTTGCCATACCAAAGCCTTCGAAACTTATTTCTAAGTTATGTAAAGGTTATTTAAGGTATGTTAAGAATATTTCACTATTCCGGAGTGTTCGTTGCATTAAACTGGTTATATTTACGCATCGGTGCGCGTATAACCTTCCAGAAAGCGATTTAGAGTTTGGAATCGAACAAGAATTGATATGTGCAAATGATGCACATATTTATACAAATCCCAAGTATGAAATACAATATTTCATTGGTTCGGTATTTTTTTGATGGCCGTGAAGGCACAGGTGTCACAGTCTCCCCTACTTTAGGAAATTTCGTCCCGAAATTTATTTAGAGGAAACTTGTGAGAGCTTGAAAACATGAAGTTAAAAAGATCGAACAACATTGGTTAGGGTTCTGAACTTCTAGTAACTTTAATAACATTATGCTTGCAATGTAAGAGGGACACTTATATACAAGTATATGAAGCGCCATTGGTGCGTCCACCGTACCTCCATTACATCGTTCTCATTTTGTTATTGTTGTCAATATCGGTTCTTACACATAATAAATCTTACTGTGGTTACCGTGCACTGAATCTCATAATTATGTACGCGTCCATAATTAGACAATTCCTTGCATAGTTCACACAGTCTATTTTATAATGTGTAGGGGAAAACCAAATGAACAAACCTGTGATGAGTGTGACTAGACCACCATAGGGTCCCTTTTATTAAATCAATAAATGATTTTAATAGACAACCAAGGAGTCTTTTTAGCTTATATCATCACATGTCATTCTTAACCAGATTTTTGAATCAATCTTTTTTACTAGACCACTAAAAGGGTCTCTTATGAATCATGGAGTGGTACTATATAATCCAAGGGTCTTAACTATTACATAGAAGCCCATTAAGGAATTAAGGTAGTACCTTTTTGAATATCCTACTACGAATCCCTCATATGAAGATATGAAAAATTCTACGAGGATTTGGATAACGAATATCCAGAGTATACAAAAACACAAAATGCATAAGAGAAAACACAAGATGCATAAACACATAGTCATATAACCACAAAGATTGTTTATCTAGATCTTTAATTTGTTAATTAGTTTTGCTAACAGAGTGCATGTATTTAAAGCACACTAGGAATCCATCTCGTGGATTTCATTTGGTACTTTAAACATTATCAAGAATCTAACTATAAAGATAGAAAGATTTTTAAAAGAAAAATTCGATTTCGATTATAAGGAACCGAAATGTTCGAATTTAGGTACATAAGGAATCCAATCAAGGACTCTGATTTGAATGATAATCATCCACAAGGGTCTAAATGTGAAGATAAAAAGATCCCATATGGATTTTAGAAGTTGAAGATGTTTTGAAACCTGTTTTGAAACCTTGCATTGGACGTGCTTAAATCAAAACATGAAGTAAAATGCTTATGAAGTTGAGATGCTAGCTATGTCAAGGCGACATATGAAGCGGAATTTGAAGGCTAAGTCAATGTATGAGGAAAATATTTTTGAAAACTATGCATGGAGTTCTTAAAAAAATGTGTTCAATGTTTTTGAAACCTTATATATAATACTTTTGAAATCATAAAGTAGGTGTACTAGGTAAGTATATTTATAAAAATGTTTTAAAATCATACGAGATAAATTTTGAAATTATGTATAAGGTTTTTGAAAAAAAAAATATGAATGATGCTTTTCGAAATCATGCACTTGATAAGAAAATGTACTGTGTTAATATTGTTTTCAGGCTATATGAAACATTTTGAAATTATGAAGGTTGTTTTTGAACGCATAGCCAATGTTTTTGAAATAACATAGACAATGCATTTAAAAAAAAAATTGAAATGTCTTGAGATCATGAAGATGGTTTTTTTTTTTTTTTGAAGTACTTGTACTGTGTATGTTGAAAAATCAAAACGTAATGGGTATGAGTTTTGAAAATACCCTTAGTTATCTAACCAAGGATTCAAAGGCACTGATGCGCAGAAGCATGATTACTCATAATGTCACTTTATTTTCTGTACTTTGTTTCTTAGAGTGAAACGAGTACTTAAAATTTTCGAGGGAATCATGAGCGATCATTTGAAAGAGAGAATCACAATAGTAGTTTGTAAGGAACATAGTTCCTTAATACATGTATTATAGGGAAATGCCATAAACACATGTGATTATACTTGTATATCAGAATTGCGAACAACAACTTTTATTTATGAACGAGACATATTGTTTCACAATACACGAAAACAAAAGAAACCAAGGCATAAGACAGCAACATCCTTTGTTCAGCCGAATGCTCATCCAAGGGTTGGATTTGCATTAGCAAGCTTTGGGCATTTGTTCCTGAAATGGCTTGTCTCGCCACAGTTGTAGCACGATCCAGGCGGAAAGCGAGCTTGGGAAGGATTGGCTTGTGGTTGATTTGGACCACTTTGGTTTGGGGTAAATCGACAAGCATTTGCCAGGTGACCGAGTCGCCCACATGATGCACACAAACGACACTGTAGGTGAGCTAAGTGGTGTGCATTACACTTGTCGCATATTGGGGCTGTTCCCTTGTATTGCTTCTTAGCAAGGGGTTGAGCTGGTTGGTTGGGTCCTGCTTGATTTGGTACAGCCGCAGTTGAGCAAACCTTTGCTGTATGACCTTTAAGTCCACAAATTTGGCATTTGCGGCACTTCACACTAGGGTGATGATGAAGGGTACATTGGTTGCACAAGGGTGCAGTTCCGTTGTATGGCTTCCTAGCAAGGGGTTGAGCTGGTTGGTTGGGGACGGCTTTACCATTGTGAGCGACCATGGCGGAGTTCTGAGAAGCCTTTCGCTTCTTTGACTTCTTAGGGGATCGTTCATCCATGGTCTTTGATTCCTTGATTGGTTTCTTGGCTGGTGGTGCCGTCACTTGGCTAGGTCTTGCCTGTTTTGGTGCAACCGCTGCGGGATTCTTTGAAGCTTTACGTTTCTTTGGTTTTGGTGAAGGCTTGGCTTCCGTCTCTTTTGGTGATTCTTGAGTGGCTTCATTCTGGAGACGATACATGGCAGTAGCTAATTCGACAGTCTTCAGGACTACTTCGCCTATTCGCTGGGCAAATTTGGCAGTCCGCTCGGATATCTGGGCCTTATCGTAATGGAGAGACATTCTAGAAGAAAATGAAAGACATAGGAAGAAACAAGTGAAACGTTATCGGATAAACAATACAGAATGGCAATGCATAAGAATTTGCGATCATTTGTTTGTTATCTAAGGCAAACAAATGAGACGTTGACAAATCAAAGTGAACGGATCATATTAATGTATCACTGAAGACATGCTCGCCTATAAGTGAACACTCACCCCAAGAGTTCCCAGGTAAGAGTGACTGGTCCGATACTGCGGATTTGTACGAACACTCTAGCCTTCGACAGAAAACTCAGGGTACAGGCATTCACTCTTCCAGTTTGCACGTGTTCACATTATATGACCCAAACTTTGACGAGATTTTAAAAATTCAAAGGGGTTCAAAACCTAGTAAGCAATCATCCTAGAACAGATGATTAGTTTTCAAAGCGGTTTTGAAACTTATGTTCTTGTTGTGGTTGTCGCCTAAGGATAGGTGACAGTATTGTTTTATGACTAAACGCAAGTAAACTCGCGTTAGGGTCCTAGGAAGGTTATAGACTAGGTCAAAGCATTACTAACAACCTAATTCCCTATAACCATGAGCTCTGATACCAACTTTTCTGTCACACCCCGACCACGTAGGACAACAAAACGTGGCGGAAACGTCGGGGAGTGTTGTAACAGAATCATTGTTTCATAACACATGGAAATTTAAATATTGTTTTATTGATTAAAAGAGTTACAATGTCTTGACAATCAAAGAAACATAACATAAATAACTAGTCTTGCATCTTTTATTGTCACTAAGGCCCAAGTCCGCCTATGTGTATCTTGATAAGTCCTATGCATCATATCCTGAAAACACATGTGAAAATAGGTACGTCAGCATAAAAATGCCTGTGAGATACATAGGTTTTGTGAAAACAGAATTCATGACTTATGTTTGAGAAAATGTTTAGTCATGAACCTTGTAATTTGCTTTGTCTTGTAAATCATTTGAAAAACGATAAGATCAGATGATATGTATAAATAAGAGAATAATGTATGGTTAAATGAATAACCATGTAAAATGAGTTTGTAAAAAAAGTAAGTTGTTTGTAAATTAATGTCTTGTGAAAAGTATGTTATTTGTATAAAATGTTATATGTCTCAAATTGAAATGATTCAAATAACGCTACGATATGTAATACCATACAATCACTTATATATAGGAAGTACCAGCGGCGTATCCACCATGCTTGTATCATATTACACACGCCTCGTTACTTAAATCACTTACTCAAAACAAACCAACAATGTAAGATGTCTATGTTCAAGCCAATTGCCAAATGTATTGAATAATATGTCAAAATGTTTATTGCCAAGATGTAAGTCATGTAATGTATAACCAATGTCAATAATGTTTATGTGTCAAATGTAAATCATGTAATGTGTAACCAATGTCAATAATGTTTATGTGTCAAATGTAAATCATGTAATGTGTAACCAAAATGATATGTATGGCTAGTGAAATATATCAACTAAACCATATGCACAAAAACAAAGTATTGAAGTAAAACAAGGTTTAAATCAAAGCTATGTTTTGTGGAAATGCATGCTATACTGATACAAATATCTATGCGGTATTGTGAGAATGCATACATCCAAGCCTTGAGACTGTGGCGATAAACCCTTAAACAAATTAAAGGTCTATCTTGTTGTAAATGTATATCGAATTCGGTCATTCCTTTCATCCCCACCTACCCAGGATGTCCGGAACGGGAGTTGTCAATTCCTATGGTACCACTACCTACTAACGAACGGCGTGATCGGTGTTAATGAATGTATATTGATCCATCAAAACAAACCAAATATCATATCAAAATGTAAGCTTGTGATGAAAACAACTGTACTAAGTATGCAACAAATGAACATACATAGCATGTGATGTGATGTGAAACGATGTACTAAGTATGAACTAAATGGACATACATAGCATAAAATGTAATGTAAGACAATGAAATCATGTACTATAAATGTACTAATGAATATAGCAAGTATATGATGTGAAAACATGGAAAGCACGAAAGTAACAAGTAGGCACATGTGTTCCACCCCAAAATGTTTGGAAAACAGTAAAAGAGGGGTCTATGTACTCACTTGAGATTGCTCAGAAGTCCTAAGATAACCACCAAGCAATGCTAGAGATCGCGGAATCAAACGGCACCTCATATAGGTAACTATGTTAATATACCGGACCTAAATCGGAAGATCGGATAGAATGCGGGTTCGTAAACCAAACGAGTATGGAGACTCGTGTAATATGGTTTAACAAAGCCTACATACTAAATGAAACCTAACATAAGTGCTTACGACCCATTACGACCCGTTTAGGTAGCTTATGCTACTTTAACGCGTCGCTCGCGTGAAACGCGTTCGGAACGCCTAACTAATCCTATGACAAGTAAAATATGCCTTAACATGTCTAATATGGTTGTCAAATCAGTTTAGATGTCAAAAGTTATGTTACATATGTTTAAAATGAATTTTGGCATCAAAGGGGTATTTTGGTAATTTACCTAAGGCATATAAACTACCTATCATACAACTACTTAAACGAAGCGACCATAAGGTATAACCTCGGAAGGTTATTCCCTATATACTATGGTCACCTAATGTGTTTGGTCGGATCCTAATGATTGACCAAATGGGTCGGGTTCGAAGGTATAAGCGATTTATTAGATCGCTTACCCTTACGACCCTAGACAACGTGGTAATCATTAGGCATAGTCACAAGGGACTATAGCCATCGTGATTACAATCACGTTGCGAAGTTCAAACGAACTTCGCGTTGACCATAAACTGGTCAATGCAGAAAGTCAAACTTTGTTTGACTTTCGGACTCGAAAAGCAATAAAAGAACGAAGGAACACTTACGAAGGGTCCCCGAATGCTAATCTAGATCAAAATAGCTCAGGTATGAAACAAAGGTTTCAACTTAGAGCACATAAGATCAGATTCTTGTGAGGAAAAGTGAAGGGTGGAGGTGGGTATTTATAGTTTTTGGTTCACCGTTAGGATCATTTCTTGGAAAAGGGGGCACGATCTAAGCCGTACACTTGTTGGAAAGTTGTGGTAACTCATTTGCCATCCACCATAAGAGTTTAACACTTGGCACTTGACCTTTGGAGAGTGTTAAGGGCTGTTAACAGCTGTAAAAAAAAAAAACGTTTTGCTGCATCTGTCCCCTACTTACGGACCTAGTTTGGCAGATTTACAGTTTCAGTCCCTGCAACCTCAAAACGTGGTTTTCGATGCGTTTTTTTGACACGTTTAAGCCCAGTTAACTCCATTTAAAAGTTCTAAAATGAAGTTAAAGTATAGGGAACTTAAAATGTGTTCAAAAATATATCGGGTGTCGGTTCGTTTAGCCGTACGGTTACGTTGTTCGGTTAATTACGAAGGAATGCGCATAAGCGTGAAAAATGATCCAAATGGCGTGACGAATGGATTTTTCTCATGCCAAACACTAAAATAAAATGTTTTAGTGCTTACATAAATTTTTGGATGTCCGGATGTATTCAGAACGTAAGTTATGCGCGAAAGTGCAAACTTGTGCACTTTTTGGCACTTTTAGTCCCTGAATGACCCAAAAGTTTATTTTAGCGTACCGAACACCTCAAAGCCTATTTCTAAGCTATGTAGAGGATATTTATGGTATGTTTAACTTATGGTCATGTTCCGGAATGTTCGTTACAGTTCAAATTGGCATACTTTCGCAGTTTGTCAACTTTAGTCCCTGTAAGCGATTTAACTTGATTTTTGCCATACCAAAGCCTTCGAAACTTATTTCTAAGTTATGTAAAGGTTATTTAAGGTATGTTAAGCCTATTTCACTATTCCGGAGTGTTCGTTTCATTAAACTGGTTATATTTACGCATCGGTGCGCGTATAACCTTCCAGAAAGCGATTTAGAGTTTGGAATCGAACAAGAATTGATATGTGCAAATGATGCACATATTTATACAAATCCCAAGTATGAAATACAATATTTCATTGGTTTGGTATTTGTTTGATGGCCGTGAAGGCACAGGTGTCACACTGGTTTAATCAGTTAAGGATTGATAATCGACGCTAAGGTTCAAGGATTAGGGTTTTTTCTTCTGGTTTGTTGGCTTTCGTTTTTCTATGTGATTGGAGACGTAATCTGTAGTGCATGGTTTCTAGTTTTCGTTGTTAGAGGGAGAGTGGAGTACTCTTTAATGAATGAATGTAAAAATACAGGGAGTAACATCCCGGTTAGTCAGGTGAAGCCGTCATCAGTTGATCAAGATGGGTACCCTTTACCGTTTGCTGAAACTGACAACATGAATGAACCTGTGGTTGATGAATTGGAGTCTACACCTGGAACAGCACCAATACGTGGGATTAGACTACGTGTAACTAATATTGAAGGAAATCCATTACTGCCGAGGAGAGGTATGTATTCTACGTCGAATGTATCGATCTTGGATGGTTTGACAAGTATTTCTAAACCTGTGGAAAATCTGTATGCTGGTAAAACCACTAATCTGAACTTGGGGTCATCGGATATGGGGATTCAGGATAGTGAATTGTTTTCTACATCTGGGGAGTCTTCGTCGAGAACTCAAAAGGGCAATATGGATGACAAGGGTCACGAGACTCTCTCTTTTGCTAATGTGGTTCAAAGGAAGAAGGCGGAGGTTAAAGTAAATTTCTGAACTCTAGAATCGGATGAAACTTTTGAAGGGGCTGATGTCGTCATCCCGTTATCATCGGTTAAGCAGGTTTCGGAGAGGTATGTTCATACATTATATGGGTATTTTCTGGGAAAGAGGCTTGCTTTTCCAGTGGTTGATTATTTCGCTAAAATGATGATGAATGCTAAGGGATTCTTTTTCTTTAAATTCAAGACAAAAAACGGAATTGATCAATTGCTAGAAGATGGCCCTTGGATGATTAGGAATGTGCCGATAATACTGAAGGAGTGGTCACCTACTGTTACAGTTGAGAAGGAGGATATAACAACGGTTCCGGTCTGGGTAAAGATGCATGATATTCTGTTGGCAGCCTTTACAGAGGATGGTCTAAGTCTTGTAGCTTCGAAACTAGGGACACCAAAGATGCTGGATTCGTACACGGCGACAATGTGTGCTGAATCATGAGGCAGAAGTAGTTTTGCTAGAGCTTTGATAGATGTTCATGCGAGTATGGAATTAAAAAAGAGTATTACGATGGCTATTCCATCTCTAGATGGAAAAGGATTCTCAAAGTCAGAAATTAAAGTGGAATATGACTGGGTTCCGTTGAGATGTTCTTTTTGCTGTGTGTTTGGGCATGATGATGCCTCATGTCCAAAGAGTAAAAAAGTGGGTGCTGAACCAGCTGGTAAGGATCAAGAGGTGTTTCAGGATGCTAAAAAAGTTAGGAAAGGAAGTAATCCAGGTGTGCATATTAATAACCAGAAACAGAAGTTTGTTTATCGACCGGTTGTAAAGCAGAAAACCAAATCTGATGTTAGAGTGCAACCCGAAAACCAAATTTCAACATCCAATCCTTTTCATGTGCTGGGCGAAGAACCTGATGATGGCAACTTAGATGTTGGAAATCGACAACAAAATAGTGCAGCGGAAAAGGTCCAAACGACTAAATACATTCGTGATAAATCTAAAAATACTAATGCGGAAGAAGTAATTGCGGATGAAGTGGGTATAGATGATCTTTTGGCTGATATTCCAAATTATTTGGAGAAGAAACAGGTGAACCAGGGGTCTGAGGGTGCAAGCACACCCGGAGATAGTGGTATCCATGGGTAGCATAGCTTCGTGGAATATAAGGGGGTTGAACCGCTCCCTTAAATAGAAGGAGGTTCGACAGGTGATGTTGGATAATCATTTGCATGTTTGTGCGATTATGGAGACTCATGTGGACTCTTCAAAGGTTTATGAGGTTTGTAATAAAGTTTGTCGGTCTTGGAGTTGGGCTTCGAACACGGCTCTATGTAGCAAGGGTACTAGAATCTTGGTAGGCTGGGATGCTAATATTGTGGATGTGATGATTCTTGCTCAAACGGATCAAGTGGTGCATACTCAGGTGATGTTTAAGCTGGATCAAAAATCTATTTTCATTTCTTTTGTATACGCGGATAACTATTACAAGAAAAGAAGGGATTTGTGGCAAAATTTACTTGTTCACCGGTCGTTTATGAGGGATAAACCTTGGGCTATGATGGGAGATTTTAACGCGCATCTCTCTTATGAGGATACAAGTGTAGGGACTTCCACGTTTCACATCGGGAACAGAGAATTCAAAGAGTATGTTAATGAGCTAGAGATGTTCGATATTAATAACTCGGGCCTTCACTATACATGGTCAAATAAGCATCAGGATAGTGGGATTATCTTCAAGAAGCTGGATCGTATCATGTGTAACATCCATTGTGTAGATGTTTTCCCTAACGTTGCTGCGTATTTTCACCCTTATAGGGTTTCGGACCATGCCCCTTGTATCTTAAAGTTGCCTGATATTTCTAGGGAAAAGCCAAAGCCCTTCAAGTTTGTCAATTTAGTGGCTGATAAGCGTGGCTTTTTGGAGGAAGTGCAGCGTATTTGGTGTACAAATGTTGATGGGTATCATATGTTTCAGGTTGTTCGGAAGCTGAAGTTACTTAAAGCTCCGCTTCGGAAAATTTTATATGATCAGGGTAATCTGCACCAGAATGTGCTAAATTTGCGAAAAGAGTTAGATGATTGTCAGTTTCGTATTGATGGGGACCCTCTAAATGGAGATTTAATGAGTCAACATGGCCGATTACTTCAACAATACAAGGATGCGGTCCGAGATGAAGGGTTGTTTCTGAAACAAAAATCCAAGATTGATTGGCTTGAGGTTGGGGATTCGAACTCGAGATACTTTCATAATGTCGTCAAAACTAAGAATCATCGAAGCCGCATTTTTTCTATTCGAGACGGGAATGGAACGCTTCATGAGGGGGGATTGGTTTCAAAGGTTATGGTTGATCATTACACAAATTTTTTTGGCACTATGGGAAATATTTCGCTGCATCCGACTCCAGATTTATTTCGGAATATATTATCTTCTGATAAAGCTAGTAGTATGGTCCGTGTGGTGACGGAAGATGAGATAGAGAGAGCTATGTTCTCAATTGCTGGGAATAAAGCGCCTGGACCTGATGGATACACTTCGGTGTTCTTTAAGAGAACTTGGGAAATCACTGGGAAGGACGTTTGTACGGCTGTGCAGGATTTTTTCTCTAATGGAAAACTTCTTCGTGAGCTGAATCATACCATTCTTTTGCTAATTCCGAAGGTGAGCACACCTGATTCGATTTCGGATTATAGACCTATTTCATGCTGTAATACATTATACAAATGTATTAGTAAAATTCTCACCAATCGAATTAAGGAGGGTTTGGCGGATATTGTGAACATTAACCAATCGGCTTTTGTCCCAGGGAGGAGGATTTCAGATAATATCCTCCTAACCCAGGAACTAATGCATAATTATCATAGAAATCATGGGCCTCCGCGGTGTGCGTTTAAGGTGGATATTTAGAAGGCTTATGATACAGTAGACTGGAATTTCTTGAAGCAGATTCTCTTGGGGTTCGGCTTTCATTCGAAGATGGTTACTTGGATTATGGTTTGTGTCTCAACTACCTCGTTTTCTGTGGGATTGAATGGTAACCTTTATGGATACTTTAAAGGAAAAAGGGGGTTGCGGCAGGGTGATCCGATATCTCCGTACCTTTTTACGTTGGTTATGGAGGTTCTAACCATAATTTTGCAAAAACAAGTTGACTTGTCTTTGGAGTTCAGATTTCATAATAAATGTGAAAAGCAAAGGATTATAAATTTATGTTTCGCTGATGATCTCTTTATGTTTGCGAGAGGGGATAAGAATTCGGCTAAGGTCATTATGGATTCTTTAACTCTTTTCAAGAGCATGTCGGGGTTGGTTCCTAGCTTGACCAAAAGTACTGTTTACTTTGCTAATGTCTCGAACAGTGTGAAGGGTCTCATCCGTAGCTTCATGCCGTTTGAAGAGGGTACCCTACCAGTTCGATATCTAGGGGTTCCTCTCATTACTACAAGGCTCGTGTACAGTGACTGCAAGCGGATTGTTGAGAACATGGAGGCAAAAATTACAGATTGGAAAGCGAAGAGTTTGTCCTTTGCATGGCGGCTCCAGCTAATCCGGTCAGTTTTATCATCTATGCATATTTACTGGGCTTCGGTCTTTATATTACCAAAGCGTGTTATTGTGGAGTTAGAGGAAAAAATGAGACGGTTTCTTTGGGCTCAGGGCAATAGTATTAGAGGGAAAGCTAAAGTTAAATGGAGTAAAGTTTGTTTCCCGAAACAGGAAGGAAGTTTGGGTATTCGTAGAGTTTTGGATATGAATAATGCGCTTATGGTCTCGCATGGGTGGAGTAGGATGTCCCGGTCATGAATAATGTGGCATGGAGCTGGAGGAAAATGTTGCAACTTCGCCCAATTATTCGAAAGCATATATGGATGGAAATTGGGGATGGTAATAAAACTCTAGCGTGGTTTGATATCTGGGATGATGCTTGTCCGTTGATATCCTTTCTGACTCCATGGATGATAGCTAATGCTGGGTTTGGTATGCAAACTAAGGTTGCTGAGTTGTGGGAGTTTGGAGGATGGAGATGGCCGAATGCTTGGGTTCAGCGATACCCGGCTTTACAGAACATGAGGGCTATCAACTTGAATCCTAATATGCAGGATAGGGTGGTGTGGAGAACCAGTTCGGGCTCAGTTGTCGACTATGGAACTTCGATGGTATAGGAGGAGATTCGGCTTAATCAGAGTGTAGTTCCTTGGGCCAATATCGTGTGGTTTCCTCAAGCTATCCCTCGGCATTCGTTTGTATTGTGGCTGCTAATAAACAAGAAACTAAAGACACAGGATGTGATGAGGAAATGGTGTTCTTCGGGAAATATGAACTTTAATCTCATGTGTTGTTCATTGTGTACGTCTGGACCAGATTCTCTTTTTTTTGGGGTAAAGGGTTACCCCGGTGATTCTATTAAAAACAACCGCAATTAAGTACAAGTAGTGAGAATGTGTTCCCCACTAGTTCATATACAGGACATGCCCCATATATGTAAACCAAATAAACCAAACAACCTACGACACCCCATAACCTAGCCTACTATACATCATGAAAAGATATGAAGTAGACACGACAAACCAAAACAAAATAAACCCTCATCCGCCATCATCAAATATGAAGTTGCCACAAACTGTCAGCCCCTTCACACGAACCAAAATTAGACTATCCATTGGAGACCTTTGTAGTAGAGGTGCTTGCCCCTGGATTTTCCGGCTTCCGAACGCCCAAAGTTTCATCATACACTACCTCAACTTCATCATCATCCGGATCTTCACTACTATGCTGCCCCATTGTTCTATTTGTTCCAGAGTTAAGCGCACTAAAAGGGTTGTGAGTCTGAATTGAACCTTTTCCACCCTTCATATTAGTAGAAGAAGAAGTATTCCCAACCATATTCTTGATTGTTTGTATGCTTCTAGGATATGGTATGGTGTTAGAGATAAAGTGGACTACTATGCTGCCCCATTGTTCTATTTGTTCCAGAGTTAAGCGCACTAAAAGGGTTGTGAGTCTGGACCAGATTCTCATGAGCATCTTTTCTTTGATTGTTTGTATGCTTCTAGGATATGGTATGGTGTTAGAGATAAAGTGGAGATGGGAACTATTGACTCCTCTTGGGACGCGATATATGACCACTTAATTCAGCATGCGGATTCGAAGAAGGTTATTCATATTGTTAAACGTCTAGTGGTTGGTGCGGCAGTCTATTTTGTATGGCAAGAGCGAAACCAGCGATTGTTCTCTAATAAAAAGAGAAATGAAAGCCAGCTTGTTGAGGTGATTCTGAACACTGTCCGGATGAAGCTACATTCCATGAAGTTCAAGAGATCAATTCAGGCAACGAGAGTGTTACACTTATGGAGATTACCTCGCGGGTTATTGATGGATGATGATGATTGCGGCTAAGTTTTTTTGTCATGTGTTTTAGTATAGTTAATCCTATGTGATTGGTGTTATGTGTTTGCTTTGTTGCTAGGTGAACTCAAATGTGGCATGTCATGTTTGAGAACTGGGGGTTCATGTTAGGCCCTCACTTGTTTTTTTTGTGGTTGTGTGAAATAAAATTTAACCGGGGTAACCCTTACCCAAAAAAAATGGTTTTTATGATCCTATGTACTGGTTTGGGGGCTCCCATGGTTTTAAAAATCAGTGGGTGCAAGTGTAAGGCTCAGATTGAAGCTCGGTTTTCAAGAAACGATCCTAACGGTTCTACGAAAACTATATATACCTCTCCATAGTTCACTTGCAAAACCCACAACTTGATCTGATTTTGGCCTTCTAAGTTGAAGTTTATACTTCATACCTGAAGGTAAATCGGATCAAGAGCTTGCGGGGACCTTTTGTAAGTCTTCTTTCGTTCTTTTCATTCGTTTTTATCGTTAAAGTCAAACTGCGTTTGACTTTTTGCTTTGACCAGTTTATGGTCAATGAGAAGTTCGTTTGAAGTTCATAACGTGAGCGTAATCATGATGGTTATGGTCCCTAGTGACTATACCTACTGATTACCACGTTATCTAGGATTAGTGGCGAGTCGTAGTTTCGGCCAAAATGCGCATTCTTGCGTATTTTGTAACCAAACTACTTTAGGTATCAAAACCGTTTGTTTTGATACCAAACCTGTTTTCTAACTTAGTTAAACATGTTTCAACATGTTTAACTCGTCACTTTAGGTTTAGTGCTTATGTAGGGTCGTAAGGTAAGCGATCTAAACAATCGCTTATACTTTCGAACCCGACCCGTTTGGTCGATCATTAGGATCCGACCAAACACATTAGGTGACCATAGTTGTATAGGGAATAACCTTCCGAGGTTATACCTTATGGTCACGTCGTTTAAGTAGTTGTATGATAGGTAGTATATATGCCTTAGGAAAATTACCAAAATGCCCTTTTTGCACATAAATCCATTTTAAGCATATGTAACATAAATTTTGACAGAAAAACCCTTTCTCTATCCTTTTGGCGATTCTGGATCTACTTGTAACCCTAGTTTCTTGATTGTGATCTTTTGTATAACAGTCTGTGATTAGAGTTTGATTTCAATCATAATTCTATAACGAACTTGTTAGCAATTATGAACGGTTTTGATAGTAGGGTTTTCTCTTTTCGTTTTGTTTTTAATCGCCGCCTTTGTATTCAGTTTGAGAACCTGATTTATTAGTCTGGTTGTTGTTGATTGCGGTTAGCTGAGACTAATTTAGCTAGATCGATAACTCTGGGTTAATAGGTTAAGGATTGAAGATTGTTACTAGGGTTAAAAGGTATAGGGTTTGTTTTGGATGATGCATGTTATTGTCACCTGGTTTTGAATTCTTAGAGTGTGTTGTGCATGGAGGGTAATTCGGATCAAGGGTTGGAGGATTTAGGGTTTCACGCGTTCTCTGAAAAGTTGCATGGGGATATCTTTATCTCTTCAAACAATGCTAAGCAGCCGAATCCAAAGGAAGTGCGTGGTAACATGTCTTCCTTTTGGAATAATCTTGATGCTAAGTCGATAAAGATTGATGGAAATCCATTGTTGCCGAGAAGGGGAGTTGTCCAAAAGGAACCAAGAATGATTAACATAATTGACGAATTGGAAAAGGTCTCAGTTCCAGTACAACAGGAAAATAACTCGGCTGATCGAAATAAAGAGGAGGGAACTGTTAAGTTGTCTTATGCGGATAGGGTTAAGAATATCTCCATTGTGAAAAAGGAAGTTAATTTCAGGAAGATGGATTCAAGAGAGACGAAACCTGATGCAGATGTTGTTATTCCTCGTGAGGTAATTCGTAAAGTTCAGGAAAAGTTTGTCAATGTTTTGTATGGTTACTTCTTGGGTAATCGGCTACCATACCCTGTTGTCGAGTACTATGCTAAGAATGTTTGGGCTAAGTATGGATTTGTTAAACTCATGATGAACTCAGATGGATTCTTTTTCTTTAAATTCGACTCAAAAGAGGGTATGGAAAAAGTGTTGGAAGGTGGACCTTGGTTGCTCAGAAAGGTACCGCTGTTTCTTAATGTCTGGTCTCCGTCAGTTAGTCTTAAGAAGGAAGGAATTAAATCTGTGCCGGTTTGGGTGAAATTCCATAATGTTCCTATAGCGATATATAATGATGACGGGTTAAGCTTGTTAGCTTCAAAGATAGGTGATCCTAAACGCCTAGATGGATATACGGCTGATATGTGCTCGGAGAACTGGGGCAGGAGTAGTTTTGCTAGGGCTTTTGTAGAAATTAATGCTGATCATGAGCTTAAGGACCATATTGTGGTAGCTATTCCAAAGCTTGAGGAGGAGGGATATATTACTGAAGTAGTTAATGTGGAATATGAGTGGAAGCCGCAAAGATGCTCGTTATGTTGCATTTTTTGTCACAATGATCAAACGTGTGGGAAGAATGAAAATAAAAAAGCAAAGCAAGTGGTGGTGGATGATGAGGGCTTTATTATGGATAAGAGGAAGACGGCTCGAGTAGGGGTGGTTCCAAAGAAACAAAAGCAGAAATTTATTTACAAGCCAAAGGTCAACAAGTCGGATCCGAGTACGTCTGGTACAAAGGAAGTAAACGTCAATGGTAAGAAAAGTGATAATGTCAAAACCCGTAACTCGTTTGACGCTTTATCGAAGATAGATGAGGAGGAGGTCAAGGATGATAACGGTGTCATGGAAACTGGTAACAATAATAAGGGGATGCAAACTAAGAATGTTGAGGAGGTGGTGGAGATAATTCCTACGGAAACGGCTGAGTTCATGAAAAATGATAACCTGAATAAGGTTGCTGAGGGGGCAAGCACTCCCGGTCATGGTGGTCTACATGGATAGCATCCTCTCATGGAATATAAGGGGTTTGAACCAACCCCTGAAACAAAGTGAGGTTCGTGTAATGCTTTCAGAAAATAAAATCTCGGTTTGTGCTATTCTAGAATCACATGTGGAAGTCGCAAAGCTGGATACAGTTTGCAAAAATGTCTTTAGAAAGTGGAGTTGGACGTCAAATGGGGGATTATGTGATCGGGGGGCGAGAATTATTCTTGGGTGGGATAATGAATTGGTGGATATTATGATATTATCTCAAACAGATCAAGTAATCCACTCGCAAATCTGGTCCAAAGCTGATAATTCGAGTATTTTTTGCTCATTTGTTTATGCGAAAAATAAGTACCAAGAGCGAAGAAGTCTTTGGGAGGACTTATGTAGACACAAACTTTTCTGTTCGGATAAGGCATGGTTCGTCTTGGGGGATTTTAATTCAGCTCTCCATGCGGATGACTCGTTTGGTCCTTCTAGTCAATCAATTGGCATGAGGGAATTCTGTGAATGCATTGAAGAATCAGAACTTATTGATGTTAAAGGCCATGGTATTCACTTCACGTGGAACCAGAAGCCAAAGGAAGGGATCGGATTGCTGAGGAAAATTGATCGAGTGATGAGTAATGTTAAGTGTCTAGATTTATTTCCGGACGCTTACGTTATTTATCACCCGTATCGAGTCTCTGATCATACTCCGTGCATTTTGAAGCTGGCTAATTATTCAAAAAATTCTCGACCTAAGCCATTTAAGTTTGCAAATTTTATTGTCTCAAAACCTGAGTTTAAAATTTGTGTGGAGCAAGAATGGGCGAAAAAAATTGATGGGTTTGCTATGTTCTCGGTTACTAAATTAAAAAATCTGAAGCCAGGACTCAGAAAGATCCTCTTCCAACAAGGTAACCTGCATAAAAGAGTTCTTGAGTTACATATGAAACTAGATGATATCCAGAATATGGTTGATGCTAATCCGATGGATGAGGATATTCGGAAAATGGAGTTCGAGTGCCTTCAGGAGTTCAAAGTTGCGGCTTATGACGAGGAATGCTTTTTGAAACAAAAATCGAAGGTGGAATGGCTCTGTGCTGGGGATTCTAACACGGCTTTTTTTCACAATAGTGTTAAATGCAGAAATAATCGAACCAAAATTCAATGCATTCGGGATGTGGATGGTAATCGGTTTGAAGGTGAGGAAGCTGTGGCCGCTCTTGTTGATCATTATTCAGCGTTTTTAGGCAAGGAGGACCTGGTTAATACCATCAATATGGATGACGTGTTTGTTAATGTTATTAATTCGGAGGAAGCAGTTAATATGGTTCGCCAGGTTACGCGGGAAGAAGTAAAGAATGCTATGTTCAGTATTAGTGAAAACAAAGCTCCTGGCCCAGATGGTTATACGTCAGCCTTCTTTAAACATGCTTGGGAGATAGTGGGTAATGAGGTAACGAATGCAGTTCTAGATTTTTTTGAAAATGGGAAAATTCTGAAACAGTTGAATCACACGATCTTGGCTCTTATTCCAAAAGTGGATACCCCTGACTCTGTTCTTGATTATCGGCCTATTTCATGTTGTAATGTTCTTTACAAATGCATTAGCAAGATTATCACGGATAGGGTAAAAGGGAGCTTGGAGTCGTTGGTTAGTATTAACCAATCTGCATTTGTCCCGAGCAGATGGATTTCTGATAATACCCTGTTAACTCAGGAATTGATGCACAACTATCATTTGAATAAAGGCACTCCTAGATGTGCATTTAAAATCGACATTCAGAAGGCGTATGATACAGTTAGTTGGTCGTTTCTGGAGAAGATTCTTGTCCAGTTTGGGTTTCACAGTAAGATGGTGAAATGGATTATGGCGTGTGTTACTACGGCTACGTATTCATTGAGCATAAACGGCAATCTTCATGGTTTTTTTAAAGGTAGAAGGGGTCTTCGACAAGGGGATCCAATGTCTCCGTACCTGTTCACACTCGTTATGGAGGTTCTCACCTTATTGCTCCAAAAGAATGCTGGTTCGAGCTCTGCGTTTAAGTACCATGCTCATTGTATGAAACAAAAAATAATAAATGTATCTTTTGCTGATGACCTCTTTATTTTCGTTCATGGGAATGTTCATTCGGTGAGGAAGATTAAAGCCGCTTTGGAATTATTCACGAGTTTGTCCGGTCTTGTTCCGAGTCAGGCCAAAAGCACGGTGTTCTTTTGTAACGTTCCTCAACAGGTCAAACATGAAATTCTTAATGAAATGCCGTTTCAGGAAGGTCACTTGCCAGTCCGATATTTGGGAGTGCCGTTAATCTCTTCAAAGTTGAGTGCTGGGGATTGCAAGTTGTTAGTGGACCGATTGGATAAGAAAATTAATAATTGGATGACAAAATCATTATCGTTTGCGGGTAGAGTGCAGCTTATCAATTCAGTCCTCTCGGCTATGCACATATATTGGGCCTCGGTTTTTGTTATTCCGACTCGGGTTGTCAACGAGCTGGAGAAGCGAATTAGGAGGTTCCTTTGGAATGCAGGAAGTGCGGGTAAAATAAAAGCAAAAGTGGCATGGAGTGATATCTGTCTTCCTAAGTTGGAGGGTGGTTTAGGAATTCGGAGAATTGGGGATGTGAATAGAGCCCTTATCTCTAATCATATTTGGAGTATTCTTGTTAGAAGGAAATCGTTATGGGTGCAATGGATTTATGCTCACAAATTAAAGAATCAAAATTTTTGGGATGTTCAATGTAGAGGTTCTGTGAGTTGGGGTTGGAGGAAGCTTCTATCGATTCGAAATATGGTTCGTCCTTTCATTTGGAAGGTCATTCGGAGTGGATTGCAAACAAATGCATGGAGTGACAACTGGTGTCACTTGAGCCCCCTTAGGGCATTTATTACTCCTCGACACATTGCAAACGCCGGCTTCAATCTTCAGTCTTCTGTGGCAGATATCGTAGATGATAATGGCCAATGGAGATGGCCCCAAGCTTGGTATGATATTTACCCAGTTTTAATTGGCTTGACAATAGATCAGAGTAATTCACAATTACATGACCGCACGGTTTGGAAAGATTTGGAGGGTAATGAACGGCATTTTAGTTCATTGGAAGTTTGGCATACCATTCGGTTGCGTAGCAATCCAGTTAGCTGGGCTAATATGGTCTGGTTCAGTCAATGTATTCCGAGGCATTCTTTTCAGCTATGGTTAGTGATCAAGAATAAGTTGAAGACTCAAGATCGGTTGAAAGTCTGGGAAGCGGGTAGTGAAACAAACCTAAGATTGATGTGTTGTCCCCTATGCCAGCAGGATCGCGACTCTAGAGACCATCTTTTCTTCTCTTGCAAGTTTGCTTCGCAGGTTTGGATGAATGTTAAATCTATGGTTGAGTTGAATTCTGTTAATGAGTCGTGGTATTCAGTTTTGGAGTGGATAGATCAATACTCGAACTCAAAGAGATTGGAGCAAATCGTATGCAAATTGGTGGTAGCGGCTTCGGTTTATTTTATTTGGCAAGAAAGAAATAACCGGTTATTCTCCCGTCTTCAATGCTCGGCTAATCAGGTGACGGAGAAAATTAAAACTTCAGTGCGTCTTCGGTTGATGGGCTTCAAGTTCCAAGGGCATGTTGATCACAAGAGAGTTTTGAAGAAGTGGCAGATCCCGTCAAGGGCAATGGATGAAGACCCAGGTTGAGTAGTTCGATTGTAGGGTCTAGTTAGTGTCTGTCTGATGTGGTAGTTTATTTGGGTTGTGTTTTGTTTAGCTGGTTGTGTTGGTTCTGGTTTTGTTTGTTTCTGGTTTTCCTAGTCTTGGTATGCCGAGGCTAGCTGTGTGTGTTATTTCTGGCACACCTGTACTCTTAATGGTTTCTTTATAAAATTTTACCGGGGTAACCCTTTACCCAAAAAAAACTGATTAGGCAACTATATTAGACATGTTAAGGCATATATTACTTGTCATAGGACTAGTTAGGCGATTCGAACGCGTTTTACGTGAACGACGCGTTAAAGTAGCGTAAGCTACCTAAACGGGTCGGGTCATAATGGGTCGTAAGCACTTAGGTTAGGTTTCATTTTAGTATGTAGGCTTTGTTAAACCATATCATATGAGTTCCAACACTCATTTGGTTTACGAAACCTCATCCTATCCAATCTCCCGATTTAGGTCCGGTTATTTACATAGTTACCTATATAGGGTGCCGTTTGATTCCGTGATCCCTCTAGCTTTGCTTGGTTGTTGTTCAAGACTTCTAAGCACCCTCAAGTGAGTACATAGACCCCTCTTTTACTGTTTGCCAAGCATTTTGGGGTGAAACACATGTGCCTACTTGTTATTTTCATGCTTTCCATGTTTTCATATCATATACTTGCTATGTTCATTAGTACACTATTAGCACACGATTTCATTATGTTTTGCTATGCATGTTCACTTAACATGTTAGCACATTGATTTTCGTACATTACATTTTGTTGCATATGCTCATCCAGCATATGGACACATTGTTTTACATTGTGAACCTTTTGTAACCGTTTGATTATGTGAACCGTTTGTGACCACTTGACTATGTGAACCGTTTGTAATCGTTTGATTATGTGAACCTTTTGTAACCGCTTGACTATGTAAACCGTTTGTGACCACTTGATTATGTGAACCTTTTGTAACCGTTTGATTATGTGAACCTTTTGTAACCGTTTGATTAAGTGAACCGTTTGTGACCACTTGACTATGAGGACCGTTTGTAACCGTTTGATTGACATGAACCGTTTGAAATCTGTTTGAACTGTTGGGTTAGGGAAGTGATTAGGTAACGGGGCGGGTATAATGTGCTAAAAGCATGGTGGATACGCCGCTGGTACTTCCTATATATAAGTGCTTTTAACACATTGTATATCGTTGCGTTATCTAGATCACTTGGGCAAGGTTATCAAAATAAAGTTATATTACAAGGTTTTTCTAACGATATATATATACTATTCGAGTTTTTATTTCAAAAACGATTTACAATTTGGGTTTAATTAAACAAATGTTTTGGAGTTAAGAATCATGGCTACGAGATTTTATCATATCCAATTTGATTTGAGTTGGTTAATTATGTCGCAATACCATACTTTTCAAAACAAGCTTTTTAAATAAGTATTGCAACATGTAAAACGAGCCATGAATCTGACACTCACTTAAAACCTATGTACTCGCCGGCATTTTTATGCTGACGTATTTTCACATGTGTTTCAGGTACCATAGTTGATGATGATTGATGATGCTATTTGTGTACGCTCACATAGGAATGGACGAGGCCTTAGTGACTTAATAACAATGAAAGACTATTTGTTTATGTATTGTTTCAAATTCCAATGTAATGTAATACATTTAATTCAATAAAACGAAATTGTTTAATCCATGGTTGTGAAACAATGATTCTGTTACAACACTCCCCGACGTTTCCGCCACATTTTGTTGTTTTACGTGGTCAGGGTGTGACAACATGAGACTCTAGAATTGCACAACAACTCAGCTTATTATCTTTGACTGCTTGCCGAACCTCCATTTGTTTCAGAGGGCGGTTCAACCCCCTTATGTTCCAAACAGCGAAACTAATCATTAGAAACCACTTGTTTAGGAGTGCTTGCCCCTTTACTAACATTGGTTTCTCGTCTATCCTCCCTGATAAATTCATTCGTTTCGTTATATTCCTCAACCACTTCCTCGTCATCCGACACATTTTGGTCATGCCCTACACCGAGCTACTTTGGCCAACATCAGTCTCCTCCCCTAGAATATCAAATTTATTTCGAGTTGCCACTGTTTCCATCCGAATCGGATCAAGATTAGGAGTCCCTCCCTTGCCCTTAGATGCAATCGGCCTATATTCGAACTTTTGTTTAGGTTTATTCACATTAAAACCAACCTTCCTAGCTACCTTCTTACCTTGCACCATCGTGTACCCCTCTTCGTCCAAAGTAGGCTGACGCTTTGAAGGCCCCCGGTTCTGAATCGGCTGTTTATACTTTTTATCATCACTATTAACCTTGGGTAAAGGGTTACCCCGGTGATTCTATTATAGACAACCGCCAAATAAGTACAAGTAGTGAGGATGAGTTCCCCACTAGTTCATATACAGGACATGCCCCATATATGTGACAACCCGCACTAAACCAGGTATCCGTACGACTTAATTAATGATTAATTACTGCTTAATTACTGTGCTTGCTTGAACTAGCTGATGAACTGCTACTTGATATCTGATACATGTACTTACTTGCATCATACTTTACTTATCGTCACTACATTATTTACATACGGCACCTTAGTGACAAACATGATGCACAAAAGAGCACAGTAGCACAATACACGGATAACCTATTGAACATGCTGATAAAGCCAGCATCAGGCAAACACTGCCTCTAAGGCCTGTATGAGCCAGAAATATTTTGCTACACTAATGGTGAGTGTAGGGATATAAGGGTTGGGGAACTGCGTCTCTAGGGATAAGTCACTATGACTGGATGTGCCTAAAACGTACTTAAAGTACAAAACTCAGCACTTTAATAAACAATTCAGCTTCTAGCTAACTAATAAAGTGCCAATACATGAGAAAATATTCCTGACACTTTGAAGGGATAAGTTGTGTCACTAAAAATAATATAACGACACTTTAAAGCTTTGTTAAGCGCTTTAACGGATTACTATCCAACCGAACAACCGGACTATACCCGGAACATGAAAATATTGAGGTTTTCATTATTACTCTTTTTCTGAGCCAGTTAGGGTCCCTGATTACCCTAACACCCGTTGTAACACACTACACATTAGTAACGGGGTTAAACACTTAACTTAACTTAGTTTAACATAACTAACTACCTAATTACTAGTTGAAATCGGACTAAACCCCCCCCCCCCATTCCTAACCGTCCCCAACTATGGGGAGACATACTTGGTACTTGTTGATTATTTAATTCCCAAATGTTTAATATCTAGTTAACATATTAACCTTTGGATAATGCACACTCTAATTGCCTATAAGATTGAACCTAAACCCACATGATCATCCATCACTCAACTCACAACAAACAACTCTCCTCTCTCCCTCTAGAGCTTTCGGCCGAACATCCCCTTGGTCATACACCCACCTTTCGATTTCCTTCATCACATTCCAACATCATACAAGTGTTAAGGGTCGTATACAAGGAGTCTTGGAGCAAACGGAACGCGAAGGACCTCCTTCTCTAGCTTTTATCCACGCCATTTTCGTCAAGATCCTTCCCTAGCCTTGAGCTAGAGGTATAATGCTTAAAACACTCTCTTGAACTAATCTAAAGTGGTTAAAAGGATTTGTATCGGTTAAAACTCGTTAACATGCAAGTTGATGCTTTAAAGTCTACTTAAGACACTAAAAATGGTGGTTAATAACACATAAGTTGTGTAAATGTTGTAGTAATTGAAAGTTGTGTTTATTTAGACCCGATCTATGATGTGGTAGCTCGGATCATCGTTTAACCCGGTTTAGTAAGATCATGGATCTTAACATATGCTTGTTTTGGATAATACAAGGGTTAAAAGGTGAAACTCTACCACACATGAAACATGAACTTGTGTAAAAGTGTTTTAACCTGTACAATAGTGTCTAAAACTAGCAGATCTACGCATCTGCGAGTGGTATTTTCAAAGGACCAAGCGTCAAAGAAATCATGTTTTCTAAAAGACGGATCTTACACTAACAAGTATGATTTTTATAAACCACAAGTGTGTAAACACTTGTGAAATGAAAAGTTTCGACAAAATAACAAACTTTGTAAAAGAGGACGAGAAGTTGTAAAGACGGATTTCTCTAAAAAAACGAGGTTTTTACGAGATCAAAATTACTTTATATAAAGATCCACAAAATATAATGGGATTTACACTATAGTTTCGGAAAAACTACAAGTTCATGCGATTATGCGATTTACATACTTGTCGACTAGTTTGATGTGTTGGAAATTGTTTGATTGAATAAGGAAGTCGTTGAAATTGATTTTGTAAAAGAAAATGATACGCTTGAAAGCGTGGCCACCTCCAATTACAGAGGAAACTCTGGCGAAATTTTTCTAAAAACCTAACACTTAGAACTATTTACACAACAAGTGTTAGAATTATTTTTGACATGTTTTCAAAATATAAATTTCGCCATGACTTTATTTACTAAATATTCGGAGGTGGGATTTTCACAAAATTTAACGTGATAAATGTATATTTTTCACACACTGTTTATGATTATTTTGTGAAAATACATAAATATTATTTTTAGAGTAAAAATAATATTTACAAACATTAACGATCCCAAAATAATACGAACGCTATCACCATAAATATATAAGTTACACCGGTAATTACATTACCACTCGATTGTCAAACGTAACTTACGCACTTACGGAAATATTTATGGACGCACATGTATTGAATCTCCCATCCTTGGGAAGGAGATTAACTACCAAGTATACACTGAATGTAAACACGAAATAGTTGCCTAACTATTTCTCAAAGGCTTAAACTATAAAGCTAAGGCACGGCCGTCCGTCTAATAGAAATTAGCACATGTAGGTCGTCGCACAGCTGCGTGAGCAGGAGATACTTGGTAGAGACGCTTCACTGTGAGTTCATGTCCCCCTTTTCTCTAACTGTTTTCAGTTTTCTTAACTGCGGGGGTGAAATACATGTTACTTTGTTTACAAGTACTTTATATACGGTATGGTTAGCGTAAGGAGGTTTATTACTCAGATCATGTGAGTGGGTAGGAGCAATATGAGGCCATTAGTCCTCATGTCGGGACCGAGGGACAGGAGCGGTAGATCTATCTGGGTGTAGCGAGCCCAGCCCCAGGCCAAACTAGAAATGGACCTTGGGGTGACTTTGTCCACATACAAATGTCGTGGCAAAATCTGCTAGGTTTGAGTCTCCCTATTTGCACTTCACATATATCAGTGGCCTTGCAAACCATTGGTGATCACAAGTCCCCTTATTAGCTACATACCACGACTATTTTTATACTCACAAAGGTTTACTTACTCACTTACACATGAACTCGCTCAACATTATTGTTGATTTTTCAACTTACATGTATTTCAGGAAATTAACGAGATCTGGCACGGTATGGCATGTTTTCCGCTGCACTAGTTTCCGAGGTCATTCGGGGTTTAGGGGATGTGTCTCTTTCCTGGACAAGACACAATCCTTAAACCATGTTTATGTTATGTTTTCAGTTTGTAATGTCTGTTGAACAAGGTTGTGGTTGTTAGGGTACGTTCCCGTTAAAACAATGGTACTGTATTTGGTTTTCAAAACTTAATGGATGATCTTGCATGTTTTTACTTCATATAGCTTTGTTATGATTAAGCTATGGTATTGAGAAGTCACACCAAATTAACCACGCTTCCGCAAAAGCCAGGGTGTGACAATATATGTAAGCAAAAAAGCAAACAAACCAAGTTACCACCTCAATCTAGCCTACTACAATCATGATAATGACTAACTAGTAGACAAACGAAAAAAATCAAACAAACGACGTCAACCGCCATCATCAAAAATGAAATTGCTACCAATCGGCACCCCTTAGCATGAAACAGAAGCCACCTATCCATTGGACAACTTTATGTGAGAGGTGCTTGCCCCTGTACTGGAAGACGTAGGATGTGTACCCGATGTCATAAACTCATTCGTTTCATCATATACAACCTCTACCTCGTCATCGTCAGACTCCTCATTTAGCTCACGTCCCCCTTTATATCTCCCCTGGAAGGAACCCCCGTTCCCCCCCAACAAACCCAAGAGCACTAAACGAATTGTGTGTTTGAACCTTGGACGAACTAGTGCACCGCGCATTCACGTAGGAAGAACTCACTGCCTTTTTCTTTTTATCCACAGGTCTATATTCAAACTTGGGCTTTTGATTGTTTACTTGAAAACCGCTCTTCTTTACATTCTTCTTTGTCTTGACTTCCGTATAACCATCCTCATCTACTTTCGGACTGTTTGTAGGAGGTTTCACTGTCGATCGAACGCATTTTGGACACTCCTTAGAATCATGCCCAAATACACAACAGTGGGCACATCTCGGGGGTTTCCATTCATATTCCACACGAATAGTCTCATTGACATACTTGTTCTCATCCAACTCAGGAATAGCCATGGTTAGGACCACTTTAAAATCATGTTCAGCAGAGATATCAATGAGGGTCCTAGCATAGCTGCTTCGTCCCCAAGCCTCGTTGCACATATCACTAGTATACGAATCCAACCGCAAAGGAGAACCAATTTTAGATGCCAACCAATTTTAAGGAGGAATTGGTTATCGCGGTTCCATGTCTTGATGGGGATGGGTTTGTGAAGGAGAAAGTATATGTCGAATATGAGTGGTCTCCCCATAGGTGTGGTCGTTGTTGTGTTTTTGGTCATAATGAGGAAGCTTGTCCAAAGCAGGTTATTCGTGTGTCGAGTAGTGGGAATAAAGGGAAACAGCAAAAGGAGACAATGCAAGCTATGGGTTTGAAAAAAGGGAGACCTACGGATGCTGATGGATTTATGGGCGTGGATAGTAGAAAAGTGGCTAGACGGACTGGTTTTCCAGTAAATAAACAAAAACAGAAGTTTGAGTATAGACCGGTGGTACCCAAACCGCAGGGTACTTTGAATTCTCAACCTAAGCCGACCAATAGTGTGGCTGTGAACAATCCTTTTGATGTTTTAAGGAATGATAAAGGGGAATCTAGTAAAACTGGTGATGGTATGGATAGTAATCAGGAGGAGTCAGATGATGAAGAGGTAAGGGAAGTGTACAATGAAACAAATGAGTTTCTTAGAGAAGATAAGCATGGAACCACAAGTAAAAAAGGGGCAAGCACTCCTGATTCAGTGGTTTTAAATGGTTAGTTTTGTCACATGGAATATAAGGGGGTTGAACCGCACCCTGAAACAAAAGGAGGTTCGTCAAGTTGTTCAGGAAAATAATGTCAGTTTATGTGCGATTCTTGAATCTCATGTGGATGTCAATAATCTGAGTAAAGTATGTAGCTTTGTTTTTCGGAACTGGGATTGGACGTCAAACGGAGGATGTTGTCAAAAAGGGACTCGTATAATTCTTGGGTGGGATCCGGCTATCATAGATGTTATGATTCTATCACAAACGTCTCTAGTGATGCACATTCAGGTTATATTTAAAGTGGATAGGAGAATGATGTTTTGTTCTATTGTTTATGCAGAAAACTATTATGTTTCACGTAGGGTGTTATGGCAACAACTTAAAATGCATAAAGTTTTGGTGAAGGATGATCCTTGGGTTTTAATGGGGGATTTTAATTCAGCGCTTAATCTTGAAGATAAGTCTATGGGGATCTCTACTATTTCTCAAGGTATGCGAGATTTTAAGGAGTGTGTGGAGGACATTGGGGTGTTTGATGTTAACTGAGTGGGTATGCACTTTACATGGAATCAAAAGCCGAAAAAAGGTGTGGGTTTGCTGAAGAAAATTGATCGTGTTTTGGGTAATACTGCTTTTGTGACTGAATATCCGGAATCGGTTGCTTTGTTTCAACCGTATGGTGTTTCAGATCACTGCCCATGTATTTTAAAATTTCCAAAGGTTGTGAAATTGAAGCCGAGACCATTTAAATTCGCAAACTTCCTGGTTTATAAGCCAAAGTTTTTGGAAATAGTTAAAGCTGAATGGGATACTTCTATTAATGGTGTGTATCAGTTCCAAGTTATGAAGAAGTTGCGCATGTTGAAATCTCCTCTAAGGGCCCTTTTGTTTGCTCAAGGTAACTTGCACAAAAAAGTGGTGGATCTTCGTGAAAAGCTTGGGAGTCTTCAACAGCGTATTGATCACGATCCGACAAATGAGGCGCTAAGGATTGAAGAAACAAAAGTTTTGAGTGAGTTTCAGGAAGCTTGTCTTGATGAAGAAAGATTTTTGAAGCAAAAATCAAAAGTGGAATGGTTGCGAGCGGGTGACTCGAGTTCAGCTTTTTTCCACATGTCGCTGAAGAGTAGGAATCATCGATCTCGCTTAGATGTTATTACCGATGTAAATGGCATGTCTTATGAGGGGGATGAAGTCCAGGATGTCTTTGTTAAATATTATGAGAATTTTTTGGGATGTCATGGTCAGGTATCTTTAGATCCTTCTCCTGAGTTGTTTACGAAAAAGTTAGATGCTAATCGGGCTACTCATATGGTGCGCCCTATTACTCTCGAGGAAATAAAGTCGGCTATGTTTGCTATTGGTAATGATAAAGCGCCAAGGCCTGATGGCTTTACAGCTGCGTTTTTTAAGAAGGCGTGGGATATTGTGGGTAGTGACATATCGAATGCGGTCCTGGATTTTTTCAACACGAGGAAGCTCCTAAATCAGTTAAAGCATACGCTTTTAGCTATGGTTCCGAAGATCACCATTCCTGCCAGAGTTACTGATTATCGACCGATCTCTTGCTGTAATGTCGTCTACAAGTGTATTAGTAAGATTTTAGTGGAACGCATTAAGGATACACTTTGTGGGATTGTTAGTATTAATCAATCTGCTTTTGTTCCGGGCCGGAAGATATCGGATAATATTCTTCTTACTCAGGAATTGATGCATAACTATCATAGGAGTTCTGGCCCGCCTAGATGTGCATTCAAGGTTGACATTCAGAAAGCATATGATACAGTTGACTGGGGATTTCTTAAGCAAGTTTTGGTGGGTTTTGGATTTCATCGACTTATGGTGGATTGGATCATGGTTTGTGTGTCTACTACTTCATACTCGATATGCATTAATGGTAATGTTTATGGTTATTTCAAGGGTAAGAGGGGATTAAGACAGGGTGATCCTTTGTCTCCGTATCTGTTCACTCTCGTTATGGAGGTCCTAACCTGTATTCTACAGCAAATGATTAGGATTGATTCTTCTTTCAGGTTCCATAATAAGTGTGAAAAACAACAGATTGTTAACTTATGTTTTGCGGATGATCTTTTCTTATTTGCAAGAGGAGATGTTGATTCGGCTAGGTGTATTATGAAGTCTCTAAAGGATTTCTCTAAAATGTCGGGCTTGATTCCTAGCTCTCAGAAAAGCACGGGTTTCTTTTGTAATGTTCCTGATCACGTTAAAACGGCTATTCTGAGTGATGTTCCTTTTGTTGAAGGGAAATTACCTGTGCGTTACTTGGGTGTCCCTCTCATCTCTACACGCCTCCTTTATAAGGATTGCAGTATTCTGGTGGAGCGGTTGGATCAGCGTATTCACAACTGGAAGAACAAGTTGCTATCTTTTGCAGGTAGATTACAGCTCATTATCTCGGTGTTGTCAGCTATGCACGTCTATTGGTCTTCAGTCTTTATTTTACCGGCGCGAATTATTCATGACCTAGAAGCAAAAATGAGGAATTTTCTATGGTCTCAGGGTACTTTTCAGCGCGGGAAGGCCAAGGTTTCTTGGAATTCTGTTTGTCTTCCTAAAATTGAAGGTGGGTTGGGTATTAGACGGATTGGTGATGTCAATAAGGCTCTTATGGTTTCGCATGTTTGGAGTATTATTACAAACCGTGAGTCACTTTGGGTTGCTTGGATTCATTCGTACAGGTTAAAGGGCCGTACTTTTTGGGAGTGCAAGACTGTTCAAAATTGCTGTTGGAGCTGGAGAAAACTTTTACAGCTTCGGCCGCTGATTAGGGGCTATTTTTGGTCCAAAATTGGCAATGGTAGATGCACTTCAGCATGGCATGATAACTGGAGTGATGTTGGTCCTTTGAGTTCTTTTCTATCGGCTAGAACTATCACTAGAGAGGGGTTTTCTTTACAAGCTACTGTTGAGGATATGTCGTCTAATGGTTCATGGTTATGGCCGGATGCTTGGAGAGACACGTATCCGGTTCTTTTACAACTTGATCAGATTCAGCGGGATGATTATGCGCAAGACCGTTTGTTTTGGAAAGATGGGGATGAATTAAGTGATTACTCTTCTTCAGTAGTCTGGAATTCTATCAGAGCTAGTGAACCGGAAGTGGACTGGGCTAATGTTGTCTGGTTTGGGCAGTGTATTCCACGCCATGCTTTCTTTATATGGCTTATTATGAGGCGTAAATTGATGACTCAGGATAAAATTCTTCATTGGAATAACATTAGAAGTAATAACATGAATTTGATGTGTTGCCTCTAATGTTATGAAGATATTGACTCACATGATCATTTGTTCTTTGAGTGCAAGTTTTCGGCTCAGATTTGGGAAGGGATTCGAATAAAAGCAGGTATGAGTAATGTGGAAGCTAAGTGGAGTGCTATTGTGGATTGGCTGCGGCATCGTGCTAGATCAAAATCCGCTGCAAATCTTGTTTGTCGTTTGATTGTTGCTGCAGCTGCTTATGCTATTTGGCGAGAGAGAAACCAAAGGTTTTTTAAAAACCGTGCCAGGCCTCCTGAAAACATTTGTGGTTTGATTATTGAAATGGTCCGTTATAAACTAATGGGTTTGAAGTTCAAGAATACGCTTAAAGTAAGGAGGTTGCTCGACAAGTGGGAGATCCATGGCGATTCGGTTGTGGATGATGGAGGCTGAATGATTTGTCGTTTTTTTGATTCTAGATTGTAGTCTAGTGGTTTTTGTTTAGTTGGGTCTACTTGTTTTGATTTAGTTTCCACTTTCATGAGGCATGTCTCATGTTTGAACTAGTAAGGGTGTCTCCTTAATACTTGTTTTTATTTTTGTGAATATATAAAATCACCGGGGTAACCCTTTACCCAAAAAAAAATTTTTAGATGCCAACATGCGTAACCCATCATCAGTATACGCCGCTAGAGGAACCTCATGCAATTTCACCCAAACCGCAACCTTTTTAATATCTTCTTTTTTAAGAGTGTTTGTAGGGGACCAAGTGTTGAGAAAAAGAGGTTTGTTCCGAATCAGCCAAGGACCCCCTTCAAGAACATTATTCATCCCATTCGAATTCATCAAAATTTTCTGAAAACCATGTTTTTTCCAATTTGTTTTCACAAAATATTCAACAACCGGATAAGCAATTCTATCCCCCAGGAAGTAATCATAAAGAGTATTTGCTAACCTGCTGTTAACCTGACGAACAGAATCAATTGGTAAAACTACATCCACTCCTTCCAAGGAGACATCCGACTTTAGCGACCTAAAATTAATTTTAGGAGTTTGATCAGCCGACTCATTAGCATTCCTAGCTGAATTTGGAGCATTCGAGCCAGAATCCATGTTAACACCACCCTAGTCAGCTTGTTTGTTTGACACAACATTAGCGTACGATTGATAAGTAGCTCGAGGGATAGGACTAACATCATTCAACGGGAGCACAAAAGCTACCTTTCTTTTATCAAGAACCTTAGCATACTGCTGATTAGGAGAATCAGACCGACCAACCTATTCATCATCATCTAGTGGCAGCATAAAGGTTACCTTCTTGCTCAATTCGGAAACCCTCGCAGCTATATTTGATGTTAGTTCATCATCACTATTAACCTTCTTGTTCATCATCACTATTAACCTTGCCACCTTGAGGTTTACCATTTGACACACGAGTAGCCTGCTTTGGACAACAATCCTCATCATGGCCAAAGACACATCGACCGCATCTATGGGGACACCATTCATATTCCACATATACCTTCTCCTTAACAAAACCATCTCCGTCAAGGCAAGGAACTGCAATAATCAACTCCTCCTTGAGATCCTTATCAGCCGAAATTTCAATGAGTTCACGAGCAAAACTACTCCTACCCCACATATCTACACACATTGAGGTTGTGAAAGAATCTAAGGCTTTCGGCTCCCCAATAGATGTTGTAATCAAACTTAAGCCATCTTCCGTGTACGCAGCTATCGGAACCTCATGGATTTTAACCCAAACCTGAACCTTTTTAACTTCCTTCTTTTCAAGTTTAACCGACGGCGACCAAATTTCCAAAAACATTGGCTGTGAACGAATAATCCACAGACCCTCAGTAAGCACCTTCATCATCCCTGCTTGATCACCAAACTTGAAAAAGAAAAATCCATTGGCGTTCATCATTGATTTCTGCAATCCAAACCGTTTCCAGTTATTTCTAACAAAGTATTCGACAACTGGGTATGCTACCCGATCCCCCAAAAAATATCCATACAATGTGTTGGCCAGTTTATCTTGCACAACTCTGACGGAGTCCCTAGATAACACGACATCACAACCATCCTGCTTCTCAACGGTAGCAAGTGCACGAAAATTAACCTTCCTCGCGCTATCTCCCCTAAGTGATTCAGCATAAGACAAAGGTTTAACTGAATTACCAGAACTCGGCTGACTACCAGCAACATGATCCTGATGTTTCTCCTCTCCCTGATACTCCGAACTGATTTCCTCCACGTTATCCATGTTCAGAGGTTTGGATATGGCAGCCAAACCATCAATAACCGAAACATTATTTGTAAAAAACATACCTCTCCTCGGCAACATTGAGTTTCCTTCAATATTGGTCACACGTAACCCAATACCACGAACTAGTACTGTTCCAGGTGTAGATTCAGTCTCGTCAACCATAGTTTCATTCATGTCATCCGCTGCACTAGGCGATTTAGGGAACCCATCCAGATCAAACAATTCCGGCTTCAACTGATTATTCGGGATGTTACCCCCAGGTTTTTTACGTTCACTCATTAAAGATTAAACTCCTCTCCCTTATTCAACGAAACTCAAGAAACCATGCAATACAAAAGTCGACCACCACCCACAGAAAACGAAGAACACCAATCAGAAAAGTAAAACCCTAATCCTTTTACCCTAGCGCCAAACTTCAATCCTTAACTGATTAAACCAGTGTATCAATCTAGCTAAATTAAACACAGTTAACCGCGATCAATAACAACCGATTTAATATGTCAGGACTTCGAGACTGCTACTAGGGCGGCGATTGAAGAAGAACAAGGCAAAACCCTATTTTCAGATTGATCACTATTGCTAACGAGTTCGTTATAGAATTTCGATAAATCAAAACTCTAATCACAGACTGTTATACAGAAGATGGGTTGAGCCTGATTGCATCAAAGCTAGGGGATCCAAAGGTGCTCGATAATAAACTCATTTTTACTTGGTTATTTATTTAATCATGCATTATTCTTTTGTTATCATCTGATTTTCATATCGATTTTCATATGATTTTATAAAAGAAAACACTTTTAAAGGTTCATGACTACTTTTTGTTAAACACTTCTTTTAACTACAAGTCATGAATCCTTCATCAATAAAACCTATGTATCTCACAGGCATTTTTATGCTGACGTACCTATTTTTATGCTGACGTACCTATTTTCACATGCGAGAGGGGAGGTTAAATTGGCGAAAGTTATTATGGAGTCACTTAATGTGTTTAGAGACATTTCAGACCTCGTCCCAAGTATCTCTAAAAGCTTCGCGTTTTTTTGCAACGTCTCGGATGTGGTAAAAAATAGAATATTGCATTTTATTCCTTTCGAAGAAGGTAAGCTGCCCATTAAATACTTGGGAGTGCCATTGCTGGCATCGAGACTAATGAAGAAGGATTGCAAAGCTCTCGTCGAAAGAATGAATAATAAAATCACTAACTAGAAAAACAAGTTCTTGTCTTTTGCAGGTAGGTTGCAATTAATCAAATCGGTGCTGTCTTCTATTCATGTTTACTGGGCATCTGTTTTTGTCCTCCCGGTTGCCATCATGAAAGAGCTTGAAACTAAAATGAAGTGGTTCCTTTGGGGTCAAGGTATGGTCTCTAAAGGCAAGGCAAAAGTTGCTTGGAAGGAAGTTTGCTTACCGCGTAACGAAGGAGGGTTGGGTATAAAGCGGGTGGCCGATGTCAACCATTCGCTGATTACTCATCACCTTTATAGTATTATATCGAAAAGGGACTCTCAGGTGTAGAGATCTTGTTCGGCACATGTTCTGGACTAAAGTGGGAAACGGTAAGAGTACATTTTTATGGCATGACAAATGGTCTGATGACTCACCGCTGGGAACCATGGTAACACCGAGACATATGTCTAAGCATGGCTTTACTCTAGCGTCAAAGCTGGCGGATGTAGTTCAGAATGGTACTTGGAGATGGCCTGATGAGTGGAGAACGATATATCCATCTTTATTTCAGCTATCCTCGGTTGAGCTATACCTGAATCGGGAAGATGTTTTTTTTTTGGGTAAAGGGTTACCCCGATGATTCTATATATTCACATCCAAAACAAAACAAGTAGTGTAGAGGATCTACACTAGTTCATTCACGAGACATGCCCCATGAATCGGGAAGATGTTGTTATGATTAGAAAATCGAATGGGAGGATTGATGAGTATTCTACTAAAGAAATATGGGAGGCAATCAGATCCAGAGGTTCCGATGTAGCTTGGGTGGATTTCTTTTGGTCAGCATTCAATATCCCGAAACACTCATTCCTTTGTTGGTTGATTTTCAAAAAGAAATTATGGACTCAAGACCGAATGTTAAACTGGAATCACAACATTACTCGATCAATGAACATGATATGTTGCTTACTTTGTTATAATGGGGTAGATTCTCATGAACATTTGTTCTTCGAATGTAAGTACTCTAGTCAAGTTTGGATCGCTATCAGAGAGAAAGGGGGCATGCAGTCAGTTTCGGGGAAGTGGGAGGACATCAGTCAGTGGATGGTCCCGATAGCGAGATCAAAATCGGTGCATGTTGTGACGAATAAATTGCTTATCTCGGCTACGGCTTATTACGTATGGCAGGAGCGCAACACGAGATTCTTTAAAAATCAGTTACGTCCACCGGAACAGCTAATAGATCTCATAGTTCAAACCGTGAGAATGAAGCTGATGTTGTTTAAGTTTAAGAGGAGTGCTCGAGTCCAGGCTTTCTTAGAAGGCTGATGTCGTTCAAGTTTAAGAGGAGTGCTCAAGTCCAGGCTTTCTTAGAAGACTGGAAGCTGGAAGAAGCTGATAGATTTGGAAATGACTAGTGTCTAGTTTGTTATTTGCTTTACTTGATGTGTTTTTTGGCTGTTTTCTTGTTTACTTATATGTGGCCTGTCACATATAAGAATTAGGGGGTATTTCAGCCTCTCTTTTTTTTTTGGGGTAAAGGGTTACCCCGATGAATTTTATAAATGAAACAAATAAGGACAAGGGTGTGTCAAAACGACACACCTACTAGACTTGACATGCCAAGCCTAGGAACACCAACAAACACACAACCATATCATAAACAAACAACCAAAAAAACTACCACACTAACAACCAAAACGCACACCAAAAACAACTAGCCCGGCTCTGCTACATTATCTTCGATCTCTTCAATCTTCCAAGACTTAAAAATCCTATCCTTTACCGAAGTCACCCGAAATCTGAATCCCATCAGGCGCAACCGAACCGTGTTTTTAATTATCTCAGCAACTTGATCCACTGTTCTTTTATTATTCTTGAATAGCCTATTATTTCTCTCTTGCCATATGTAGTACGACGAAGCCGTAATCAACAGTTTACACACAACATGGTCTGCTTTCTTAGACGAAGAATGTTTTTCAACCCAAATTAGAATCGAATGCCACGAATTATCCACATTCCCCAACAAAACCAGCTCCTTAACATTACTCCAAACCTGATCCGCAAAAGCACATCGGAAGAACAAATGGTCCCGACTATCACGATCAAAATTACACAGCGGACAACACATCAAGTTCAAGTTCGTAAGACTACCTGCTTCCCAAACTGCCAAACGATCCTGCGTTTTTAATTTGTTTCTAAATGCCAGCCACAAATGAAACGAGTGCCTCGGGATGCATTGAGAAAACCAAACCATGTTACACCACATCACCTGATTATCCCTATTCCGAATTGTATTCCAGACTTGATATGATTTAAAGTCACTTAATTTCCCATCCGAGTCTTTCCAAATGAGCCGATCCACACTATTAGGAACAAGAGAAGGGACCGAGATCGTGAATAACACCGGGAAAAGATCCATCCAAGCTTGGGGCCACCTCCAATTACCATTCTGATCAATAACTTCCGCAACAGAAGACTGTAACGAAAACCCAGCATTAGCAATGGACCGAGGAGATATAAACGAACTAAGAGGACTTAGCGAGCACCACATATCACTCCAAACATTAGTTTGAGCACCACTTTTAATAGACGACCATATGTGAGGCCGAATAATATGACGAATAGATAGGATCTTTCGCCATCCCCAACTCACACTCCCACGGCACGGAATCTCCCAAAAATTTCTCCCTTTAATTTTATAATTATGGATCCATCGCACCCAAATAGACTCCCTTTTCGAGATGATACTCCAAATATGGTTTGCCATGAGCGATTTGTTTACATCAGAAATACTCCTAATACCCAATCCGCCTTCATGTTTAGGCAAACACACATCCTCTCTACTTGTGCCTTTGTTGTTTCTTTATAATAGAATCACCGGGGTAACCCTTTACCCAAAAAAGATCACAAAGAAAAAACTAGGGTTTCATGAAGAACAGGAAAATCGCCAAGGAGAGAGAGCAAAGGGTTTTTGCATAACACTTAAAATAAAAAATAATCGAAGCCCCACCGCCAATGTTTTTGAGCAATAGGTAAACAAAATAGGTAAAATGACGTGGCTCTGTTTGATTGGGTGATTTGAGAGTTTACCTATTCAAAGTGTCTAACCACTCCCTACACCCTTATAAGATTAAATTTTTTTTGAAAGGTAAACTTCATTAAACAAATGCGGGATATCTCCAAGCTAGAGTTACCCGCAAACACAAAGTTACATCATATCAATCAAGAAATTACACCACCCTTTCCAATCTATCGTACAATCCTTACATCGACTCCTATGCCAAAGATATCCCAACCCCTTAATGTCGGACACTATATTAGCAATGGTCGCCTCAATGTTAGCAAAGGCCTTTTCGTTCCGAGCTTTCTAGATGCGCCAAGCCGTCAAAATAAACACACCATACATGATATCTTTCTTCATCTTCGAACTCCTCATATGGTCGACATACTCTTGAACATCACGGATCGAAAAAAAAGAATAGACGAGGTAACTTGCACTATGAAGCCACACCGGCCTAAACGCCATTCGCAAATCTACACGCCGTGAAGATATGTTCCGTATTCTCGTCCTCTTCCCCACAAAAATAACAACCCCCTTCTCCCACCACAATATTTCTCCTTATAAGGGCACTCAAAGTCAGAATCCGATCCATCGTAGTCCGCCACATAAAGATGTTACACTTACTCGGGATCCACTTGCACCACACGAACACTTTGCCATCACCTCTATCGACGTCTTCAGTCAACCAATTCCTCATTTCTTTGACAGAGAACATATTATCAATCCCTTTGTTCCAAACCCACTT
Source organism: Helianthus tuberosus (assembly GCA_030545235.1). Taxonomy (NCBI): domain Eukaryota; kingdom Viridiplantae; phylum Streptophyta; class Magnoliopsida; order Asterales; family Asteraceae; genus Helianthus; species Helianthus tuberosus. The sequence continues at coordinate 1,901,006 of JARYGA010027493.1, forward strand.
GTCCCTTTTCTCACTAAGTCGAACACTAGCAATAATCTGATGACAATTAATAACCTGTTCCACCTCAATATCCAAACTTGGATATTTATTCCAACCCCGTTCGATCACTGTTGACCGATTTTGAACTCCAATTCTTTCCGAAACCGTGCACCTTTATTACTTTCAATACGGAATAACGCTGGAAATAAAACTTTAAGTGGCTCATTTGAAATCCACGGATCAATCCAAAATTTAATGCTCGTACCATTACCCACAACTCCCCGAATCATGTTCACAAAAGGAGTACCTTGCACCTTCAACCGATAACCAATTCTAACAATCTTGTTCCACGTACCGGTCCCTTTCTTATTAGACGGATATTCATCCCATCGCCGCCCGGAAAAATGAATCGCATCAATCACTTTTCTCCAAAGAGCATTTCGTTCGGTTCGATATCTCCATAGCCACTACAAAATTAGCGCATTATTACTTGCTTCTAATTTATTTAGACCCAACCCACCATCGCTTTTCGCCTTCGTAACCTTTTCCCACGAAACCCAATGAAGTTTATTAACTTCATCGTTCTCGCCCCAAAGAAACCGCTTGATAATTGACTCCAACTTGTTCACCACGGCCACCAGAGCTTTATACAATGAAAAATAATATGATGGAAGACTCTCTAGCACGGACTTGATAAGCACCACCTGACTTCCGATAGATAAAACATTCGCCTTCCACTTCGACAATCTTTTAATAAACACATTCACCACCGGATCCCAATTAATAATACGATTCATATTCTCTCCTACTTGAATCCTCAAATACTTAAAAAGAGTGGCGCCCGATTTACAACCCATAGAAGCCGCCTCCAAATTAACTTCTTCCAAACTCTTTCCAACGCCATATAATACCGATTTCTGGATATTTATCCGGAAACCCGAGCATAGATGAAATATCCTCAATATCCTCCTTAGCGCTTGAAAATTAAATTTAGACCATTCACCCATAAACGTAGCATCATCCGCGTAAAATAAATGCGAAATTAAAGGTCCCTCGTCTTTAAGCTTCACCCCATCAAATGAACCAATATTACACGCCTTCCAAATAATACTAGAAAAAGCTTCCATGACAATAAGAAAAAGAAAAGGGGATATCAGATCTCCTTCCCTAAAACCTTTCCCACACCAGAACTCGAAAGTTGGCTACCTGTTCACCAGCACCGAAGATCGAGCCGACGACAATACCACCAATCCACTTGCACCATAACTCAGGAAATTTAATTTGCCGCATCACGGACAACAAAAAGTCCCAATGAACGTTGTCGTAGGCTTTTTCAAAGTCAATTTTAAACAAGAATAATTCCTTCCCCTTACTCTTCGCCCAAGCAAGAATCTCACTAATGATCAATGGCCCGTCCAAAATATACCTTCCTGAAAGGAAGGCCGATTGTGTCTCATAAGTAACTGAACCCATAACTGTCTTCAACCTATTTGCAAGTACTTTAGAGATAACCTTGCTCACGACTCCAATTAGATTGATAGGCCGATAATCTCCCAGATCGACCGGGTCACTGACCTTGGGAATCAATGTAATAAACGACGAACCAACTCCCCGGCTAATCGAACCCGAATCAAAAAACTCATGCATAATTGACATAAAATCCGAAGATAAAGAAGTCTAAAATCTCTTAATAAACCGGAAATTAAACCCGTCAGGACCCGGCGCTTTGTCACTACCACAATCAAACACAGCTTCTTTTACCTCACGCTCCGAAAAAGGTCTAATAATGTCCACCGCCTCCTGCTCCTTGAAGTGCTTCAAATCGTTACACATCAAGGATGGACGAATATGCATATATTCAAAAAACTCATTCTTGAAAAAATGGAATACTTCTTTTTTTTACCAACGACGGCTTAGTAACCTAAGACCCATTTATATTTAACCCCGGCAAGGAATTAGACACCCTTCGCTTGTTGATCACTCCATGAAAAAACCTTGAATTTTCGTCACCTTCCTTCGCCCACCGAACTCTAGCTCTTTGCCTTAAATCTTTATCCTTAAATGCTCGTAGCTCTTTAATCTTCACATTGGCTTCTTCGTAAACCCACCTTTCCGCCTCCGTAAGATCTCTATCCTCAATAATAGAATCCAACACATTAACCTCATGCACAAGATTCTCCTCCTCCTCACATTCAGAAGCCTTTGTTCGATCAACCCACTTGGATATAACTTGCCTCACAAATTTGAACTTCTTCATAAGAACCACATCAGGCGTGCCATCCCCTCTAAAATCCGCCATATCTTTATTCACAACCTCCTCAAACCCGTCTCGATAAAGCCAAAGATTAAAAAATCTAAACGGTTTAACACCGTAATTCCGATACTCCACTTTCAAAATAAGAGGACTATAATCCGAACCTTCCCTAGTAAGAGCTCTGCATTCCGCATTTGGCCAAACACTAAGGAAATTCCACGAGACAAATATCTTGTCAATACGACTACACTTATTACCGGTGACAAATGTAAATCTTCGGCCCGGTTGCTACTGGATCCAGATACCACCCGTTCTGAATCCTTCTGGTTAGGGATGCTACAGGAACCGAATCCAACCAAGTCATTATGATATTCAAATCACTCTAAGTTCGGTTTCTATTTGATAGGGAAAAAACCAAACATTCTAAATCCTTTTTTTCTAGGGAAGCTACATGATCCGAATTCAAAGAGTATGCATGATTCAATATCCGGATACCCCCTGTTCTAAATCGTTCTTGTTAGGGATACTACAGAATCAAAATCCAACGGAGTATGAAAGATATTCGAATCACTGTTAGTTCGGTTGTATTGCATCTGAAAACCACTCATTCTGAATCATGCAGGCTAGGATAGCTAAAGGATCCGAATTCAATCAAGTACGGATGATTTTTGAAACGGATAACACCCCTTCTGAATTCTTCTAGTTAGGGTTGTTTTAGGATCCGAATCCAGCCCAGTCTTACTGATTTCTGAATTACCCCTTGTTTGTTTCTACTGGATCCAGATACCACCGGTTCTGAATCCTTCTGGTTAGGGATCCTATAAGAACCGAATCCAGCCAAGTCATGATGATATTCAAATCACTCTTAGTTCGGTTTCTATTTGATAGGGGAAAAACCACCCATTCTAAATCTTTTTTATTAGGGAAGCTACATGATCCGAATTCAAAGAATATGCATGATTCAAAATCAGGATACCTCCCGTTCTGAATCGTTCTTGTTAGGGATGCTACATAATCAAAATCCAACAGAGTATGAATGATATTCGAATCACTTTTTGTTTGGTTGCTATTGCATCCAGAAACCACTCATTGTAAATCCTGTAGGCTAGGATAGCTAAAGGATCCGAATTCAATCAATTACGGATGATTTAGGATCAGGATAACACCCCTTCTGAATCTTTCTAGTTATGGTTGCTATTGGATCCGAATCTAGCAGAGTCTTACTGTTTTCTGAATTGCTCTTTGTTTGGTTGCTTCTGGATCCAGATACCATCCATTTTGAATCCTTCTGGTTAGGGATGGTACAGGAACCGAATCTAACCAAGTCATGATTGTTATGGGTGAAATTCTGAGCCCATATCCTGAGAAATATCTTGGGTTATATCTTGGTTATATGGTATCTGTTCACATCCGGGATGCTGATTCAGGATATTGGTAACATCCTGAATGGTATCCTCAGGATCATTAACGGATTATGTGCAGGTACGCGGGTTAGAAGCTAGCAACGTTCACAAGGACTCATTCCGCGGAAGTCGGTCCAAGTCGTTCAAATAAAGACGTTGAAGCCGCATTACTCGGTAAACAACGTTAGGAATGGAATATTTGGAGCATCCCATATTTATAGGAATTTTCGTTTGTAATTCGTTACTATAAATAGGTAGGTATATCAGATCGAATAGGACATCACATCAACACTCACTACACTCTTACACTTGTTCTCTAGCAATTTTCACTTTCGCACAAAAGCGTTGTAACACTTAGCGATCTGGTCAATATCCTGCACTGTATCCTGACGTTTAAAGCAATAAGAAGAACTAGGCAGCTGCGATTGTCAGCTCCCGAGGTTTTATGCCGACGATCTAGATTGATCAAGGGCTTTCCTCGTATATCTCGTGTCACCCCCTTTACTTTTTGCTCATTGTTTGATCGTAGATACAGCTCAATATCCTGAGCCGTATCCTGAATACTGTTTTTCCAAACAACTTAACCAGCATATTTTCAATACACTTTTTAGCACACTACCTCACTTAACTAATTTGATCACTTAATTGCTTCGGTAATTTTTGACCAAAACAATTTGGCGCCCACCGTGGGGCAAGTGGTGCTCTCTTTACTAAAAATCTTTGTGAAATCGTTAATCGGTTTTCTATTTTCAAAAATTTTTGCCACATTGTTTACAATGGCCTCAAGATCAAACATGAGCTCCTCCACTGTGTCTGCAACAACTTCTGCTACTACTGGTCCGGTGCTTCCACCACCTCCTCTAAGGATGCAATCTTCTTCACAACCTCAGGATATTATCCCTACTCGGAGTATTCAGGGATCTGCTCCCATTTTAGCTTCTAATGATGAAATTCTAACCTTATTTGGAAGTGTCCAGGAACAAATGAGGCAGCAACAGGAAACAAACCAAATGTTGTTGAGGGAAATACAACTCCTGAAGTCTGGCTCGAGCAGATCTGCTGAGGATATCGTCACTCCATTACAACCCAGAACTTTGAACTTCATTTCGGTTGTGTACACTGAGGATAATAGGGGGAATATTGTGCCCAGCCTTCCTCAGAATCATACTCCTGAAATACCCTCCTCGGTCAGGATGTCAACCATGAGGAGCTCAGGATATGCTTCAGGATATGGGCAGAACCCTCAGACGGGTAACGTGTCAAATAATAATAATACTCATGCTGCTAACAATAGTGGATCTTTGCAGGATACAGGTGTAACATCAGCATTTACTAGGGAGCTTCAGAAGTTGAAGGACATGATATCCAGTGTACCTGGAGTGGTCCAGCCAATCCCGGAAGTGTCCCAAGACAGCCACAGGATATCTCGCTTTGCATATCCTATCTGTGATGCTGAGATTCCAAAGAGATTTCAAACCCCCAACATGAAGCTTTATGATGGAACTACGGATCCTGAAGAGCATATTGCCCAGTATAGGGAAAGAATGGAGATTAACCCTATCCCTCCGGAGCTCAAGGAGGCATGCTTGTGCAAGGGTTTTGGTTCTACCTTAACAGGATCAGCCTTGAAATGGCTCCTAAATGTTCCTCCTCATTCGATTACATCATTTGCTCACCTAGTGAATTTATTTAATAGTCAGTTTTCTTGTAGTAGAAGCTTTGAAAAACTAACAAGTGACCACTACAGGATAACACAGGGGCCTTAAGAATCCCTAAGGGATTATGTGAACAAGTTCACCCGCGAATCCTTAGACATTCCGAATCTTGATATTGCAACAGCTGTGCAAGCTTTCAAGATGGGGCTGCAAAAAGATTCTCAATTTTACCAAGACCTTGTAATGAACCCATGCAGGAACTTGGATGAAGCTCGAAACAGGGCCCTAAGATATATTCGATTGGAGGATGACAGAAAAATGCAAGAGAGGATGAACTCGTCCAACACCTATGAGTCAACTAACAGGAAGTCAGAATCATCATTTAAGCCATATCGCTCTAAGCCATATGGTAGAAATGAAAACAAGAAAGTGAATGCTATCGAAGACGAGGATCCTGAAGAATATCCTGAATTATCTGAATATTGCTTTTCTGTTAACATTCCTGAATTGATGTATGCCATGCAGGGTTTAGGAGACAAGGCTAGGTGGCCTCGAAAGAATCAACAAAAAGCCGATTGGAAAGATAAGTCAAAATGGTGTGCCTTCCACGAAGATTTTGGACATGTAACTGAGGATTGCATTGCTCTAAGAAAAGAAATAAGCTATCTTCTAAGCAAGGGATATCTGAAAGATCTCTTAGGAAGAAAGAAGAATAAGGGTCAGGATACTGAGAAGGATCCTGAGCAAGCAGCGTCACCTCCCGCGGATGCCAAGATAATCAACTTTATTTCAGGAGGATCCGACATTTGTGGGACTTCGTATTTGGCGGCAAAGAGACATGCAAAAGAAGCTAAGGCCGAAAGGGGAGACAACCTGTCAGGATGACTACCCTCACAACTGACAAAGTGATCACATTTGATGGTGATGACAGGGATACTGTCCAGGATCCTCATCATGATGCTCTGGTAATAACATTATATGTGGCTAACCATTTTGTACGCAGGATATTGGTTGATAATGGCAGCTCCGTCAACATAATCCAACTAGAGACTCTGAAGAGAATGAATGTATCTCCGATGGATATCACTTCGAAGTCCACCGTGCTTGTTGGGTTCAGTGGAGAGACTAGGAACACAGTGGGAGAGATAAAGTTACCAGTATATGTTGAAGGAGTCAACTCGATACAACGTTTCTGTGTGATGGATTCTCTATCCTGCTATAACATCATACAGGGAAGACCATGGATTCACGATATGAAGGTTGTGCCATCAACATATCACCAATGCATCAAGATCCCTACTGTTAGGGGTGGATTTCTAAATGATCAGTGATCCTTATTTACTATTAGGTTTAGTGATCCTCAATTCTGTCTGAAGTAGTGATCCTCAGAAGTGTTGCAGGATCAGGATCATGGATCACCATAAGGATCCCTGTACTAACGATTGTCTACTTTGAATTCATAATTGTTTTGCAGGAGTATCAACTTGGACTTGGTCTTGGCGATATTCCTGGAGAATATTCTAAGTCTATTCCGCACGTGCTTAGCCAGAAATGGACGTTGTGGAGTCGTGGAGGACTTGCACCATTTGCGGAATGTTAGTTAGGCTAGATATTTTCTATTTTTAAAGGGGGTAGCGAGCTAGTTAGAAAACACTTGGCTATTTTTTTGCTACACACACACTCATACAACTGCTCTCATCAGCTCTCGCTAACACACTTGGCGATTACACACATTTTCTACACAATACACTATAGTGATCCTTGTACTTAGCTCGCTATCATCCGAAGTTGTAATACATTTCTTGTTTAATTTGAGTTGGTGATCGGTAGTTTCCATCACCCGAGGTTTTTTATGCCGGAGATCATTCATTGATCAAGGGCTTTTTCCTCGTATAAATCTTCGTGTCACTTGTTCATTACACTTCATAGTGATCCTTATTGTTGTTCATCAATTCAAGCATCATACCTCACAACAGAAAGTTTGGTTACATTGTCATTGCTTGATTTTTGACCAAAACAGTTTGGCGCCCACCGTGGGGCAATTGGTGCTTCATTCCTAGAAAGATTCGTATTTTCGTGGTCATTTCGGTTCGCTACAACCAAACAAATGGCTTCCTCAGTGAAGAATACTTCAAGTTTGATGCCCTCTTTCAGTTCTTCACAAGGCATTCCTCCTTTGCCTCCACCACCTTCTGGATCCCAGAAGAATGCTGAGAATGCTGCGAAGAAACCAACTCCTATTTTCCAAAAACCACCTACTTCTTCTGTTTCAACTAATCCTACTACTAATGATCTTTATGCCCAGATTTTGCAGATGAGGAATCATGCACAAGAGCAGGATAAAACCATCGAAAGGATCCTCCGGGAGATCGATGAAATCAAGAAACAGAAGAAATCAGTGGAGGATCACTCCCCTCTGATGCCAAGGTCGCTGAACTTCGACACTCCGGTCATAACTTCCCAACACTCAGCAGTTCTGGACGTGCAATACTTGGGTGAACTACCAGGAAGGCGTTATGGAACAACAACAATGAGTCAGTCATTTGGCTCTTACTTCCAGCCGCAGGAATCCTCTTCTCAACCATCAGGATCCTCCTCTCAGCATCAGGGATACTTCATGTCAGGAGGATATGTGGGAACGCATGCAGTACAAGGATCCTCCTAGGTCCAAGGATCCTCCCAAGTACGAGGATCCTCCCAGGTCCAAGGATCCTCCCAGGTCCAAGGATCCTCCCAGGTGCCAGGATCCTCTTTGGTCCCAGGATCCTCTCTGGTCCCAGGATTCTCCCTTGTTCAAGGATCCTCCCTGGTCCCAGGATCCTTTCAGGTTCAAGGATCATCTCAATTCCAAGGATCCAACCTCCTTCAAAATCAAGGATCCTTGAGAAGTATGCAGCCTCAGAACTCGGACGTTCATCAAGGAGACTTCATACCAATGCAGACCATTGCCTCCTCTAGTCCTTCAATCATGCCAGAGTCTCGACAAGATGGATTCACATCCGCAATTCCAAACTCGAATCCTGTGGGAGGTAACACTTTTAGTAATTTATATAACACTAACCATGGCTTTGTGCAGGATACAGGTATCAATCAGGCCATGGCTAGGGAGCTACAGAAGCTTAAGGATATGATATCCAGTGTACCAGGAGTGGTTAAACCCATTCCTGAGATCGCGGATGGTAGCCATAGGATATCTCGTTTTGCACCACCTTTATGTGATGCTGAGATACCTAAAAGATTCCAGATACCATCAATAAAGCTATATGATGGTTCAACGGATCCAGAAGAGCATGTAGCTCAGTACAGGGAGAGGATGGAGATCAATCCAATTCCTGAAAGGTTGAAAAAAGCATGTCTATGCAAGGGATTTGGATCCACACTTACAGGATCTGCTCTTAAATGGCTGCTAAGTCTTCCGCCTTACTCTATTACTTCATTTCCTAATTTAGTTAACTTGTTCAATAGTCAATTCTCTTGTAGTAGAAAGTTTGAACGATTAACTAGTGATTTATATAGGGTAACACAAGGTCAAAATGAATCACTTAGAGATTATATCACTAAGTTTAGTAAAGAATCCTTAGATATTCCTAATTTGGATATTGCTACGGCTGTAGAAGCCTTTAAAATGGGATTGCTTAGGGATTCATTATTCTATGATGATCTTGTTATGACACCTTGCAGGAATCTTGATGAAGTAAGGACTAGGGCCCTTAGGTTCATCCGCCTAGAGGATGACAAAAGGATCCAGGACAGATTGACAGGATCCTCAAAACAGGATAAACAAGGATCCTACTTCAGGAACAACAAATCCAAGTCCAACAACAAATCTGATAACCAGAATGTGCACGCAGTGGAACAAGAAGAGGATGATGAGGATTATCCTCCTATTTCTGAATATTGTTTTTCTGTTGATAACAATGAACTAATCCTTGCAATGCAGAATCTAGGTGAGAAAGCTAGGTGGCCAAGGAAAAGTGATAAACCAGCTGCTACAAAGGATAAATCCAAGTGGTGTGCATATCATGAGGATTTTGGGCATCTCACTGAAGAGTGTATTGCACTTAGAAAGGAAATTGGTTACTTGTTGAGCAAGGGCCATTTAAAGGAACTCTTGGGACGAAAGAAGTCAAGGACCCAGGATCCTGAAAGGATCCCGGAAAGGGCTCCTGCTCCTCCAGCAGATGCACAAATCATAAATTTCATATCCGGTGGATCAGACATCTATGGTACATCCTTCTCAGCAGCAAAAAGACACGCTAAGGAAACCAAGGATCCTTGGATACTGTTCACTGATGGATCCTCCAATGTAAATGGAACAGGGCTTGGAATACTACTAAAATCGCCACAGGGGGACATAATACCCCACTCCATAGCTTGTGAATTTCAAACTACCAACAATGAGGCTGAATATGAAGCCTTGATAGCTGGTTTGCAAATTGCAAAGCACATGAGGATCAGGTACCTTGAGGTACATGTAGATTCTTTGTTGATCACTAATCACTTTAATGGATCCTATGCTGCTAAAGGTGAAAAGCTAATCAAATATTTGGAGATAGTCAAAGAATTGGCACTCTCTTTTGTATACTTTAGTTTGACACAGGTACCAAGGGAAGAGAATGCAGAAGCTGATGCATTAGCCAATCTAGGATCATCTTTGAAGATTCCTGAGGATATCAAGATCCCTATTATCCATATCCTGACCCCTGCTATCAAGGATCATGTAGCTATGGAGATAGGAGAAGATTCTGCAATCATCCCTAGTGATGATACCCAATCTCATTCAGGATCATGGATACTCCCAATCATGAGATACATACAACATGGAGAAATCCCTACAGGAGAAAACCCAAGGGCTTTCAAAATTAAGGTATCTCAATTTACAATATTAAATAATATGTTGTATAAACGATCTCTTGTAGGACCATATTTAAGATGCATTGAGGATCCTGAAATTCAAGAAGTCCTAAAGGATTTCCATGAAGGAGATTGTGGAAACCACACTGGGGGCAGGGCATTATTCTCAAGGATCCTGAGGACAGGATACTATTGGTCCACTATGAAGAAGGATGCTGTGGAGTATGCCAAGAAGTGTGATCCTTGTCAGAGGCATAGTAATATCCTTCACCAACCAGCAGAGCTCTTGCATCCTATATCCTCTTCTTGGCCATTCATGAGATGGGGAATGGATATAGTTGGAAAGCTTCCTAAGGCACCTGGTGGAAAAGTATTCATGCTTGCCATGACTGATTACTTCTCTAAGTGGATAGAGGCTGAAGCCTTTGCTCAAGTCAGAGAAAAGGAAGTTATATCCTTTATTAAAAGAAACATTATTACTAGATTTGGTATCCCTTCTGAGATTATTTGTGATAATGGATCCCAATTTATTGGGAATAGAACCACTAACTTTTGTGACAGTTGGGGGATTAAGATGATAACATCAACACCAGTCCATCCACAAGCTAATGGTCAGGCAGAGTCATCCAACAAGATCATCATCAACAATTTGAAGAAGAAGCTTGGGTCCAAGAAAGGAAAATGGGCAAAAGAACTGCCTTATGTGCTTTGGGCTGATAGGACAACTCCCAAGAATGCTACAGGCCAAACTCCATTTTCTTTGGTATTTGGGGCAGAATCAGTGATCCCTACAGAGATGGTGGTTCCAACTGCAAGAACAAGCATTCGTGATCTTGAAGAAAATGCTGAAAACTTGATTCAAGACTTGGATACTATAGAAGAAATCAGGGATTTAGCAAGGATAAGGATGGCCAGTTATCAACAAAGGATGGCTGGAGCTTACAACAAAAATGTCAGGCTCAGGAAATTCCAAGTTGGGGATCGAATATGCCCAACTTGTCCGATACATCTTGTCAGGCTGGAGCTTAAAATGTCAGGCTCGGCCACCAATAGTACTCTTTCAAGTCTTGATACATCTTGTCCGATCCTGGATGGATCGAATATCTCGATTTGTGGGCTTCATTAAGGATGACCTCTCGTATGCCACCATAGAGTGGAACCCAAATACGCTTCTTGAAGTATAAGGCTCCCTCTTCGTTTGGCAGCATGTATTTTAGCATACCCCGTAGGTATTCAGCTTTACGGTTCTCTTCTTTAAGAGCTTCTTGTTGTGCATCACGAATGCGTGCAGTGAGGTTCGTTCGAATCGTCATTTCCAATGCTCGAACCCTTAGGGTCTTAACCCTTTCCTTTCGGCTCAACGCGTCCGCTACAATGTTTGCCTTTCTAGGATGGTACTTAATCTCACAGTCGTAATCATTCAGCAGCTCGACCCAACGTCGCTGGCGCATATTCAATTCCTTCTGATCAAATATGTGTTGTAAGCTTTTATGATCTGTGAAGATTGTACATCGAGTACCATATAAATAATGTCGCCAAATCTTCAAGGCGAATACCACTGCACCCAGCTCCAGGTCGTGAGTGGTATAATTTCTCTCGTGAACCTTCAGTTGTCTTGAAGCATAAGCGATGACTTTTTGGCGTTGCATGAGCACGCAACCCAAGCCTTGTCGTGAGGCGTCACAGTATACCACGAAGTCTTCAGTGCCTTTGGGTAATGATAGTATCGGTGCATCGCAGAGCTTGTTCTTAAGTAGCTGAAAAGCTTCTTCTTGTTTGTGACTCCAGTCATATTTCCTGTCCTTCTGCGTAAGGGTCGTTAGCGGTTGAGCTATCTTTGAGAAATTCTCGATGAATCGTCGGTAATAGCCCGCTAAGCCCAAAAATTGTCGAACTTCAGTTGGGGTCTTGGGAGCTTCCCAATTCTTTATCGCTTCAATCTTGGATGGGTCTACATGAATGCCCTTCTCATTCACAATGTGACCAAGAAATTGTACTTTGCGAATCCAGAATTCGCACTTCGAGAACTTTGCATAAAGCTTCTCTTTCTTCAGTAATTCCAAGATGGTTCTGAGATGTTGCTCATGTTCTTCTTTCGTTCGCGAGTAAATCAGGATATCGTCGATAAATACAATCACGAATTTATCGAGATATGGTTTGCATACGCGGTTCATCAGATCCATAAAGACCGCTGGCGCGTTCGTTAATCCAAACGGCATCACAAGAAATTCGTAGTGCCCATATCGCGTTCTGAATGCAGTCTTTGGTACGCTTTCCTCTTGGATTCTCAGCTGATGGTATCCAGATCGAAGGTCGATCTTGGAATAGTAGCTTGATCCTTGCAGTTGATCAAACAAGTCATCAATCCTCGGTAGTGGGTACCGATTCTTGATGAGCTTGTTCAGTTCCCTGTAATCGATACACATCCGCAGTGATCCATCCTTCTTCTTCACAAATAATACTGGAGATCCCCAGGGCGAGAAACTTGGCCTTATGAATCCTTTATCCAACAACTCCTGGAGTTGTGTAGATAATTCTTGCATTTCGGATGGCGCAAGTCGATAGGGTGCCTTGGCTACAGGAGCAGCTCCCGGAACCAAGTCTATCTGGAATTCGACTTGTCGTTGCGGAGGTAGTCCTGGCAGATCTTCAGGGAACACATCAGGAAATTCCTTCACCACAGGAATGTCTTCGAGTTTTGGCTCCACAGCCTTCTTATCTACAACGCGTGCTAGGAAAGCAACACATCCTTTCCTTAAGCACTTCTGTGCCTTCTTACAACTGATGATTCGTAGAGGCGCGTTTCGTCTTTCTCCATGCACGATGAGGGTTTCATCATTCGCTAGGGGGATGCGAATGATTTTCTCATGACAAATAACTTCAGCTTTGTTCTTGGACAACCAGTCCATCCCGACTACTACATCGAAGCTACCCAATTGAATAGGTAGGAGGTCGATGCTAAATCTTTGTTCACCAAGTTCTATCGTGCAGCCTCTAACAACTTCGCTCGATTCAACGAGTTTACCATTGGCTAGTTCTATGGAATAAGGAATTTCTAATCTACTAGATTCTATTCCAAGTATGCATTTAAATTCCACAGACATGAAGCTATAATCGGCGCCAGTGTCGAATAATATGGATGCAAAGTGATTGTTAATGAGGAACGTACCGTTGACCACATTAGGGTCCTCGCGTGCGTCCCTTGCTCCAATCACAAATGCTCGGGCCTGAGCATTGTTTCTCTCTGGGCAGTCCTTCATGAAATGATCTTTGCTTCCACATCTGAAGCATCCTTGGTTTCGCCCATTCTCGTTGCCAGCACCGTTTCCATTTCCACCATTGTTCCTATCATCAGCCCCATTACGATTTCCATTCCCGTTCCTCTTACTCCAGCAGTCTTCAGTGCGGTGACCCAACTTTCCACACGTGTCACACTTTGGGATGCGACAAGCTCCCTCGTGATGGTGTTTACACCGATGGCATTTGGGCAAGTTGCCCCGGTATCCCCTTGCTGGTGCGTCGTTCATAGCTGCAAGAGATTTCGCCCCTTGAGGCGGGTTAGGGTCACGCTTCTTGTTGGAACCTTTGTTGTTACGAGTTGCTTGATTCAAGTTTGCATATTTCCTTTTCTTGTCGCCAGACGACTCAGCATGCGTCTCGGCATTTTCTGTTGGGTTCAGTGATAGCTTCTTCATTCGAACACAGTCTTCAGTAAGGCTGACAGCCAGAGTTACAGCCTCGGTGATTGTTTGTGGTTTGGCCGACGTCACCATGCCACGAAACTCTGAGGCCAGTCCCCAAATGTAGCGTTCAACACGCTTGAATTCAGGAGTCACCATGTAAGGAAGCACTCTGGACAGGTCGTGGAACCTTCGAGTATAACCATTAATGTCAGCACCTTCCATGGTCAAGTGCCAGAACTCCGTCTCCAGCCTTTGGAGTTCAGCACGAGAGCAGTACTTCTCTCTCATTCTTTCCTTCAGTTCTGTTGGTGCACTACATCTGTCGACTTCGTCTTGTATCGAGTCTTAGTTTTAGATTGTTAGATCAGGGCATGTTTTACGAGAAAATAGGATGGCATATAGGTTTAAACTGATAGGTCCGCTTATGTGTCAGGTCCGCTTATATGGACATAGGAGGTCCGCTTATGTGTCAGGTCCGCTTATATGTCACTAGGAGGTCCGCTTATGTGTCAGGTCCACTTATTCGTACATGTCCGTATAAGCGAACCTACTAACACTATAAATACCTCATGAGCGGATCTCATTTGTAACTTTGTCAATTCCATACCGAAGTGCTGCCGGTGTGAAGATCGAAGTGTAAACATTGTCAAATTAATAAAACAGTAGATTGAAGTGAAGAACAAGCTATTTCTACCTACGTTTCTTGTTATTCCGCACCTGAAACATAGGAGAACGCCTCTGAACGACTAGTTCGGGTCGAAACACGATCCTTCAATTGGTATCAGAGCTTCAGGAGGAGGAGTTCTATAGAGAATAGCTGGAATTCATTATCATTTCTTACTTCTACACCTTCTATTTTCAGTTCAGAAAGTTGTACCGGTCAAAATTGGGTAAAAATTGCACATATTGCGTGTTATTGGACATTGATAAACCCTTGAAAGTTTCGGACCAAAATACGGACTAAAAATGGATCAAATGACCTTCGGATTTAGGTTCGCTTATTCGGACACCTGATAGGTCCGCTCTTGTGTACATCAAGAGATCCGCTTATTCGGACATTTGGTAGATCCGCTCCAAATTACACTTAGATCCGCTCAAGTGGTCCGCTTGTAGTGACATTTATTTGTGGTTCGCTTGTAAGGTCCGCTTCAGTGAACAACAAACAGATCCGCTTTTGTGACAGGGTTAGGTTCGCTCCAAAGACACTAGATCAGTAGGTCCACTATTCAGATCAATCAAGTTTGCTCCAGTGTCACTTAATTTGATAGATCCGCTCCAAAGACACTTTATCAGTAGATTCGCTTTTAGTGACAAAGTTCAGTATATCCGCTTATTTGGTCATCAGTAGATTCGCATTAATTGTGAAATCTGACTTTGCATGTGAATTGTCGGTTATTAAAAGCATTAAAGGGTAATTAGTGTTGCACGTGATATTGCATGTTCAGATATGTTGTCGGCTAAGTTGAAAAGGGTAACAATTTGCATGTGAATTTAATGATTGAGGTATAATAGAATTGTCTCGATTCTAGTGTTTGTATGTGAACAGGTCATGTGAATTCATGTTTTAAGTTTACGTGTGTCAGGTCTTTAAAATTGTTTGTTGGTTAAGTGGATAATTCGGTCCAATAGATTTGTTTTGCATATTATAATTGTCAGCCTATGTGATTGGTTCATGATTCGGCCCAATGAAACATGTGATGATGTATTAAAGGTTTGCGGCCCAATTAGTATTTGTGTAAACACAAGTTTGTGGGACAGATTCTTGATAAGTTTGGAATACATTTTGAGTCGGGGCCAGGTCACGTGAGGTTTCAGTTCGTTTAAAGAGTCATCAAGTTAGTTCTAGTCCGCACAATTTGAAGTTCAAAGGTTTCAAAGGGTTTGGTCGGTTGTTTTTTTTATCTGGATCATAGCAGTTCTCACGGTTTGTCAATCCTCAGTTCGCACAGAATATTCATCAGTTCGAGAGAAAGCCTGTTTGAGAAATTCTTCGATTTCGAATCATGGATATAAATTTCTTTAATATGACTAGAGAAACACTTGATAGAATAAAGGTGTTAACGAAAGAATTTGATTCATTTTCAGGTTGTCTAGGAGAAAGTACAAAAGGTATCATTGAGAGGTATAGCCATCTTGTTCGCTCGATGTCTGAGAAGGGTATTAAGAAAAGTTCAGATGAATGGGTTGAAAAATTAGCCAATGCCTTACCTCAACAAGAGTGGGGTACATTTCTTTTGAATTTAAAAAGAACTGGAGAATACTCTGATTTGGCAATTGGTCAATTCATTAAGAAACTTGAAGAACAGATAGATAGGAATGCTGAGAAGAAGAAAAGTCAAAGTGGAAAATCAATATTAAAGAAGAGCAAGAGTAAAGGTGTACAAGTGGGAGAGGAACAGACTGAAGATATTTCAGTTATGAATAATGAAAAGAAATTTGCTGATAAACAGATTCTCGTTTTGCAGGAAAATTGTGAGAGGTTGAAATCTGAAAATGACAAACTGTTAAAAGATTTGAACAGTTTGACATTAGAAAACAAGGTTTTGAAAGAGAAAGAACAAGATTTTGAAAGCAAAAAGAAATATTCAGAAGATGAAGATTTTTGGATAAAATTGGAGAACAAAAATCTAAAAGCAAATGAAACAAAATTTCAAGAACAGTTAAAAGTTTTGGAAAATGAAAAATCTGTTCTTGAAAACATTAAAATTGAAAACGAAAAAACAATCAAGTCTCATCTTGAACGAATATCTCAGCTTGAAATTGAAGCTGAGAATTCAAGGAACAAAATTGATGAGCTTGAAAAAAAATTGAAAGGTTTTGTGACTTCATCTGAGTTCCCCTGTCTAAAACCGATCAATTCCGTTCCAATAAGTGACAATGTCACAAACTTTGACAATGTCAAAGTTGAAGATTGTGATGAGAAAACTGATGATGATGAGAAAAAGAAAACATTTTTGAAATTAAAAGAAATGTTTAAAGAAACTGTTCTACATTCTACTGAAAAAGGTGAATGCTCATCGCAAAAACCTGTAAAGAAGAATATGGAACAAAAACAAAAAGATAAAAAACCGAAAAATCTTCAAAAAGAAAATAAAAGCTCATCAGTTCAATCATCCAATCGTAATCAAAAATCACAAAAATTGAAAAATCAAAACTCAAAAACTGTTGGAAATAAGTGGTGCAGGTTTGACCACAGTACTTCAAAGCCAAATCCAGTTTTCATGAGGGATGATGATCACCACAAAGCCAGACAATGCTATGATCTGAGTGTTTGGTGTGATAGTGGTGAATGGTACGATAACAGAGTGTGTTACAACTGTGGTGTTCAAGGACACATTGCTGTTAACTGCCAAAATCAGTGGTTTGAGACGAGAAGATGCTTTAACTACAACATCATTGGCCATATTGCTAGAGATTGCCCAATGAGATCAAAGGGAAGATCGAGGGCTGAATCTCAGAAAATGGCAATGAAGAAACCAGTCAATGTCAAGCCCAAAGAACAGAAAGTTCAAGAATCTAAAATTCAAGAACAGAAAGTTCAAGAAAAGAAAGTGAAGCTTTCACAAGGGCAAAAAGACAGACTGAGGAAGAAAAGGAAGAAAGCCAGAGAGTATCTGGAGAAGATTTTGTCCTCGGGTTCACCGGATAGATCGAATAAGAATTCTGATGAATCAACTCCCTCAACTGCAAAGTCAAGCAAGACAAATTCTTCAGATACAAATCTGAGGACGAAAAAGGAGAAGAAGAAGGTGAAAATTGGTGGCGATGAATCTGACGTGTTGAAGTCAGATAAGCCATGTGCAGGCAATGATTCTGGTACATCAAAGCCAGAGGAGCCTTTGGTTGAGGTAAAAATGGAGAATTCAGGTTTAACAATGGATGATGCAAATTTTCCACCATTGTTGAACAAAAATTTAAAATCACCCAAGGACCGTCAGGCTTGGGTGAATTTGTTTAAATGAAAAACCTGACTTGCCGGAGATCCCAAGTTTGTAATCGTGGATCAGGAATCGGCATCCTTCTTGTTATTTTAGATTTTGTGAAAGATTTTTAAATGTGTTTAGTTTTTACAGGTTAAGTGTGACTTGCCGGAGCTTCCAGGTTGGTAAGTGTGAAGCAGGAATCGGCATTTTGATTGGTAAAATGGTTTGTGTAGAGGTTTATTCCTACATAGGTTTGTATGTTGTGAATTTTTTTACAAGAGGTACAGAGGTTGCATACTTGCAAGTGGTAAATCAGGGACATTAAGTTGTACTTGATCTATTACAAGTGGTTAAAAGTAGACAATGTGATGAACCACACCCCGAACCTAAAAGTGGTAAAATCAACAAAACTTATTTTCCGGAAAAATCATTTTGGTTAAAACAAACTTAAGTGTTTTGAAATCATAATGAGAAAATAGTTTTGTGTAAGGGGGAGTTCTGATTGTTTATGCCAAGTGGGTGGCGATTTGAAGCGATTCGATATCGGTTGTCAAGTTTTGTACAGTTTGATTTCAAATTTTACTTTAAATGTGTTTGCATTTTAGGGGGAGTAGAAAATTTCAGAAAATCCAAAAACATTAGAAAATTTGAAAAAGGCAAAAACATGATAAAATCAAAAATGAGTTTTAGTGTCAAAGAAGAGGAAATGATAGTACATCAGTAGACAGTCACAGTATGCTAAAGAAATGTAATGATTAAATAGCGTTAAACGGTCTCACTGATGATATGCCGATAGGTTTTTACACATTTAGTAAACTTTTTCGGGATATAAACATAAATTCAAACTTGCTTATTTCGTGGGGAACACTACTTGGATATATAGGTAACCCCTGAAATCTCGTTTGAAAGGTCCCTCTTTCTGAGATACTAGGTCTTTATGCTCAGTGATATCTGGGGTATTATCCCGGGACTTCTGCTGAATGGAAGTTCTGACCTAGTCCCCGGATAATGCTTTCTGCAAATGCTTGAAACATAGCATCGCCCTCAGCAAGCTGATGAAACAATAAAATTGATAGTCGCTGCTGTTGAAATGCAAAAGATCCTCTAAAGGGGACACACCAAAAGTCGAAGCCGTCATCTCTCTGCGTATCGAAAGATCGACCTGAGCTCTCATGGCCCTCGCACTATAATTTATTCCCCTGACAGATATCATCTGTGGTATACTCACCTGTAAGACTGAATATTGGGATCTGGATACGGGAGTATATTCAAGAGGTGGGACACATGAATGAGTTTAAGTTCTTAAAATACTTAACTCATATCCTGAATCAGTTGAAATGTGTGTGAAAATTTAAGTGGATCAATATATTGGCAATCTAAGTGAATTGTTTAATTCTTAATGTGTAACTAAGCTCAACGGTACTCGTGACTTGTTTTAATCTGATATGATCCTCTTACACAAAACTCACAAAAATATTGTCTGTAAATATTTCTTTACTGCATTTCTTTAAAATTCAAAAATACAAAAAGATTTTCAGTGTGTTTTAGCATAAATTTTTGAAAAAGTCAAAAAGATTTTCGACAACTGATGTTGGAAAGCTGATTTTCAAAATTCCGAGTGCTAAACATGATGACATTGTTGTGAGGGGGAGTGTGTTTTAAAATGTCAAAATGCATTTTCTAAATCATCAAGTGGTTCATCATGAGTTTGTGATCTGAGGGAGAGTGATTGTTGTTGCTTATGTTTAGGAGAGGGAGTCATCTGATTATGTCAGAATTGGTGCACTAAAATTGTTAAATTTAGAAATTCATTTCTGGGTTAAGAATGTGCAGGTTTAGCCAAGTTTCGATCCTGGAAATTGAAGATTCTATAGAGTGCCAGGTTTAAGATTCTGAAGACAAAGAAAGCCAGACAAAGATCCTGAAGTAGATGTTGCTGAAGAACAAAGAAATGCCAGCAAATCGTTAGGGGGAGTCTGAAGATTTTAAAGTTAAAGAGAGTCTGTTGAAGAAGATAGAGAGAGAAAAGCCCAGAGACTGATCAAGACTGAAGATGTGAAGATACAGCATTGTCGTGACTCGATAGTCGACTCGTCAACATCTGAGGGGGAGTCTGTTGGTGCACTACATCTGTCGACTTCGTCTTGTATCGAGTCTTAGTTTTAGATTGTTAGATCAGGGCATGTTTTACGAGAAAATAGGATGGCATATAGGTTTAAACTGATAGGTCCGCTTATATGGACATAGGAGGTCCGCTTATGTGTCAGGTCCGCTTATATGGACATAGGAGGTCCGCTTATGTGTCAGGTCCGCTTATATGTCACTAGGAGGTCCGCTTATGTGTCAGGTCCACTTATCCGTACATGTCCGTATAAGCGAACCTACTAACACTATAAATACCTCATGAGCGGATCTCATTTGTAACTTTGTCAATTCCATACCGAAGTGCTGCCGGTGTGAAGATCGAAGTGTAAACATTGTCAAATTAATAAAACAGTAGATTGAAGTGAAGAACAAGCTATTTCTACCTACGTTTCTTGTTATTCCGCACCTGAAACATAGGAGAACGCCTCTGAACGACTAGTTCGGGTCGAAACACGATCCTTCAAGTTCCTCCCAAGTTAAGCCATAAGCAGCTTCATCACCCAAGGTTTGGACTTGCAGGTTCCACCAAGTCAGAGCTTCATCGACAAACAACCCAGTAGCAAAGGTGACTTGTTGATCCGCGGTACACTTGCTCATGCGGAAGGTAGCTTCAGTCTTCTCCGTCCAGCGCACAAATGCTACTGCACCTCCTGTGCCGTCATAGTTCATTGGCTTGCAGTCGAGGAACTGCTTGAAAGTGCAGCCTGGAATTGATTCGACCAATTCACATGTGAGCAATCGAAGAAATAATGAAACAAAGACCGTTCATAAATTTCCTCATGCTTAGCACAGTGTCTTAAGGTTACCTTGAGCTGCATTGCCTCCAGACGAATCTCCATTCCCATTACGCCTAGCGTTGCTTGGTCCACCACTGTCTTGAGTTCGGTTCGCCTCGTACTGGGTGATAGCAGCGGAGATCCTTTCCTCCAGTAGAGCGTTCAGCTCTTCAGCAGTTCTTGGCAGTGGGGGAGGAGGAGGTTGATCGTCATTGCGAGCATTCACAGCTTTCCTGGGTGCCATGTTCTGACAGAACATAACACAACAGGGTTACACATGTGTTTGATATCGTCCTACTAGGCAGTAGTAGTATATATATTCACAGGTATATATCACATAAGTGACATCAAACAATTATTACTCTAGTAGAGTACTTAGTAGGCTTGCACTGAGGGAATCTATACGTGACAAGACTTGCTGTGATTTTTGTGCACTGAATTCCATAATTATGTATGCATCCATAATTACGTAACTCCTTGCACAGTCCGCACAGTTCGTTTCATCCTCGTATTTCTTCCTTCAGATGGGCCATTGCTTTCAGGTAAAGTCACGTATACTTGTGACATTCTACTTCTAGTACATGCTAATTATCACACATAATTGCAAGTAATTTCTAGTCAACGACAAGTGCTACTCAAGTGCACTCTAAGCCTCGTAGTGTCTCTTCTAGACTCATGTAGACTGTTTCAGGCAGTGGATGTCGCAGGACGTTTTATGCAATGAAAACTCTTTGAAAAATTGTTTTCGTGAAAGGATCCTAGAGATTGTAGACTAGACTCGAGAAGGAATCCTGGTTCACTACAATCGCAGCTCTGATACCAATCTGTCACACCCCTTTCTGCGGCGGAAGCACGAGGTGTGATCATGAAAGGTTCTCATTGCATACGAAGAGTAAACATACTACATGCTCAAAAATACCTTCAAATATTACATTACTGAAAACATATGTCAAGTGTTTACAACACGAGATAACATATTGTCTTAAAAGTCACAACTTTATTTAAAGATAAACAAAGCGACATCCACGAGCATGAGTAAGACCACGCGCACATCCATCCTAGTTACCTGAAATACATGTGAGTTTTGGAAAAACGTCAACATAAAGTTGGTGTGAATTCATGCAATTTTTGTATTTCACGTTTGTATACTTTGTATGAAAACATAATTTGTCTTTTGTATGAATCAAGTCTTTTGTGTACACCACGTACTCATGTATAAATCAAATATTTCTGTATGTATCAAGTGTTAATGGGTTGCAAAGCCATTAACATGTGACACGACATAGGAAGTCACCAAACCATAGGCATTTTTCTGTAGTCGATTTACGACTGAGACACAAAAACACTGCTTGGTAAAAGAGTGGCCAAGAGTGGGGCTGCCCGGAACCCATTAGATCTAACCTTTTGTTCTGCGGTCTAAGTATGTACACGATTAATGGTGCTTATGGTACCCTATTCATGACACGATTTCTCGTATCATTCTTGTATCCATCATACCATTTGTAAACATTGTAATATTTGTAACATGTATTTCACCCCCGAAGTTATAAAACTGAAAACAGTTAAGAGAAAAGGGGGAGCATGAACTCACAACTTTGCGTTCCTGTGCGTCGTAAACTTCACCGGATTTGCTTACTTAACGTCGTAACCTATACGCGTTTTCTTAACGTTAGTCACTAGACTTGTATCGCACAAGTACAGTCACTCTCTTTTGTATTTGTATTGTTGTGTTAAAAATATTTCATATTTTTAACTACGTATCTTACTTATATTATTTCCCCTAAAATAAATATAAGTCTTTTGTGTTTTGCACTTCGCACCCGAATTATGTATCTTGTATTTTGTATGTGTATTTTTATGTTTATACTCCTCATGAGTATTTAGTGTATTTTTAAGTCTTAATACACTAGTACGTATAACACATACTATATACACTTAGCACATAAGTTGGTGATCAAATAATATATATTTTTCTCTCAAAAATATACATACTTATATCCATTTTTATTCTTGAAGAAATCCTCATTTCTTATCACCAAAAATTAGGGAAACCTTGGTAATGCTTTTAAACACATTTTTAGGGAATAATTTTCTCAAAAATTTATATTTTTCTAAGTGTCAAAATTTATAAAAATTTTGACAGAGTTTCCCCTAAAAATGGAGGTTTCCCATGTTTTCAAAACATGTGTTTATTTTCTTTTAAAT
The DNA here is from genome assembly GCA_030545235.1 of Helianthus tuberosus. Taxonomy (NCBI): domain Eukaryota; kingdom Viridiplantae; phylum Streptophyta; class Magnoliopsida; order Asterales; family Asteraceae; genus Helianthus; species Helianthus tuberosus. The sequence goes on from JARYGA010027493.1 coordinate 1,923,883, forward strand.
CGTCAACAATCTCCTCATTCAACAATAAACAATATGCAATTAGTTAAAATAGATATAATCGCAGAAATACATGAACTTGTGGTTTTTCCAAAATAGGTAGTATCCTTCCATTATTTTTAGTTGATCTTTGTATAGATCAACTTTGTTTCTTGAAAGTCTCGCTTTTAAAGAAGTTACATCTTTACAACTTCCGGTCAACATTTACAAAAATAGTTATTTTGTCGAAACTTTGTGTTACACAAGTGTTTGCATACTCGTGTGTTTGCTAAAATCATTCTTTTTCATGTAAGACTCGGCTTTAGAAAATATGATTTCTCGACACTCGGTCCTTTAAAAATACCACCTGTAGATCCGTAGATCTACTAGTTCTAATCACTATTTTACAAGCTAAAACACTTTTACACAAGTTCATGATTCGAGTGTGGTAGAGTTTCATCTTCTAACCCTTGTTATACTTAAACAAGCTTTATGTCATAATCCAAGATCATGACTAAAACGGGTTAAATGATGATCCGAGCTACCACAACATAGATCGGGTCCAAATAATCACACAAATCAATTACTACATGATTTACACAACATATGAGCTTTTAACCAACATTTTTAGTGTTTTTAGTAGACTTTTGTGTGTCATCTTGTATGTTAACGAGTTTTAACCGTTACGAATCATATTAACCACTTTAAAATAGTTCAAGAGAGTGATTTAAGCAACATACCACTAGCTCGAGGCTAGGGAAGAATCTAAGCACAAATAGGGTGGATAAAAGCAAAGTAGAGAGGTCCTTCGCCTTCCGTTTGCTCCAAGGTTCCTTATATGCGACCCTTAACACTTGTATGAACTTGGGATTGCTTGAACTAAACTCGAAAATGGGTGGATGGTTGTAGGGGGGTTCGGCCGTGAATAGTAGAGAGGGAGAGAGTGATGAAGTTCAAGTGTGGGTGGTGATTGGTATGTTGTGTTTAGTGTGGATCTTATAGGCAATTCATAAGATCATTATCCAATGGTTTCTATGTCTAGATGATATGGGACAAGAAGGATTAGTTTAATCCAAAATAGGACAAGGGTGTCCCTTGGGGACCGAATTCGTTGGATGGGGGGGGGGGGGGGTCCTTAGTCCAAATCTAACTAATAGTTAAGTATAGTTAAGTGAATTAGGAAGTGTAACCATTTACTAGTATGTTATGCGTTATAGCGGGTGTTAGGGTATTCGGGGACCCTAACTGGCTTAGAAAAAGAACAACTATGTTAATGACAATATTTTTATGTTCCGGGTAAAGTCCGGTTGTTCGGTTACATACCGATTCGTTAAAGTGCTAAATTGCACCTTTTTGTGTTTAATAAGTATCTTTTTATAATACTATCGATTCCCAACACTTAGGGAAATATTCTGGATAATAAAACGACATTTCTGCAAAATATTCATATGTCTAAATGCTGAATTATTGCTGAATTATATGAATTCTGCACTTAAAGTGCGTTTCGGGTGCTTTTTAGTGCTTGTTTTTGCTTCCGTATTGCATATATATTAAACCCTTGTATGTACTCTTGGGTTTTAATGCACTTTTGTCGTCGGACCTACACCTAGGCCTCAATTTTATTGTCTGACTGCTTTCTGCAGTTCTGTTGACACAGTGTGTCTTACCGGTGAGTCTACTAGTATTTTTGACGCAACGCTCTCGTTTATGCATAAAGCAATATTTTGTAGTATACAACGTGCATGAATTCACTTGTTTAGTAGGAAATCAGATATTGCTGACAGTTAAGCACATAATTGCAGTCATTAAGCAATAATTAATGTGTACGGAAATTACCGGTTTGGGCCAGTTGTCACACCATTAACCTGCACGTGTTTAATTCACTCAACCTTAGGATATCGCCTAGGATGTTAGCAATATCCCCGTCCAGTATCCTGGTCACAAATAAACAATTAAAAGCGGGATATTAGTCAGGATATGTATACTCAGAAAATGACCCATAACAGTAGGGAAGTTACCAAGAATATAAGGACTAGGAGATTTCGAGTTGGTGATTGGGTGCTAAGAAAGGCTTTTCAAAATACCACTAATCCTGCCGATGGCAAGCTAGCTCCAAAATGGGAAGGACCATATGAAGTTAAGTCAGAAGCAGGGAAAGGAGCATATCGACTCAAGAATATGGAAGGGGATATGCTACCGAGATCCTGGAATGCAATACACTTAAAGCTCTATTTCAAGTAAGAATAGAATTTAATTTCTATCTCAGAATGGTATGTATTCTATCTCTTTTAAATATATTTGTTTATTATCTTGAACCCAATACTGACTTAAGCATCGAAGAGGTGTTAGCCAAGCTAACACCCACCTTAGTTTACAGTTGTTTTGCAGCACATGTTTCAGGATATAGCTCCAGGATATGCACTCAGGATAACTCGAAAGATTAGAGGATTGACCCCCTCTCTCACGTTTAAGGGATCCTGATCCCTTCAAAGGTTTAAAGGTATTCACCTTTCTTTCGAATTGGGTTTAAACACCTCGCCTGGAGCGCAAGTTATCTAGGGACCAGTTCATGTAAAAGTGGCTGACAATTTCGTTACTGTTGGCTATATCCTGGATCCTGAAGGTATATGAGGATTGATCACCCTCTCTCACGAAAGGGTATTTTCATACTCTCTAAGGTTTAAAGGTTTTCACCTTTCTAAGATTTGGAGTTTATACACTCTCGCCTGTAGCGCATGAAACTCAGGGTTTATCCCCAGGATATCAGGGTTTATCCCCAGGATATCAGGGTTTATCCCCAGTATGCTAAGGATTCATTTCAGGATATCAAGGGTTTTGCCTCGGGGTGTTCGGAATTTATTCAAGCCAAAGTGTGAATACATTTGCATTTCTGTGTCGTACACAGGGGACATACATTATACTATTCAAAGGATGGATCCAAGTTTGTAAATGTGCACTGGGGACATTCCTAAGGTGGAGGATTGGAATTGACTCTCTAAGAGTCTTTGGTATGATCTCTCCTTTTTTCAAATGACTTAAGTTTTCTAAGTTATATGGCAATATCCTGACCAGGATATCTCTTAGGATACTTGTCAGGATATTCTCAGAATGTGTTCCCATAATATTCCCAAGAATGTTCAAACAAAACAATTTTCATAAGTAAAATTTGTGCACTAATAACAACAATGGTAAGGCCAAAAGAAAAGTTATATTATTAACATAGCAAAAGTTTGTGCTTTTGGTTTCATCTCAAACCGAGATCCATCCACCAAAAGCACAATTAGTCTTTAAACATATTTACCCAACAGTTGAAGGTTTCATCTCAAACCGAGACCCATCCACCTCCAACTGTTGTATTGTTCAAAAAGCATGCAGGAAATGTAAATTGTTCAGGTGCAGAAAAGTAAAGTGCAGGAAAAGTAAATTGTTTAAGGTTACAAGCCAACATTCAAATTTAAAAAGGTGGGCTCCGGCCTTGGCACGTATATCCATCATTGCCCACCTGAATGCCCTCACACAGCGGCATCTTCTCCAACCTTCTCTGCCTTTTCAGCTTCAGCATCCTCACCAGCATCTGTCCCAGCATCCTCTCCAGCATCCTTCTTATCTCCAGCCTTGTCTACTACCTCTGCTGACTTAGAGGATTCTCCGGCTTCAGCAGGAAGTGGCACAACTTTGCCTCCAAGCTCCTTCAGCTTGGCCACCCAGGATTCAACCGGCCAGGATGGGCATACAAGGCATGTCTCCTTGGCCTCGTAGGCCATCTTGATGCGAGCTTGTAGCAGGGAGACGATAGCTGAGGCTTTGATTCCTTCCCAGAAAGAAACTATGGCCTGTTCATGATCCATTTGGACAGTGGCAAGTTTGAGCTCAGCATCTTGGGTGACCTTCTTCAGCATGCCCTCGTAGTGTCGGCTCTTTGCTTCAGCAATGGCACCTTGGTCGGCAACGGTACTTTTAAGCTGTTTAATCCTAGCTTCATGGAGTACAGCAGTACCACATGCGTCGTTATACAGGTGGAGCAAATGCTGGAGGCCCTGCACATCAAGTTCAGGTATGAGTCAGAATGTATTAACCAGGATATCTTGTCAGGATATCCTATCAGGATATATGTGCAGGATATGTAGCAGGATATTACCTTGTTGAGGAAGGATGTCATTGGCTCTAAGGAGTCAAAAAAGCTGAGTTCATCGTAGGAGAACCCTTCTGGACCTGGAGCACTGACTTCAGGAGCTTTCCTCTTTTTTGCTGTGGAAGCACGAGTCCTCGGATTAGCCTTAGGAGCCGGGAGCGGCTTGGAGCTGGTGGCAGCAGGGGTCTCTTTCTTGACCGTGACTGGAGTAGGGTAGCTGTCAAGTTCTTCAAGGTCTAGGTAGACTGGAACCTTGCTGGAGTCTGCATACAGGGAGTAAAATTTCTCCTAAGTATATCAAATAAAAACATGTATGTACAGGATATTTTGCAGGATCCTTACCAGACATGTTTGCGCTAGAAAGAGGACTTGGAGATGGTGGAGACGGGTTGAAACTTCTTTCAGCCTCTGGAAGGAGTCTGATGGCGTCAATCCTTTTTTGTGAATCAACAAGGGGAGGTGCAATCTTCCTAAAATCAGCTGCGTGCACAACAGAAAAAAGGATAAGAGGCAGGATCATCCTTAAACCCTAAATCCTACCCTTTTTCAACCATTTCACCGGATATTCCGTTCCACCAGGGATTGAGTCTCTTTTTACAAAGAAGAACTTAGATTGCCAATTATCCTCGTTCCTGGTGGCACGAAGTATCAGCGGGTCGCCGGAGGTGGAATAAAACAAAAATCTACATGATCCGTGGCATCTAAGATGGTAAGCTAGGGGGAGATCATGAACAGAAAGATCAGGGATGTGGTTTTTCTTAATCTGGTCAAGAACGGACAGAACACGCCAAAGCATCGGCATTGTTTGGCTAAAAGAGATTTTTGTAATCTTGAAGAATTCGGTGATAAAGTCTGGAAAGGGGAACTATAACCCTAAGGTGAAGGGAAAGGCACTAAAGCACAACCACTCATTGGAGACCATATCCGACCGGATTTCCCGATCGAACGGCCGGAATACCGTTCCTTTCGGAAAGATACCGGAGGATTTGAGAGCTGACAAATGGGCACTGTCAAAAGAGCATATCTCTTTCTCCGGTTCTTGGAGAAGGTTCTGCTGGATAAATGTGGGAGCCGAATCACCAGAACTGGATCTTGTCTGTCTCGGCATTTGATCGCCTGATTTTTTGACCGGAAAAGGAGGATGAAGATAAAGATTAGAGAGAGAATGTTTACCTTTTTCCTTATCGGTAGTGATTAAAAAAGAGATGGGGATGAGAAGATATAGGGTGCAATGAGTAAATATAGGCTATGTAGTTGCAAACGGTCACATCATGGGTCTTATCTCTTAATTGCCTCGACCTCCGTGAAAAATGTAACCATTAGTGGCAGGATACTAAACGGTAACATTTTTGGGGACAATTGTTATGGGTGAAATTCTGAGCCCATATCCTGAGAAATATCTTGGGTTATATCTTGGTTATATGATATCTGTTCACATCCGGGATGCTGATTCAGGATATTGGTAACATCCTGAATGGTATCCTCAGGATCATTAACGGATTATGTGCAGGTACGCGGGTTAGAAGCTAGCAACGTTCACAAGGACTCATTCCGCGGAAGACTCGGTCCAAGTCGTTCAAATAAAGACGTTGAAGCCGCATTACTCGGTCAACAACGTTAGGAATGGAATATTCGGAGCATCCCATATTTATAGGAATTTTCGTTTGTAATTCGTTACTATAAATAGGTAGGTATATCAGATCGAATAGGACATCACATCAACACTCACTACACTCTTACACTTGTTCTCTAGCAATTTTCACTTTCGCACAAAAGCGTTGTAACACTTAGCGATCTGGTCAATATCCTGCACTGTATCCTGACGTTTAAAGCAATAAGAAGAACTAGGCAACTGCGATTGTCAGCTCCCGAGGTTTTATGCCGGCGATCTAGATTGATCAAGGGCTTTCCTCGTATATCTCGTGTCACCCCCTTTACTTTTTGCTCATTGTTTGATCGTAGATACAGCTCAATATCCTGAGCCGTATCCTGAATACTGTTTTTCCAAACAACTTAACCAGCATATTTTCAATACACTTTTTAGCACACTACCTTACTTAACTAATTTGATCACTTAATTGCTTCGGTAATTTTTGACCAAAACAATGATGATATTCAAATCAATCTTATTCTGGTTTCTAATTGATAGGGAAAAACCACCCATTCTAAATCCTTTTTGCTAGGGAAACCCCACGATCTGAATTCAAATAGTATGCATGATTCAGAATCCGGATACCTCCCGTTCTGAATCGTTCTTGTTAGTGATGCTACAGAAACAAAATTCCACAGAATATGAATGATATTCGAATCACTTTTTGTTTGGTTGCTATTGCATCCAGAAACCACTCATTCTAAATCCTGCAGGCTAGGCTAGTGATCCTTCTGAATCCTTCTGGTTAGGGTTGCTATTGGATCCGAATCCAGTAGAGTCTTACTGATTTCTGAATTACTCCTTGTTTGGTTGCTACTGGATCTAGATACCACCTATTCTGAAGCCTTCTGGTTAGGGATGCTACAGAAACCGAATCCAACCAAGTCATTATGATATTTAAATCACTCTTAGTTTGGTTTCTATATGATCGGAGAAAATACCACCAATTATAAATCCTTTTTGCTAAGGAAGTTACATGATCTGAATTTAAAGAGTATGCATAATTCAATATCCGGATACCTCCCGTTCTAAATCGTTCTTGTTAGGGATGCTACAGAATCAAAATCCAAACGAGTATGAAAGATATTCGAATCACTCTTAGTTTAGTTGCTATTGCATTCAGAAACCACTCATTCAGAATCCTGCAGGAAAGGATAGCTTAAGGATTCGAATTCAATCAACTACGGATGATTTAGGATCCAGATAATATCCCTTCTGAATCCTTCTGGTTAGGGTTGCTATAGGATCCGAATCTAGGCGAGTCTTACTGATTTACGAATTACTCTTTGTTTGGTTGCTACTGGATCCAGATACCATCTGTTTTGAATCCTTCTGGTTAGGGATGCTACAGGAACCGAATCGAACCAAGTCATGATGATATTCAAATCACTCTTAGTCTGGTTTCTATTTGATAGGGAAAAAAACCACCCATTCTAAATCCTTTTTGCACATGAACCGAATTCAAATAGTATGCATGATTCAGAATCCGGATACCTCCCGATCTGAATCTTTCTTGTTAGGGATGCTACAGAATCCAAATCCAACAGAGTATGAATGATATTCGAATCACTTTTTGTTTGGTTGTTATTGCATCCAGAAACCACTCATTCTAAATCCTGCAGGCTAGGATAGATAAAGGATCCAAATTCAAATTAAGTACGGATGATTTAGGATCCGGATAACACCCCTTCTGAATCCTTCTGTTTAGGGTTGCTATTGGATCCGAATCCAGCCGAGTCTTACTGATTTCCGAATTACTCTTTGTTTGGTTGCTACTGGATCCAGATACCACCAGTTCTGAATCCTTCTGGTTAGGGATGCTACAGGAACTGAATCCAACCAAGTCATGATGATATTCAAATCACCCTTAGTTCGGTTTCTATATGATAGGGAAAAAAACAACCATTTTAAATCCTTTTTGCTTGGGAAGCTACATGATCCGAATTCAAAGAGTGTGCATGATTCAATATCCGGATACCTCCCGTTCTAAATCGTTCTTGTTAGGGATACTACAGAATCAAAATCCAACCGTGTATGAAAGATATTCGAATCACTGTTAGTTCGGTTGCTATTGCATCCAGAAACCACTCATTAAGAATCCTACAGGCTAGGATAGCTTAAGGATTCGAAATCAGTCAAGTACGGATGATTTTTGAAATAGATAACATCCCTTCTGAATTCTTCTAGTTAGGGTTGTTATAGGATCCGAATCCAGCCAAGTCTTACTGATTTCCGAATTACCCCTTGTTTGGTTGCTACTAGATCCAGATACCACCCGTTTTGAATCCTTCTGGTTAGGGATGCTACAGGAACCGAATCCAACCAAGTCATGATGATATTCAAACCACTCTTAGTTCGGTTTCTATTTGATAGGGAAAAACCACCCATTCTAAATCCTTTTTGCTAGGGAAGCTACATGATCCGAATTCAAAGAGTATGCATGATTCAAAATCCGGATACCTCCCATTCTAAATCGTTCTTGCTAGGGATGCTACAGAATCAAAATCCAACCGAGTATGAAAGATATTCGTATCACTTTTAGTTCGGTTAGCGCTGCATCCAGGAACCACTCATTCTGAATCCTGCAGGCTAGGCTAGCTAAAGGATCCGAATTCAATCAAGTACGGATGATTTAGGATCCGGATAACACCCCTTCTGAATCCTTCTGGTTAGGGTTGTTATAAGATTCGAATCCAGCGGAGTCTTACTGATTTCCGAATTACCCCTTGTTTGGTTGCTACTAGATCTAGATACCACCCGTTCTGAATCCTTCTGGTTAGGGATGCTACAGGAACTGAATCCAACCAAGTCATGATGATATTCAAATCACTCTTAGTTCAGTTTCTATATGATAGGGAAAAAACCACCCATTCTAAATCCTGTTTGCTAGGGAAGCTATATGATCCGAATTCAAAGAGTATGCATGATTTAAAATTCGGATACCTCCCGTTCTGAATCGTTCTTTTTAGGGATGTTACAGAATCAAAATCCAACCGAGTATGAAAGATATTCGAATCACAGTTAGTTCGGTTGCTATTGCATCTAGAAACCATTCATTCTGAATCCTGCAGGCTAGGATAGCTAAAGGATCCGAATTCAATCAAGTACGGATGATTTTTGAAATGGATAACACCCCTTCTGAATCCTTCTATTTAGGGTTGCTATAGGATCTGAATCCAGACGAGTCTTACTGATTTCTGAATTACTCCTTGTTTGGTTGCTACTGGATCCAGATACCACCCGTTCTGAATCCTTCTGGTTAGGGATTTTATAGGAACCGAATCCAATCAAGTCATGATGATATTCAACTCACTCTTAGTTCGGTTTCTATTTGATCGGGGAAAAAACCAACCATTCTAAATAATTTTTGCTAGGGAAGCTACATGATCCGAATTCAAAGAGTATGCATTATTCAAAATTTGGATACCTTCCGTTCTAAAATCGTTCTTGTTAGGGATGCTACAGAATCAAAATCCAACCGAGTATGAAAGATATTTGAATCACTGTTACCAAAGAAAAACCCTAATCTCTCTCTAGCTTGGCGACTATCGTTCTTCTTGCTTCCCTTAGATTTTTTGTGTGATTTTGCTGTATCAGATCTGTTATTCATGTTTTTAACATCGAATACGAACTCTGATACCGTTCCTGATCGTTTAAAGTCTAGGGTTTTTCGTTTTTTCTGTCTTGTCGCCACTGTTTTTTCTTTCTGGTTTGATTCAGATAGAATAGAGGCAAGGGTTTATCGGTCCTAATGGTTGGGCAGCAACCTTGATTTACCTAGTTTCTATTTCGTTCAGTTCAGATTCGTTAAGTAAAACTGGTAGATTTAGGGTTTTTTGTGTGTTCGTCGTTCTTCTGGTCTTGCGGGATTTTCGTGTTTGTCTGGTTGTATGGAGGGAAATAGTGATGGTAATCTGGATGAAGTACGGTTGCACACCAAGTCTATGGAAGAAGGTGCAACTCCATTGTCTGGGGAGAAATCGCCGCCGGTGACAGGTATAGGGTTGAGAGTAACTAATATTGAAAGTAATCCATTCATGCCAAGGAGAGGAATGTATAACACAAATAATGCGTCGGTCATAGATGGATTGTTTGATATTTCGAAACCGGTCGATTTAGAATATAAAGGGGGCGATGCAGGAACGATGAAACACTCCCATGCAAACCCTAGTTCGTTCGTAGGGCAGGTCGGGAACAGCTCCAAGCCAACAATGAAGGGAGATAGTAATACATCAACACGCCAATCATTTGCTAACGTAGTCCAGTCTCACAAGGAACCTGTGAAAGTCAACTTAGGCAAATGGAATCGGATCAGAAAATGGAGGATGTGGATGTTGTCATTCCCGTAGCTTCGATCAAACAGGTGAACGAGAGATTTGCTAATACGCTTTATGGATATTTTCTGGGGACACGCCTTGCTTTTCCTTTGGCCGAATACTTTGTTAAGAATCAATGGGCGAAGTATGGATTAATAAAAATTATGATGAATGCAAAAGGTTTCTTCATTCATGTTAGTTAAGGAAGATATTACGGCTATACCGGTATGGGAGATGGCCCATGGATGATCCGGAATGTTCCAATAATTCTAAATGAATGGTCTCCTTCAGTCATGTTAGTTAAGGAAGATATTACGGCTACACCGGTATGGGTAAAATTGCACGATGTGCCGTTGCCAGCATTACTGAGGATGGTTTGAGTTTGCTAGCGTCTAAGGTAGGTGTGCCCAAGATGCTAGATTCATACACAACTTCAATGTGTGTTGAATCCTGGGGAAGGAGTAGTTTTGCAAGAGCCCTTATTGAAGTGAATGCCGGGTCAGAATTGAAAAGAAGTGTGAAAATAGCAGTCCCTTTGTTGTAACGTAATGGATATTCAAAAGTTGAAGTTAAAGTGGAGTATGACTGGGAACCTTTAAGGTGTAATACTTGTTGTGTTTTTGGACATGAGGACAAGGATTGTCCAAACAAACCGAAGAATGTGGATGATGAAGGATACAAGAAAGATGCTGATGGATTTAAGGAATTTAAAGGGAAGAATAAGAAAGGGGGCCATCAAGGGATTCAGCTAAAGATTCAGAAACCTAAAATGGTATACAAGCCGATAGCGAGGAACAAATCAAGTGGGGATACAGCGTCTTCTTCTTAGGTTCATGTGTCAAACTCATTTGATGCTTTGCAAGACGAGGAAGTGGAGATACAAAAGGAAAATCCATCTGGTAAACTAGTTAACCAACCGGTAAGGAGCAATAACGGACAAACGAATAGCACGGCGGAAGTGATTATGGATGATGTAGGTGTCGACGGTCTGTTAGCGGAAATTCCAAAATTTATGGATAGGAAAACAGAAGGTAAAAAGTCTGAGGGTGCAAGCACACCTGGTCACCAGGTTGTCGACGGGTAGTGTAGCTGCATGGAATATAAGGGGGTTGAACCGCTCCCTAAAACAGAAAGAGGTTCGGCAGTTGATGGTGGAGAATCATTTACATGTTTGTGCTATCATGGAAACTCATGTTGATGCGTCAAACGTTTATAATGTCTGTAAAAAAGTTTGTGCTTCGTGGAGTTGGGCTAATAATGCTGCTTGTTGTAGTAAGGGTACTCGCATCATGGTGGGGTGAGATGTGAACTTGGTAGATGTTATGATCCTTGCTCAATCTGATCAAGTGATTCATACTCATATTGTGTTTAAAGTTGATAGAAAAGCTTTGTTTTGCTCGTTTGTGTATGCTGATAATCATTACAAAAACAGAAGAGAACTGTGGGAAAACCTTCGTATGCATCATTTGTTCATGCAAGATAAGCCGTGGGTCATTATGGGCGACTTCAACTGTTCGTTATTTCTTGAAGATACTCTTTTGGGTTCTTCTACAAGTAACATAGGGATGACAGAGTTTAAGGAATGTGTGAATTCTTTAGAGGTTTTTTTATATTAATAGTTCGGGGTTACACTACACATGGACAAATAAGCAGCAAAAACAACGGGCGGTGTTAAAGAAAATTGACCAAATTCTTGGAAATACAAAATTCATAGACACTTTTCAAGCGGCTGCAGCGTGTTTTCACCCTTATCGGCTATCGGATCACACTCCGTGCATCCTTGTCCTGCCAAATATAACTAGAGATAAGTCGAAACCTTTCAAGTTTGTTAACTTGTTAGCGGATAAAAAAAGGTTTCATGGAGGAGGTAAAACGGATTTGAGATATGGATATCCATGGTGTGTGTATGTTTCAAATCGTGAAGAAGTTGAAGCTTGTGAAGACTCCTTTACGGAAACTCATGCTTCAACAGGGTAATTTACACGAGAATGTTACTCGGGCTAGGAAGGTGGTAGACGAGTGCCAGTGTGAGATTGATGGTGACCCGATGAATAATGAGTTAGTGGATAAGCTTTCGCGTTTATTACAAGTGTACAAGTCGGATGTTCGTGATGAAGCCATGTTTCTTCAACAGAAGTCTAAGGTAGATTGGTTAGCTCTGGGAGACTCGAACACGAAGTATTTCCATAATGTAGTGAAAGCGAAAAATCACCGGAGTCGGATTTTTTTTCTATAAGAGATGCTAGTGGTAACGTGTTTGAGGGAGGCATGGTACATCAGGTTATGGTGGACCACTATGCGAAGTTTTTTGGTTCTGCAACGAATGTTAATATGTATCCAACCCCGGACCTGTTCCATACAATGTTGTCGAATGAAAAGGCTGATTTTATGGTTCGTGACGTGACTGGTGAGGAGATAAAAACAGCTATGTTTTCTATTGCAGGGAATAAAGCTCCTGGACCTGATGGATATACTTCGGTATTCTTTAAAAAGGCTTGGAATGTGGTTGGAAGTGATGTGTGCCATGCGGTGAAAGAATTCTTTCATAATGGTAAACTGTTACAACAACTCAATGACATAGTGGTTTCGTTAATTCCAAAAGTTCCCACGTCTTCTTCTATAACGGATTATAGGCCAATCTCTTTTTGGGTAAAGGGTTACCCCGGTGATTCTATATATTAACAACCAACAAAAAAACAAGTAGTAAGGAGACATCCACACTAGTTCAATCATGAGACACGCCCCATGAAAGTAAACAAAATAAACGACAAAAGTAAGCCAACACCCAACAACTAGACAAAGATCTAGACAAAAAGACACAAAATAAACTACTCAACCACCATTGTCTTTGCCATCGCCACCATGGATATCCCATTCACCTAGGAGACTTCTCACATTCGCCGTGTCCTTGAACTTCACCCCCATCAATTTGTAGCAGACAGTCTGTAGAATGGCTATATAAATAGAATCTGGCGGCCTAGCATGATTTTTGAACAAACGAGCATTCCTTTCCTGCCAGATAACATACGCAGTCGCCGCCACCACTAATTTACTAACAAAGTACTTAGCTGACTGCGATCTGGAGTGAGAACATAGCCAATCCACAATCGCACTCCACTTCGGCTCCACACTAGTCATACCCGCCTTTTCTCGAACAACATTGTGGCACCCTAGAAAAATCCACGGTTATCCTGAGCTACGACTTACTCTTTCTGAGATTGCTTATCAAATTTCAGGACGAAATTTCTTTCAAGTTTGGGATGATGTGACAACCCGAACTTTCAAGGTCGACGTTGCCCAAGCTAGCGTTCAGTGGTTTGGTATTATCTCTTTCTTGTTGCGAAGGAATGTTTGTATGAACGTATAGTGGATGTATGTTATGTTAAACTATTGGATCTGAACTTCGGTGAATATAGAGGTACGAGTTACTGTTACATAAGGTCATCGTTCATACAAGCCAAGTCGCACAACACACCCAAGTCGCACACTTGGGTTAAGGGTCGAATACCCCTCCTATGTTTATTTATTCTCGGCCCAGCTTCCATAAGCCCAAACCGAGCCCCAACCCACCTTCTACTTTTGTATGCGTGAATGTATATGGAGGGGCACACGTTCTCTTTCAAAACTATTGTAAACCCTAGGTTTCTATTAAACAAGTGAGGGCAGAAATCCCTCAAGGCATCCTCTACTTTGATCGAGTTTCCCTAAGCTTCGTATGGTACCATTCTAGCACACGGCGCCATCATCTCGAGGTTGGTAGATTCATCTTGTCTAACTCTTGATTGACTGTTCTTGATTAAGTGTAAACATGTTGCTGATTTCCGCGAGTGATCACGGATTTGTATGATGTAGGATTGTGTTAGAAAAATCTTGTTGACAATGAGAATCATGATAATAAAGTCAAGGTGAATTCTTATGATAGCAATCTGATATGATCTGATCTAGGAATGTTAATGATGTCAACTGATATTGATAGATAGCATAGAGTCGCATAATATGGTCGATAATTTGTGGTAAATTATAAGATGAAGTTGATTATGTTACTAAGTTGTTTATGCTATGTCTAAATCCTTCATGTTGTAGATTAACGATCTGGTACTTGCATGATGATTAAAGTTCAGAGAAATTGAGAAGAATAATGTCCACGTATGGGTGTTTAGGTTGAGTATACGTGATATAATTCTGTTGTTTATATTGATTCGAAAACGGAAAATGATGTTAATTGATAACTGGTGACTTAGCAATGATTAGGATAGTGTAAATTCATGAAGAAGGGTTATGATCATGGCTGCCAACATAGATGAAACGGTTAACGGGTTAATCAAATAAGGATGGGTGTGAATTGATAATTATTGTTAATTACTAATTAATGAAAAGGAAATTGTTATGGGAAATAGCAATGTAAAATATATGTTAAGGACACTAACCCTAATTCTCTCTCTCTAGCATGGCGACTTTTCTTCTTCATCTAATCTTTGATTTTTCTTTTTGATCTTGGTATAACAGTCTGATTATCGGTTTGTTGATTATTTCAACATATCTGATTCGAACTAGTTAGCCAAAGGATTGAGATTTATCTAAGGTTTTTTATCTTTTTTGTCGCCTAAGCTTTAATCTGTGTTTCGAATCTATTGGTATAGTGCTTAGGGTTTCTTGTTTACCTTAATTACTATTCTGATTTGATAGAGGCATGGGGTAAAGTGCTAGATTAGGGTTTCTTTTGTTCTTGGCCGCTGAGTTTCTGGAGTTCTGGTTTTCTTTGTTTCTTCTTTGCATGGTTGGCTGGATTTTTGTTTACGGAGAGAGTTGCAATTTTTCTCATGGATGATCGTAAAAAACCTTCAGGTTTCATGCCTGATCTGAATCGGAGATCTGGTTCTTCTTATCAAGGGTTAGCGAGTCGGATTGTCAATATAGATGGTAACACTTTTGCTCCGAAAAGGGGAGTTGTTCAATCGAATCAAGCTCAGATTCCTCAATCGGAGCCGAAGATGATTAACGTCATTGACGAACTGGAAAAGATAACTCTCCCGGTGGATTTGCAATTTCAGCAAGGTGGTTCGGTTGCTGATAAGGAGGTGAATGAGACTCATGTTGTTGCTGATCAGATTATTCAAGGTCAAGTTAAAGGAGCTGATGTGTCTTATGCTTCGAAGCTGAAGTCGGGTAAAATTATGAAACCTGTTAATTTCAGAATTCTTAAAACTGAGGAAGTATTAGAGGATGTGGATATTGTTCTGCCCAAAGAGGCTGTTAGAATTAGCCAGGATAAGTATGCAAACACTCTATACGGATATTTTCTTGGTAAGAGATTGGCGTTTCCAGTTGTGGAGTATTTTGCGAGAAAAAACTGGGTAAAATTCGGGTTACAAAAATCTATGATGAACTCTAATGGATTTTTCTTCTTTAAATTCTCGGATGATAAAGGAATGAAGGAGGTTTTGGAAGGTGGTCCATGGCTGATTAAAAATACGCCGTTCTTGTTAAATGCTTGGTCTCCAACTACAATTCTGAAGAAAGATGATATCAAGAAGGTGGCGGTATGGGTTAAGATTCATAATGGTCCATTAGCAGCTTATTCGGATGATGGATTGAGTATGTTAGCAACTAAATTGGGCACACCTAAGATGCTAGATTCATATACGGCTCAAATGTGTTCGGATGCATGGGGAAGGAGCAGTTTTGCTAGAGCATTAATTGAACTCTCGGCTGAAGAGGAGGATCTAAAAGAGGAGTTAAAAATCGCTATCCCTATGGTAGATGGTGAAGGATACGTGAAAGAAACCATGAAGGTGGAATATGAGTGGCGTCCTCTGAGATGCGAGACATGCAAAGTGTTTGGTCATCAAGTTTCAAATTGTCCTAAAAACGTTCAGGTTGTGCAGAATAAGGTGGAAGAAAAGGATGCTGATGGTTTTATTGTTAATAAGGGGAAAAATACCAAAAAGAAGGGGATTGTGATCAACAAAGCGAAACAAAATTTGGTTTATTGACCTATAGAGAAGAAAGTGAGCAATAATGTGGGTGGAGAGGCTACGAGTAGCTCGTTTCCTACGTCTAACTCTTTTGCTATTCTGGAAAACGCAGGTGATGGTCCAAGTAAATCGGTGAATGTGAATTCTAATAATTTCTATGGTTCCCGTAATGAAGTGAATGTTGATGATGAGGAAAACATTGAAACGGTGTATGATGAAACTGCTTTATTTATGGGAGCGGGGGTTAAACCAAATTCTGAGGGGGCAAGCACTCCCGGTTATGTGAGTTTAGATGGGTAGTATTGCAGCATGGAATATAAGGGGATTGAATCTCTCCCTTAAGCAGAAGGAGGTTTAGGAAGTTGTCAAAGAAAATCATCTTAACGTGTGTGCCATCTTGGAATCGCATATGGATGTGGCTAAAGTTTACAATGTTTGTCAAAGTATTTGTAGGAGGTGGAGTTGGACGTCTAATGGGGCGATCTGTGATAAGGGAACCAGGATAATTGTAGGTTGGAATGCGGATGTGGCTGATCTAATGGTTATTTCTCAAACTAATCAGGTTATGCATACTCAAGTGGTTAATAAAGCTGATAATAAATCGTTCTTTTGCTCATTTATTTATGCGGATAATAACTATGTTAAAAGGAAGGAGTTGTGGCAGAATTTAATGGTTCATAGTTGTTTTGTTCGTAATAAACCGTGGGTATTGTTGGGTGATTTTAATTCTTCGCTGAATTTGGAGGATAATTTCTTTGGTTCATCAAATGTTACAACGGCTATGAGAGACTTCAAGGAGTGCGTGGAGCAGATAGAGGTTTTAGATATTAATCGGTTTGGTTTGCATTACACTTGGAGTCAAAAACCGAAGAAAGGCATAGGTGTTATGAAGAAAATTGATAGGGTCATGGGAAACGCTCAATTTCTGGTGGAGTTTCCCTCGGCTCATGCTGTTTTTCAACCTTATCGGGTTTCGGATCATAGTCCATGTGTTTTAAAGCTTCCTAGTCTCGCGAAACTTGGTCCGAGATCGTTTAAATTTGCTAATTTCTTGGTTCATAAAGCTGAATTCAGGGAGGAAGTTGTGAAAGTGTGGAATTTGCCATGCACAGGTAATCGTATGTATTGTGTTGTTAAACGCTTAAAACAATTGAAATCTCCGATGCGCAAACTCTTGTATAAGCAATGAAATTTGCATGAGAAGGTTGTTAAACTAAGAGCGGAGTTGGATGAGGTGCAAACGGCTATTGATGGTGATCCGATTAATGTTGATTTACGAGATAAAGAGGCGAAATTAATCAGTGTTTTTAATGAGGCGAAACTTGATGAGGAACGTTTTTTAAAGCAAAAATCGAAGGTGGAATGGCTTCATGTTGGTGATTCAAATTCAGCTTACTTCCATAATGCTCTAAAGTGTAGGAATCATATAACTCGAATAGATTGTATTAAAGACCGAAATGGTGCTGTCTTTGAAGGTGTGGAAGTCCCGAAGGCTCTTGTTGAGCATTTTACGCAATTCTTAGGTGTTGAAGGTAATATTACGGAAAGCATGAATCCTGCATTATTTAATAGGAGGTTGAGTCCATTGAAGGCTCATAATATGGTTCGGGATGTCTCGCTTGAAGAAATAAAGGAAGCTATGTTCTCTATTGGTAATGATAAGGCGCCAGGTCCTGATGGTTTTTCGGCAGCTTTCTTTAAACATTCTTGGGATGTGGTAGGAAACGATATTTCTTGTGCTATTCAAGAGTTTTTTGTTAATGGGAAGCTTCTAAAGGAATTAAATCATACGGTTTTGGCTCTCATCCCTAAAGTTCAAACTCCTAATTCGGTCTTGGATTATCGTCCCTGTCACACCCCCAAAATCCACATGCGGAGTATCACCGCTTGGAGGCGTGACTGACCAGGATCAAACCACTAATCATATCGAACAAGTATATAATTAATTGTAAAAGTCCAACCAACATGATTAGTGTCCAAAAACAAACATAGTTAAGTTATGAGCGGAAGCAAAATGTTTAAAACCAAATCAAGAGTTCAAATATCCAAATGTTTAACATGGCACACAGCTGTCCATGTCCCACAACGACTCTCCCTTGTGCAAGCTCCAGCTAAGTACCTATAGACCTGCAAAGCATGTAGTAACGAGTCAACAACTAGTTGAGTGAGTTCACGGTTGGGTGTTCGTTTTAAGTTGTTCCAAAAATAGTTTCCTTTAACTGGCATCCTGCCGTGGGGGTTACCCCATAGTTGAAAACGTGATTTGTTTAACCATTTGTTTTACCCATTTACTCTGGCAATCCTGCCGTGGGGGCTACCCCATGATAGTTATCTGGCATTTCGGCCGTGGGGGCTACCCCATGTATCCACTAGACTCGTTACCATATCGACTACTGACTGAAGTCATGTTTAAGTGCCCTGAAACTGTCAATGTCTATCAGCATTGACGTGCCCCAGATCCATTAGTTCACGCCCGTCCTCTGCGGCACGGTGTGAGGCTTGTCAGACCTAAATAGCGCTATCTAACTAATGACCCGCTCGCCATTGGCTCGGCGATTAAGTCGATATAAAAAGGAGGGACTTCGTGATAGAGAGTTTTGGTCTAGTAAAGTTATCTGCCCGTGAGGACGAGGAATTACATTCCTGAACCAATACTGTCCTACCCAAGAAAGGACGAGGAATCCATATTCCTTAACCCCATTCCCAACCCCTGGGAATCCCATGCTTTGTAGAGTGTGAACTCACCTTGGTTTGCTCGGCAGATTACACAGAAAAGTCAAGTCTAGCAGCTAGTGGTCAACCACGTCCTAACATGGTTACCAGTACAAGTCAGGTTTTGGTTCAAGTAAAGCACGTATGTTTACACATAAGTTAACAGATCACTAACACGTATTGATCATGGCAACACATTATTACATGTTAGCACCTTAACAATAACAGTCAAGTACACAACATGCCTAACTTGTACGTTCCAACAGGTAAGGCCCCATAACTGTCGGCCCAACATGTTGTGCGGTCGGCACAGCCTTGTGCGACCTACATCATGTTGTGCGATTCAATAATATACCCGGCCCAACATATCAAGAAGCCCAAATAACATAAGTGGTTCAATAATTAATCAGCCCAAATAGTTTAAACATGAACCTCTTGTGCGATTCAAAATCCCTTGTGCGATCCGAACTAGCCCAGCCCACTATACCCAACCGGCCCAACTATTAAACAAACAACATCTTGTGCGATCTAATCAGTCTTGTGTGACTGGGATGCCTTGTGCGACTGATCTTGTGCGTCTGGCACTTGTGTGATCAAGGAAACTTGTGCGGTTAGTTTCAATATCCGAATATTAAGCTATTCAGTTACAATCATTCACAGTTTCCTAAATTACAATTTATCGATTAACACACTCAAGGATTCTATCCAACCCTTAATCGATCAAACAATGTTTTAACATCCATTTTTATGAACCCTATCTTGTGTGTTCATCAACATATCAAGATCATCATCATCATTAAATTAATCAACAATGGCCGACAATCTAACAACACCTCTTGATAATATTGGACCGATTTTTATATAGTAATTATGTAATTGGATAAATGTTTACTATCATCATGTTACCATTATCAATGCACACCACAAATGGCCAACAACTGTTATATCACCACCGATTAAAGTCACATGCATACATCAGCCAACAAACATCCAATTCCTTTGATTACATGCCACGTTTATCTACACAACAATCATTCACATATAGACACATCACACCCGATTGACACATGTTCAGTTTAAAATACTTATGTGAGCCGATTAACATATCAACACATCATGTTTCAAAAATAATTAGATTAATGTTCTAGTGAATCGTTTGTACTAATCCTTAAGAAGATCTAACATAATTTATTTCATTAACAAGAACCCTAACTATTACACGAAATCATAACAATAACAATATTGCTTAACATGAAATCCTGGAAATCGATACACATTGTAAGGGAGCAAACTATAGTAGAACACTAACCAGTTTGAGTAGAATGAAAAGGAAATCTGAACAAGAAGCTTCGATGAATAGGAATGTGTTGCCGTCGGCTTCAATAGAGAAAGAAGAGGGCACTAGGGTTTTACGTGTGTTGTGTGATTAGCAACAAATGAGAAAACAACTCCCTAATGGTGTGTGTGAGCGAATAAAAGGAGTGGGCCGACCCTCACTTGGGCCGTCCTTGATCCGAATACAAGTTGTGGCCCGAATGGCTTGTGCGAGCGGGTTGTGTTGTGCGTTTACATAATTCATATTCTCACATAACATATAACACAAAGTCACATATAATCTCGTTAATTCAACATATCAAATAATTACACCAAGTTCAAATACGTTACATCAAGTACGTTGATAAGTTCGGAAAATACGAGTTGTCACATTATCCCCAAGTTGAAAGAAATTTCGTCCCGAAATTTAGCACGTACTCATTGAGGAAGCTAGTTAAGTTGCATGGTTTTCCTGGTTTTCCTGGGGTGTCACATCCTCCCCCCGTTGATCTGGAATTTCGTCCCGAAATTCCGTAGCTTCAGCCTCAGTAGTGGTTGTACCGGTTGCGAACAGTTGGGGATACTTTTGCTTCATCTGATCTTCGCGTTCCCAGGTGAACTCTGGGCCGCGACGTGAGTTCCAACGAACTCGAACGAGAGGTATTCTGGTATGTTTGAGGACCTTCACATCCCGGTCCGTGATTTCCACAGGTTCCTCGACGAATCGTAACTGCTCGTCGATTGTGAGCTCCTTCAAAGGAACTGCGTGAGTCTCATCTGACAGACACTTCTTCAGATTTGATACATGAAAAACATCGTGAACTGCACTGAGTTCTGCTGGTAAGTTCAGTCTGTAGGCCACCTGGCCTATTTTCTCAATGACTTCGAAAGGTCCAACGTATCGTGGATTAAGTTTGCCCCGTTTCCCAAAACGAACCACACCCTTCCAGGGTGAAACTTTGAGTAATACACGCTCCCCAACCTGGAGCTCTAGTGGTTTTCTGTCCTTATCGGCGTAGACTTTCTGGCGCTCACGAGCTGCCGCCATTCGTTGTCGTATCTGAGCAATTTTCTCTGTTGTGTCAACCACATATTCTGGACCAATAATCTGACTATCCCCCACCTCTGCCCAACAAAGAGGTGACCGGCATTTACGCCCGTACAATGCCTCAAACGGAGCAGCTTTAATGCTGGTGTGGTAGCTATTGTTGTACGAAAATTCCACAAGTGGCAGATGCTTTTCCCAGCCGTTGCCAAAGTCAATTACACATGCCCTAAGCATGTCTTCGAGAGTCTGGATGGTACGTTCCGACTGCCCATCCGTTTGCGGGTGATAAGCTGTGCTCATGTCTAACCTTGAGCCAAAGGACTTGTGCATTGCTTGCCACAATTCTGATGTAAAACGTGCATCTCGATCCGAGATAATAGAGGTGGGCACCCCGTGCCTCGAGACAACTTCCTTTAGGTATACTTCTGCTAGAGTGGAGAACTTATCCGTTTCTTTGATAGCCAGGAAGTGAGCAGACTTTGTGAGTCGATCCACGATCACCCAAATAGTATCGTTACCACGTTGTGATCTAGGCAGGCCAGTAACAAAATCCATGGAAATTTGCTCCCATTTCCATTGTGGTATCTCTGGTTGTTGAAGTGGGCCTGAAGGTTTCTGATATTCCGCCTTGACCCTTGCACAAGTCAAGCACTTGCTAACGTATGTTGCTATGTGGGCCTTCATGCTAGGCCACCAGTATGTGGTTTTGATGTCGTGGTACATTTTATCTGAGCCAGGGTGCACTGAGTAACGAGACTTGTGTGCCTCATCCATCACAAGCTCTCGTAGGTTACCATAAAATGGGACCCAAATGCGTCCCGTGACGTAGTAAGCGCCGTCTTCCTTCTGTTCTAAGCGTTGCCTTGAGCCGCGTAGGGCTTCAGCCCTGACGTTCTCTGGTTTCAATGCTTCTACCTGAGCATTTCGTATTTGAGAAGGAAGGCTAGATTGTATAGTAAGTTGTAAAGCTCGTACGCGCTTGGGCGCAGTGTCCTTTCGACTGAGGGCGTCAGCCACAACATTGGCTTTGCCCGGGTGATACCTGATTGAGCATTCGTAATCGTTCAGCAGTTCGACCCATCGTCGTTGTCTCATATTGAGTTCTTTATGTTTAAAGATGTGCTCGAGACTTCTGTGATCAGTGTAGATAGCACACTTGGTGCCATACAAGTAATGTCGCCATATCTTAAGTGCAAAAACAACCGCTCCCAGCTCTAGATCGTGTGTAGTGTAGTTCTTCTCATGAACCTTGAGTTGGCGTGAAGCGTATGCTATAACTTTATCCCGCTGCATCAAAACACAACCGAGACCCTGAATAGATGCGTCGCAGTAGACAACGAAGTCGTCTGTGCCCTCTGGCAATGAAAGGATAGGTGCACTGCAAAGTCTATCCTTTAAGTGCTGAAACGCTAACTCCTGTGCGTTTCCCCAACGATAAACAACGCCCTTCTGTGTTAGTGTAGTAAGAGGCTGAGCAATCTTAGAAAAATCCTTGATAAATCTCCGGTAGTAACCTGCCAATCCCAAGAATTGGCGAATTTCCGTTGGCGTACGAGGTGCAGGCCAGCTCTTGATTGACTCTACCTTGGATGGATCAACGTGAATCCCATCCTTGTTCACTACGTGGCCTAAGAAATGGACTTCACGAAGCCAGAAGTCACATTTTGAAAACTTGGCGTACAGCTGTTCCCTTCGAAGGAGTTCCAACATAAGCCGTAAGTGTTGCTCATGTTCCTCCCGACTCTTCGAATAGATCAGGATGTCATCAATGAAGACAATAACGAATTTGTCTAAGTAGGGCTTGCACACTCTATTCATCAAGTCCATGAAGACCGCTGGTGCGTTTGTCATCCCAAAAGGCATGACCAAAAACTCATAGTGGCCATAACGGGTTCTAAAGGCTGTTTTAGAGACGTCCTCTTCTCGGACTCTCAGCTGGTGATATCCTGATCTCAAATCGATCTTTGAATAGTAGCTCGACCCTTGTAGCTGATCGAACAAATCGTCAACGCATGGAAGAGGGTAGCGATTCTTCACAGTCACCTTGTTCAGTTCACGGTAGTCGATGCACATTCTGAACGTACCGTCTTTCTTCTTCACAAATAGCACTGGAGCTCCCCAGGGCGAAGAGCTAGGACGAATAAAACCCTTATCTAAGAGTTCTTGTAATTGCGTAGATAGCTCTTTCAACTCTGATGGAGCTAAACGATACGGTGCACGAGCTATAGGCGCTGCTCCAGGAGCTAGCTCGATTTGAAACTCGACCTGGCGATGAGGCGGGAGGCCAGGTAGTTCCTCAGGAAATACCTCAGGATAGTCGCGTACAATTGGAAAGTCTTCTATCTTTCTTTCTTTCTTCGAGGTGTCGGTAACGAGAGCCAGAAAGGCAGTGTGGCCCTTACGCAAACACTTTTGAGCCTTAAGGGAAGAAATGATGCTCACAACAGCACCACTTTTGTCTCCACGAATCATAAGAGGTTCCTCACCAGAGCACGGAATACGGACTATCTTTTCGTTGCAAAGGATCTCAGCTTGATGTTGGGATAACCAGTCCATCCCAATGACAACATCGAAACTACCCAGAGTGATAGGAAGGAGGTCGATCGAGAAAGTGTGATCAGCAAGTACTAGGTTACAACCTTTAACTACATGTGTGACCTCTATACTTTTACCATTAGCCAACTCTACAGCATGTTTGGGATTCAAAGGTGTTGGGGTACGCTTAAGCAGTTGACTAACTTTTTGGGACACATAACTAGTATCAGCACCTGAATCAAATAAGACAGTAACGTAAAAGTCGTCGAGAAGGAACTTACCCGTCACAACATTGGGATCATTCCTTGCTTCTCCATTGCCAATAACAAACGCACGGCCCCTTGCTCCATTACCATTGTTACCCCCGTTGTTCCCATTCCCCTGATTGTTGTTGTTATTGTTGTTCTGGTTCCTGTTCAGATGGGGACAATCTCTCTTGAAGTGGCCTTCAGCTCCACACTGAAAGCACCCTTTGTTGTTACCCTGCGGCTGCTGTTGCTGGCGTTGATTCTGTTGATCTTGCGGTTGCTGACGATTCTGGTTTGCTGGGTATAAGCTTCTACAATCCTTTGCCGCATGGCCTGGCTTGTTGCACCGATGACAGTTACCCCTGGTGCATGGCCCGCGATGATGCAAGTTGCAACGATTACATTTGGGGTGATTTCCTTTGTATCCACCCTGACTTTGGCTACCTGACGATTGCTGACTAGGACTCTTATACTCTTCAGTTCTTCTCTGCTGCGACTGGGATTGAACAGAAGTCGAACCTCTGCTTGAAGCTCCATCCCATTTACGTTTGTTATCACTGGGAGGTTCAGAGGTAGCTGTAGCACTAATACGTTTTGGTAACTTGTTTTGCTCCACCGCCTGATCAGTGAGACGGTGAGCCAACTGAACAACCTGCTGGTAGGTGGCGAGATTTGCTGAAGTCACATGACTTTGGATCTCTGGTTTCAGACCCTTAAGATATAGTTCGATACGCTTAATTGGAGGGTCCACCATAGTAGGACACAGTAATGCAAGCTCATTCGATCTCTTTGTATACGCCTCAATTTCTGACCCCGTCATCTTCAGGTTGAAGAACTCAACTTCCAGCTTATGTATGTCGTCATGACTGCAGTATTCTTCCTTGATCATCTCTTTGAAATTGTTCCATGGGGTGGCGTTAGCAGCAACCAACCCCAGCATTTGCACCTGGGCGTTCCACCATGTGAGGGCTAAACCCTCGAGAGTGCCGGTAGCATATTTCACCCTGCGTGCCTCAGGGCATTCACACATCTCGAACACAGATTCCAGTTTCTCAAACCAGTGGAGGAGACCTACTGCTCCTTCAGTGCCGCTAAAAGTAGTGGGTCGGCAGTCCATGAAAGTTTTAAAGGTACACACAGGTGGCTGAGCATGCTGACCTGTTGCGAGTATAAGAAAGGACAAGATTTAACACAAGGATAGATTCACGAGAGTAGGATCTAAAGGTCCTAGAATGAGTTATAAGCTGCAGGGTATACCTCCTGCTTGTGCGGCCGCAAGTGCCGCAGTAACCTGTTCGTTGATCAGAGCCGTCAACTGGGCTTGAGTCATGTTAATGCGTCCAGACATGATCTTCATACCAAAAGAAGCATGTGTGAGAGAGGTTCGCGAAAGTGCGATGACAGAGGAGAGTAAGCACACACGTGTTCAAGTAACAGTAACTATACTAGCTAAGCATATCATGAGCATAGTTCTACGTAATCTAGCAAGTAGGCAATGTAAGCATAAATTATATCACCTAGATTGTCGAGCCTTGCACGTGGAGTGAAGCGTCGTTGTGGATCGTAGAGCACTGTACAGGTTATAGTCTGGTTTTAACAAAAACGTTTTCCTTTATTAAAACCAAGTTCTCTATAACCAATGGCTCTGATACCAATCTGTCACACCCCCAAAATCCACATGTGGAGTATCACCGCTTGGAGGCGTGACTGACCAGGATCAAACCACTAATCATATCGAACAAGTATATAATTAATTGTAAAAGTCCAACCAACATGATTAGTGTCCAAAAACAAACATAGTTAAGTTATGAGCGGAAGCAAAATGTTTAAAACCAAATCAAGAGTTCAAATATCCAAATGTTTAACATGGCACACAGCTGTCCATGTCCCACAACGACTCTCCCTTGTGCAAGCTCCAGCTAAGTACCTATAGACCTACAAAGCATGTAGTAACGAGTCAACAACTAGTTGAGTGAGTTCACGGTTGGGTGTTCGTTTTAAGTTGTTCCAAAAATAGTTTCCTTTAACTGGCATCCTGCCGTGGGGGTTACCCCATAGTTGAAAACGTGATTTGTTTAACCATTTGTTTTACCCATTTACTCTGGCAATCCTGCCGTGGGGGCTACCCCATGATAGTTATCTGGCATTTCGGCCGTGGGGGCTACCCCATGTATCCACTAGACTCGTTACCATATCGACTACTGACTGAAGTCATGTTTAAGTGCCCTGAAACTGTCAATGTCTATCAGCATTGACGTGCCCCAGATCCATTAGTTCACGCCCGTCCTCTGCGGCACGGTGTGAGGCTTGTCAGACCTAAATAGCGCTATCTAACTAATGACCCGCTCGCCATTGGCTCGGCGATTAAGTCGATATAAAAAGGAGGGACTTCGTGATAGAGAGTTTTGGTCTAGTAAAGTTATCTGCCCGTGAAGACGAGGAATTACATTCCTGAACCAATACTGTCCTACCCAAGAAAGGACGAGGAATCCATATTCCTTAACCCCATTCCCAACCCCTGGGAAATCCCATGCTTTGTAGAGTGTGAACTCACCTTGGTTTGCTCGGCAGATTACACAGAAAAGTCAAGTCTAGCAGCTAGTGGTCAACCACGTCCTAACCTGGTTACCAGTACAAGTCAGGTTTTGGTTCAAGTAAAGCACGTATGTTTACACATAAGTTAACAGATCACTAACACGTATTGATCATGGCAACACATTATTACATGTTAGCACCTTAACAATAACAGTCAAGTACACAACATGCCTAACTTGTACGTTCCAACCGGTAAGGCCCCATAACTGTCGGCCCAACATGTTGTGCGGTCGGCACAGCCTTGTGCGACCTACATCATGTTGTGCGATTCAATAATATACCCGGCCCAACATATCAAGAAGCCCAAATAACATAAGTGGTTCAATAATTAATCAGCCCAAATAGTTTAAACATGAACCTCTTGTGCGATTCAAAATCCCTTGTGCGATCCGAACTAGCCCAGCCCACTATACCCAACCGGCCCAACTATTAAACAAACAACATCTTGTGCGATCTAATCAGTCTTGTGTGACTGGGATGCCTTGTGCGACTGATCTTGTGCGTCTGGCACTTGTGTGATCAAGGA
This sequence comes from Helianthus tuberosus, assembly GCA_030545235.1. Lineage (NCBI taxonomy): Eukaryota > Viridiplantae > Streptophyta > Magnoliopsida > Asterales > Asteraceae > Helianthus > Helianthus tuberosus. Next base: position 1,950,911 of record JARYGA010027493.1, read on the forward strand.
AACTTGTGCGGTTAGTTTCAATATCCGAATATTAAGCTATTCAGTTACAATCATTCACAGTTTCCAAAATTACAATTTATCGATTAACACACTCAAGGATTCTATCCAACCCTTAATCGATCAAACAATGTTTTAACATCCATTTTTATGAACCCTATCTTGTGTGTTCATCAACATATCAAGATCATCATCATCATTAAATTAATCAACAATGGCCGACAATCTAACAACACCTCTTGATAATATTGGACTGATTTTTATATAGTAATTATGTAATTGGATAAATGTTTACTATCATCATGTTACCATTATCAATGCACACCACAAATGGCCAACAACTGTTATATCACCACCGATTAAAGTCACATGCATACATCAGCCAACAAACATCCAATTCCTTTGATTACATGCCACGTTTATCTACACAACAATCATTCACATATAGACACATCACACCCGATTGACACATGTTCAGTTTAAAATACTTATGTGAGCCGATTAACATATCAACACATCATGTTTCAAAAATAATTAGATTAATGTTCTAGTGAATCGTTTGTACTAATCCTTAAGAAGATCTAACATAATTTATTTCATTAACAAGAACCCTAACTATTACACGAAATCATAACAATCACAATATTGCTTAACATGAAATCCTGGAAATCGATACACATTGTAAGGGAGCAAACTATAGTAGAACACTAACCAGTTTGAGTAGAATGAAAAGGAAATCTGAACAAGAAGCTTCGATGAATAGGAATGTGTTGCCGTCGGCTTCAATAGAGAAAGAAGAGGGCACTAGGGTTTTACGTGTGTTGTGTGATTAGCAACAAATGAGAAAACAACTCCCTAATGGTGTGTGTGAGCGAATAAAAGGAGTGGGCCGACCCTCACTTGGGCCGTCCTTGATCCGAATACAAGTTGTGGCCCGAATGGCTTGTGCGAGCGGGTTGTGTTGTGCGTTTACATAATTCATATTCTCACATAACATATAACACAAAGTCACATATAATCTCGTTAATTCAACATATCAAATAATTACACCAAGTTCAAATACGTTACATCAAGTACGTTGATAAGTTCGGAAAATACGAGTTGTCACAGTCCCATTTCTTGCTGTAATGTTCTTTACAAGTGCATTAGCAAGATTATCACAAATAGAATTAAGGATGGGCTGGATGATGTGGTGGATATTAATCAATCAGCTTTTGTACCTGGTCGACGAATTTCAGATAATATTTTGTTGACACAAGAGTTGATGCATAATTATCACCGTAATACTGGACCTCCGAAATGTGCTTTTAAAGTTGACATTCAAAAGGCGTATGATACGGTAGATTGGTCGTTTCTAAAGTCTTTGCTTCCGGGATTCGGTTTTCATCACAAGATGGTCCATTGGATAATGGTATGTGTTACTACTGTTTCTTTTTCGATTGGAGTGAATGGGAATATTCATGGTTTTTTCCAAGGCAAAAGGGGGTTAAGACAAGGTGATCCAATGTCACCGTATTTATTTACAATGGTGATGGAAGCTTTGACACTCATTTTAAACGATTTGGTGAATAATTCTTCCAATTTCAACTTTCATAACCTATGTAAAAAACAAAGGATTGTGAATGTTTGTTTTGCGGATGATTTGTTTATGTTTTCTAGAGGTGATGTTCCTTCGGCTAGGGTTATTATGAACGGGTTACAGAGTTTCAAGAATGTTTCGGGCCTTGTCCCTAGTATGGCGAAGAGTACCGTCTTTTTTGGGAATGTTGGTAGGGAGGTTAAGCAAAGTATTTTACAATTGATGCCGTTTGAGGAAGCCACTTTACCAGTCCGATACTTGGGCGTGCCATTAGTCTCGTCAAGGTTAGTTTATAAAGATTGCAAGATCTTAGTTGAGAAGATGGAAGCTAGAATTGAGAGTTGGAAAAATAAAACATTATCTTTTGCGGGTCGTCTTCAACTGATAAAATCTGTTCTATCTTCCATGCATATTTATTGGGCTTCTGTTTTTATTCTTCCGGCAAGTATTATTAATGATCTAGAGAAAAAGATGTGGGCATTCCTATGGTGTCAAGGTCCAATGAAGAAAGGCCGTGCTAAAGTTAAATGGTCTGATGTTTGTCTTCCAAAGTTTGAAGGTGGTTTGGGTATAAGGAGAATCCGTGATATGAATATGGCGCTAATGACTACTCATATATGGAGTCTTCTTACTAGAAGACACTCTATATGGGTGAATTGGATCCATGAGCATAAAATAAAAGGTAAGTCGTTTTGGCAGCTTAGATTAAAGGGTAGCAATGCTACGGCCTGGCGTAATATTTTGAATATACGGGATCGTGTTCGTCCTTTTATCATCTCGAAGATTGGGGATGGTCTTAATACGTCAGCATGGTTTGATACATGGTCGCATATTGGTCCGTTATGTGATGTTATTTCAGCTCGACGGGTGCATAATGCGGGGTTTAATCTTAATACGAGGGTGTGTGATATTCTGAATAATGGTGATTGGGGGTGGCCGAGAGCATGGATGGATTTATTTCCGGTTTTATTAACTATTCAACCACCTCAAGTGTCTTCTCATAGATCAGATTGTATAGTATGGCGTGATGATTCTGGAGCCGAACAGAATTATTCAGCAACTGTAGTGTGGGAGTCGATTCGAAGCCAGAGTGATAGAGTTCCTTGGGTTGACATAGTTTGGTTTGCAAATTGTATTCCGAGACATGCTTTTTTGGCGTGGCTGATTTGCAGGAAGAAGCTCAAAACGCAAGATAGATTAAGGCAATGGGATGTTGGAGGTCTTACGAATTTGAATCAACTATCTTGTCCGTTGTGTGGTTTGGAACCGGACTCGCATGATCATTTGTTTTTTGAATGCTCATTCTCAATGCAGGTTTGGTCTTCTATTAAATCTTTTGCTGGAATTCCTCTAATGTCCAGTAAGTGGGAGGATATGGTCGAATGGCTAATTGCAATACCTTCGAAGAAGTCAATGCGGAGTATTATTGGTCGTCTTCTCCTAGCGGCGTCTGCTTATTTCTTATGGCAAGAGCGTAATCAAAGGCTTTTTAAATCCAAGAGGCGTACGGTGCATGTCATTTATGAAGCTATTGTGTCTACGGTTAGATTGAAGCTAGCCTCGATAAAGGTCACGAGTTCGACTACTGGAATGACCTTGTTAGAAAAATGGAATGTGCCAAGAATGTAGTGGTTTGGATTCATTGTTTCTAGTTAGAATCTAGAGTTGGTTTTGTTTGTGTTAGTGGTTAGCTTTTTAGCGTGTTAACACTTCCTGGCATGTCAGGAAAGTGAACTAGTAAGGATTCTCCTTGCTACTTGTTTTTATTGGTTGTGATATATGAAATGAACCGGGGTAACCCTTTACCCAAAAAAAAAATTGTTATGGGAAATAACCGATGTAATTGATTAGCCATGATTCTAGGAAGGTGTAAACTGTTTACCGTATCTGTATGTTGCTGTCATGCAGCCCTCACATGAAGAATAGTTCTTCGTGGGAATGCATATTCACGAAAGACCTCATGACGAAGGAGCTTCTTCGTCATATATGATAGCGACGAAGAACCATGGTTGTTCACAGAAGACTAGTCAACGAAGAACCAGGTTCTTCGTGGACTATGGTTCTTCGTGGGGATCTTTCGTAGGATGCAGGTTCTTCGTGGACCTGCAGTATACATATATATACTCAGCAGACAGAAAGCAAACATAAAAGAGTCTGAATAGATTCAGAGAGAACACAGATTTTATTGGGCTGTACACTATGTACATGGTCGCACAAGTAGATCGCACACCTTACGGGTGAGCTCATGAGCCCAACATAAAGAACCTGAACCGCACATTTAACTGGACTCGCACACTCATAACGGACCCTACGTTGGGCCGCACACTTGAACATGCCCACTGTTGGATCTTAGAAGTACCAATATGTGTCAATTGTCATGTTACATGCTTGAGTGCAATTTCCTAGTATACGTGTACTTTTATGTGATTTACTGGCATATGAAACCCATACACTTGCTATGTGACTTTACGATAAACGTTATGGATCAATGGGTTGCATGATTAACGGTTACGACTCGTATAAGGACGTGTGTTTTACTTGTATACTACTTGTGTAACGTGTACGATGGATACGTGATATATGTGAACATTGTACTGACTATTCTTGGTAACCACGATAGGGTATGGTTGACCAACTTGGAATGGGTAATATAACATACCGAGCAATCTAAGGTGAGTCCACTTCTCTTGAGCATGCGTCCCGGTGGGTGGGACAATCAAACGGGTATTCCTGAGAGGAATAAGTCTCTTCTGGGTAAAAACGGGGATGATAGATAATACACTCATTTCCTATCACCTTAAGTCCCATCTTCTACCGAATAGTTACCTGAGAGGTAACGGGGTATTAGTTGATAGCGCTATTAGGCTTGGCAACCTCACACCGTACCTGGGAGGACGGGCGTGAACTAATGACCTTAATCACGACCAATGCTTAGATAGGGGGCATTGAGGACGGGCAAACAAACTGGTGCCATCTTGTACGGTACTCGAGTTATTATCAACATTGTTTTCGGAATTGTTATTAAAAACTGGACTAAACACTTGGCAACTAAACGTTTTGTAAAAACTGTGAACTCATCAGCGTTGTCTGATACACTTGTTTGCATGCTCGCAGGTTATAGATATGTGTGGATGTGGAACATGTTGTCTGGGAAGCTGGAGTGGTCATGGGTCGAGATACGTGGAAATGCGAGACAAGTCTAATAACTTTCATACATTTGGTTTACGAAATACATAACTAAAAATTTATGCTTCCGCTGAAAACGTTGGGTTATACTTCATGTAATGTATCACTTTGTTTTAATGAATGAAAGTTTTTATTTAAAATCTTGTATGAGTTCAATGTGATTGGTGGCTAGATTCTGGTACGTCACACGCCTGGCAGGGGTTTTCGCTTGGGGTATTTTTGTGGGTGTGAGAAACACCCCAAACTTGCACCGAGAAAGGACACTCAAAGAATAGATGATGGTGGGAGTCATAGACCGTATAACAGAATAAGCAGCACATCATATTCATGTTTTTCCTCCTCGCAAGATCCCACTAAATGATTTTATCTTGAGTTAATAGTTTCCACCTCATAATCAACCACATGAGGAACACATGCTTAGGAATACACTGCGCAAACCAGACAATATTAACCCACTCAACTTCCGGCTCCCTAGACCTAATAGACTGCCAAACTATAGCTGACGAATGCTAAGTCACCTCATTCCCATGTTTCTAAAGGTAACAATCAACAACATCTTGGGTAATGGACTGATGGTTCGATTGAAGAACCGGGTAAATATCCCTCCAAGCCAGCGGCCAAATCCATTCCCCATCAACCCACAAGTCACTCACTTTAGCAGCTAACCTGAAACCAGCGTTGGTGATAGTTTCTAGAGGACATAAACATTCATAACGGGCCAACCTCACACCAGTTATCGTACCAAGTGGATGTGGTCCTCCCATCGCCAATCTTGGACCACACATGATGTCTAATCATTTGGCCGAATCTGTAACATCTTTCTCCAGCTCCAACAACAATTAGAAGGAATGTTACAATCCCAAAAACTTCGACCCTTTAGCCTGTACGAACGAAACCAATCAACCCACAAGGATTCCCTGTTAGTAATAACACTCCAGATATGGGAAACCATCAAAGCCTTATTAACTTCACCTATACGTTTTATGCCTAACCCACCTTCGTACTTCGGAACACAAACATTCTTCCAAGACACCTTAGCTTTTCGTTGATACGAAGACCCTTGGGACCATAAGAAATTCCGCATTTTTGCCTCCAGGTCGTTGATAACTCGAGCCGGCAAAATGAAGACTGAGGACCAATAGATATGCATAGCTGAGAGAATCGAAATAATAAGTTGTAATCTTCCTGCAAAAGATAATAGCTTTGTTGTCCAGTTCGAGATACGCTGCTCCAACCTTTCAACCAGAATACTACAATCCTTGTACAGGAGCCTAGAAGATATGAGGGGAACCCCCAGATATCTAACAGGAAGCGTGCCCTCCACAAAAGGCATCATATCCAGGATAGCACTCTTAACATGATTAGGCACATTACAAAAGAAACCATTACTTTTTTGAATGCTTGGCACTAAACCTGACATCTTAGTAAACTTCATCAAAGACTCCATAATGCACCTAGCCGAATCTAGGTCACCTCTAGCAAACAAGAATAGATCATCCGCAAAACATAGATTAATAATCTTCTGCTTTTCACACTTATTATGAAACCTGAACGACGAGTCAAGTCTGGTCACTTGCTGCAAAATACACGTTAACACTTCCATAACAAGAGTGAACAAGTATGGGGATATCGGATCCCCTTGCCTCAATCCATGCTTACCTTTGAAATACCCATGAGTATTCCCATTGATATAAACTGAATAGGATGTTGACAAGACACACACCAAAATCCAGTCCACCATCCTATGGTGAAACCCAAAACCAAGCAACACATCCTTTAAGAAATTCCAATCCACCGTGTCGTACGCTTTTTGTATATCCACTTTAAATGCACATCGAGGCGGCCCAAAACTCCTATGATAGTTATGCATCAGCTCTTGTGTCAGCAGGATATTATCCGAAATCTTCCTCCCTGGCACAAAAGCTGACTGGTTTACACTTACAACCCTTTTAAGGGCATCTTTCATATGATCAGCGACTATCTTATTTATACATTTATAGATAACGTTGCAACATGCAATTGGACGGTAATCCGTAACAACTGATGGCGAAAATACCTTTGGAATAAGGACAATCAGCGTATGGTTAATCTCTTGAAGTAATCTCCCAGTATTGAAGAAGTCTTGAACTGCATTTATAACCTCATTAGCAATAATCGGCCAAGCACTCTTAAAAAACGCAGCCGAAAACCCATCAGGCCCAGGAGCTTTATTATTACCAATACCAAACATCGCCCTATTAATCTCATCCCCCGTAACCGGAGAAACCATATTTGAGGCCTCTTCATTATTCAACCGCTTCACAAACAAATCAGGCGCTGGACGGAGCGAAGTATCACCGGCACACCCAAGAAAGTTTTCATAATGGATCACAAACACTTTTGGAACATCCTCACCCTCAAAAGTTTGCCCAGTAGAGTTCGTAATTGCGTCTATTCTGCTTCTATGGTTCCTACATTTCAAAGACATATGAAAATAAGTAGTATTAGAATCACTAGCTCTTAACCAATCCACCTTTGATTTTTGTTTCAAGAAACGCTCCTCATCCAAGCTAGCCTCCTAAAAATCCCGAACAAGATTAGTTTCTCTGGCCCGAAGATTTGGATCAGATGGATTCTGGTCGATGCTCCTTTGGACCAAGTCCAGTTGCTCACGGATGTCACTCACTTTTTTATGCGAATTCCCTTGCTTAATTAAAAGAGCATGAAGAGGCGACTTCAACCACCTAAGCTTCTTAACCAACTGAAATTGATGAACCCCATTAACTCGCAACTCCGAGTTCTTTTTGACAATCTGAAGGAACTTCGGCTTATGAATCAGGAAATTAGCAAACTTAAAAGCTTTAGGCTTCGTTTTTCCAGCTACGGGTATGGTAAGAACACCTGGGGAGTGGTCCGAAACTCTATAAGGTTTAAATACAGCATACAAATTCAGAAACTCATCCACAAAGTGGGTATTACCCATCACATGATCAATCTTTTTAAGTAATCCAACACCCTTTTTTGGTTTCTGATTCCAAGTAAAATGGAGCCCTGTTCTATTGACTTAAAAAAACTCGATATCGGCAACATGCTCCTGAAAATCCCGCATACCTGTGGTGATGAAAGACACACCCATAGATTTATCCTCCATGTTAACAGCAGAGTTAAAATCGCCCATAATCACCCAGGGTCTATTACTAACAAACAGTTTATGCACGGATAAATGTTGCCACAACTCCCTTCTAGAGACATAATAATTAGTAGCATAAACAATCGAACAAAATAAGACCTTCTTTTCAGACTTAAAGAAAATCTGAACATGAATAATCTGGGCCATCTGAGATATAACCATAACGTCAAAAACCTCCGGGTTCCATGTGACAACCGGCAAAAATAATGGTAATTCCGTACAACTTAAGCACTTGATTTAACGTTTAATTACGTTCATTACGATTTAATTATTGCATAATTAGGTCGTATAAAGTCTTGCAATCATAGGACATGGTTATATATGTCAAACAATATTAATACAATCGCCACGTCACGAGAAAACTGCAACTATGTCCAAATATATTGGCAAAATGCTGAAAACACTATTCACCGGAACACACTATTCATGCCAGCTAGTTCTGAAAACTGTCCGAACGAGCAACGAATGGCATGAAAGCATATTATAGTTGGAATATAAATAAAAACCCCAAACTAGGGGCACCAAATGATAAAACATATAAACTTTCAAAAAAAATGTGTATATTTATAAAGTGTCCATTCTGCGCCAAACTGTAACAAAATAAAATGTTCACGACACTAAAATTCAGCATGTTAATGTCCGTAGGACTTGTAAATAATATAAGACACCCTAAATAAGCTTGGGGATATCAATGGGATACCCGAAACATAAACTCACGGTGTTACGCCGCGACTTTCACACACTGTCCAAATTCGAGCCGATAGTTAAGCAATAATTTTTACCATCCGATATCCTAAATTAAAATGCTAGCGAACTAGTTAAGCAATATTTTGGCATCGTAAATACCTTAACTAAACGTCATAGCATCGATGGTAAAATAGAACCATCGCTCCTGGTATGATATAACACTTTTTATATAACACCGATATCGAGCCGACGAGCGAACTAGCGGCATTTTTACCATCCAAAATCTATACCCACTAAACTAGTAAACTAATTAGACTTTATTTAAAACCTTAAACTGTCATTAACACCTTAATTACCCTAACTAAATTAATTTCCCTAAATCACTAAAATTTAACATTTGTACATATGTAGTTTTGAAAAAAAATAATAAAATAAAAATCTTATACACCCCCTCCACTTCGGCTATGGTGGGCTCCCACCCACATCAACCTACAAGTAATACATAATGGCTAAAAAATCTTGTGAGCATGGCCTAGAGAAAACCCTCCTTGACTTTTATGGATTTTGCCAACTTTTAGGGACAACCACCATCTCTATATCCCCATACTTTGCAACAATTTCCAAAAGCCAAAATTTCCTTCCTTGCTCCCCTTTGTTCACGCCAACATCACACACACCCATATTCATACCTTTTTTTTCAAACATTAAACATAAAAATTGAATCCTTTCTAGCACATTCAAGATCACCTAAGGAGCTTGCAACATGGAGGATCATGAACCCTAATTCTCTCTCTAGCATGGCGATTTTCCTTCTACATGCAGCCTTCGATTTTTCTTCTTGATCTTTGTATAACAGTCTGATCATTGGATTATTGTTTATCAATACATCTAATTCGAACTAGTTAGCAAAGGGATAGAGTTAAATTTAGGGTTCTGCTTTTGTTTTTGTTTCCAATTGCCGCCCTAGTTCTTGTATTGATCTGATTGTATAGAGGTGTGGGTTTGTCATATCTCGACTTACTAATTCCTCTATCTGATTTCGAAATATACATGGGTTAGGGTTAGCTAGTTTAGGGTTTTTTGTTTCGTTGTCTGTCGATTTGATTCTGGTCTCGCTGGTTTTGTTCGTGCATGGTTGTCTGTTTTTTTGTGATTATAGAGAGTCGGTTTTCTTAGCATGGATGGTCATTATAAACCTGGGAATTTTCAGCATGATTGCCGTCAAAACCCTACTCTATCTTTCAAGAGTCTTGCGGATAGGGTTTTGGATATTGATGGTAAAACTTTTATTCCACGTAGAGGAACGATCGTAAATGAGAAGGCGGAGGGAACAAGCATTAATGTGATCGATGAGTTGCTGAAAGTTACGGTTCCAGTTAATTCAGATGGTGTGCAACCGGTAACTACGGCAGTGGAGAATGTGAATGCAGGAGGTGGTGTGATGAACGGTAATCAGGATGATGGGGGAATTTCAAAACCTTTGTCCTATGCTGAGTCACTTCTGAATAATAACTCTAAAAAGGTAAACTTTCGGAATCTTGCTAGTGTTGAGAAACAAGATGGATGTGATGTGGTTCTTCCCCGGGATTCGGTTAGGGCTGTTCAGGAAAAGCTTGCTAATACTTTATATGGATACTTTTTGGGTGATCGAGTAGCCTACCCGGTTGTAGAGTACTTTGTTCGTAATAATTGGAAGAAATTTGGATTGCAGAAATCAATGATGAATGCGAATGGACTTTTCTTTTTCAAGTTTGCGGATCAATCAGGCATGATGAGTGCTTTAAAAGCTGGCCCGTGGATTATTCGGTCACAACCCTTATTTTTAAATGTCTGGTCAGCCTCTACAAAGCTCGAGAAGACGGAAGTTAAACAGTTACAATTATGGGTTAAGATCCATGATGTTCCCATTGCTGCTTACACGGAAGATGGTTTAAGTCTTATAGCAACGGCGATAGGTGAACCGAAAATGTTAGATTCGTATACTACGAATATGTGTATGGATGCTTGGGGGAGGAGTAGCTATGCTCGTGCTCTTATTGAGATTTCCGCTGAAAATGATTTTAAAGAGGAGCTAGTTATTGCTGTTCCAGATCTGGATGGGGATGGGTTCGTTAAACAAAAGTTGTATGTTGAATATGAGTGGAGTCCATATCGATGTAGTCACTGTTGTATTTTTGGTCATTCTGATGAAGGATGTCCGAAACAAGTCAGGACTAATTTGAAACATGGAAACATGGGAAATACCGGAAAGAAACACAAGGAGGTAGCTAAAAATCGTGGACAGGGGAAGAACATGGTTGATGATGATGGTTTTACAACAGTAGAGGATAAAAAGGCAGCAAAGAGATCGGGTTTTCCAGTTAATAAACAGAAACCAAAGTTTGAATACAGACCTATTGGAAATAAATCGGATGGAGGTACCAAGAAGGTTGATAAACCGCCTACTTTTGTGTCTAGCAATCCTTTTGATGCTTTAAGGGATGATGTTGGAGAGTCGAGTAAATCTGGTCGGGACATGGGGGATGGGTTCGAGAACTCTGATGATGAGGAGGAGAGGGAAGTATACAATGAAACTAATGAATTTCTTAAGGAAGAATCAGCTCATGATGTCAATAAAAAAGGGGCAAGCACTCCTTCTCCCAAGGTGATTAAATGATTAGTTTCGCTGTTTGGAATGTTAGGGGTTTGAACCGGCCGCTAAAACAAAATGAGGTTCGTCAGGTGGTTAAAAATAATAAGCTAAGTTTGTGTGCAATCTTAGAGTCTCATGTGGATATGGACAATCTTCGCAAAGTTTGTAACGTGGTGTTTAGGAGATGGGATTGGACATCAAATGGGGGTTGTTGTAATAAAGGCGCTCGTATAATTTTAGGGTGGGATCCTAGGGAGGTGGATGTTATGATTATTGCTCAGACGGATCAAGTTTTACATGCCCAGGTTTTGTGTAAAACTAATAAGAGAATGGTTTTTTGTTCTTTCGTCTATGCTGCAAATTATTATGTTGATCGTAGGGTTCTTTGGCATAATCTTCGTGCGCATAAGGGCCTAGTTCATGACAAGCCTTGGGTTATTTTGGGAGATTTTAACTCTGCTCTTAATCTTGAGGATAGATATTTTGGTTGTTCCTCTGTTTCCTCTGGTATGCGTGAATTTAAAGAATGTGTTGAGGATATTGATGTGTTTGATATCAAACGAACAGGTTTTCACTACACTTGGACCCAAAAACCTAAGAGGGGTGTCGGTTTACTGAAAAAGATTGATAGAATTTTGGGTAATGCTTCTTTTGTTAGTTCGTTTCCTCAGTCAGTTGCTGTGTTTTGTCCTTATGGTATTTCGGATCATTGTTTGTGTGTGTTGAAGATGTTATCGGCTGAAAAGACTAAACCGAAACCATTTAAGTTTGCTAATTTCTTAGTGCATAAGCCTGGTTTTCTGGATCTTGTAAGCTCTAAGTGGAATGTTAATGTTGATGGGGTTCACCAAGTTCGCCTTGTTAAAAAACTTTCTTTAATGAAATCCCCTCTTCGAGCTCTCTTATTTCAACAGGGGAATCTTCATGATAAGGTTGCGAATTTAAGAGGAAATTTGGAGGCTATCCAGCGTGACATTGATAGGGATCCGATGAATGAATCTTTGCATACTAAAGAAGCAGTTATTCTTCGTGATTTTCAGGAGGCATCGCTTGATGAGGAAAGATTTCTTAAGCAGAAGTCCAAAGTTGAATGGCTTCGTGCTGGTGATGCTAATACGGCTTATTTTCACACATCGCTGAAGTGTAGAAATCACATTAATCGGATTGAGGCTATTTCTGATTCTAGTGGAAACTTGTTTGAGGGTGATAAGGTGGCGGAAGCTTTTGTTAATCATTATGAGCACTTTCTAGGATGTGAAGGTCAAATTACTTTGGTTCCTTCTCCTGATCTTTTTTGTAATAAATTGAATCCGGATAGTGCTAATCATATGGTTCGGCCGGTTACTTTGGAGGAAATTAAGTCTGCTATGTTTTCGATTGGGAATGATAAAGCTCCGGGGCCGGATGGTTATACATCTGCTTTTTTCAGGAGTACTTGGCAAATAGTGGGGAGTGATGTTTCGAACGCTATTATGGATTTTTTTAACACGGGGAATCTACTTCAGCAACTTAATCACACGTTAGTCGCTTTGGTTCCCAAGGTGTCATCTCCTACCTACATTACTGATTATCGTCCTATTTCGTGCTGTAATGTTATATTTAAATGTATTAGTAAGGTGTTGGCGGATCGGTTGAAGGGTTATTTGAATGAGATTGTCAGCATTAATCAATCAGCTTTTGTTCCGGGTCGGAAAATCTCCGATAATATTCTTCTTACACAGGAATTAATGCATAATTACCATCGTGATTTTGGGCCTCCAAGATGTGCCTTTAAAGTTGATATCCAAAAGGCTTATGATACGGTGGAGTGGAGTTTTCTTAAAACTGTTTTACTTGGGTTTGGGTTTAATAGCATTATGGTTCACTGGATAATGTTATGTGTGTCTACAGCATCTTATTCGGTTTGTGTTAATGGGAATGTTCATGGTTACTTCAAAGGTAAAAGGGGTCTAAGGCAGGGTGACCCACTGTCCCCTTATCTTTTTACCCTAGTGATGGAAGTCTTGACTTGCATTCTGAATCAAGTGACAAGAATTGATACTTCTTTTCGGTTCCATAATAAATGTGAGAAGCAGAAAATTGTTAACTTGTGTTTCGCGGACGATTTATTCCTTTTCGCTAGGGGGGATGTGGCTTCGGCTAAGTGTGCTATGCTTTCCCTCACAAACTTCACTCAAATGTCGGGATTAGTCCCTAGTATTCAGAAGAGTACAGGATTTTTCTGTAATGTCCCGAATCATGTCAAAAGAGAGATTTTGAATATTTTTCCGTTTGTCGAGGGTACGTTGCTAGTCATATACTTGGGGGTCCCACTTATTTCTTCTAGGCTTTTATACAAAGATTGTAGCATTCTTGTGGAACGGCTTGAATGTCGGATTGATAATTGGAAGAATAAAATGTTGTCTTTCGCAGGTAGACTTCAACTTATTATATCGGTTCTTTCAGCGCTTCATGTCTACTGGTCTTCGGTTTTTATATTACCAGCTAGGGTGGTTAAGGAGTTAGAAACTAAAATGCGGAATTTTCTTTAGGCTCCATCTTCTTCTAAGCGTGGTAGGGCGAAAGTTTCATGGAGCTCTGTGTGTGTGCCGAAAACTGAAGGGGGTTTGGGGATTCGACGGATAGCTGATTTTAATAAAGCTCTTATGGTTTCGCATATTTGGAGTGTTCTAAGTAATCGTCATTCGTTATGGGTTGCCTGGATCCACTCATATCGTTTAAAAGGTCGGAGTTTTTGGGACCATAAGATTCCGGCTACTTGTTGCTGGAGCTGGAAAAAGATGGCCCAACTTCGGCCTTTGATTCGTCAACATGTTTGGTCTATGATTGGAGATGGCAGAAGTACTTCAGCTTGGTTTGACACATGGAGTAGTATTGGTCCGTTATGCAATTTTTTGTCACCAAGAGTTATTACCCGAGAAGGATTTTCTCTAAGTGCTACAGTTGCGGATTTGTCTCCTAATGGTTATTGGCTTTGGCCGCTTGCTTGGAGGGATTTGTTCCCAGTCCTTATTCAGCTTGATAACATGCAACGAAATTTAAATGCACAAGATCGTCTCCTTTGGAAAGATGGGGATAGTGTGGCCGATTACTCTTCTACTGGAGTTTGGAATTCTGTTCGAGCAAGGGAGCCGGAGGTGGATTGGGCTGCTTTCATTTGGTTTTCTCATTGTATCCCTCGTCATGCTTTTCTGATGTGGCTTATTGTGCGTCGTAAGTTACTTACTCAAGACAAAATCTTGCTTTGGAATCATACACGATGTAACAACATGAACATGATGTGTTGCCTGCTATGTTATGAGAATATTGACTCGCATGCCCATTTATTCTTTGAGTGCAAACTATCCACGCAAGTTTGGGATATGGTTCGTGCTAAAGCTGGTATGGAGAGTGTGGATTCAAAGTGGAGTGATGTGTTCGAATGGCTAGCTATTCGTTCTCGGTCAAAAGCAGCATCAAATATGGTTGCTAGGTTGTTGATTGCAGCGCTGGCATATACCATATGGCAGGAGAGAAATAACCGATTACTCAGGAACCATACAAGGCCACCGGATGTTTTAAGTCAGCTTGTTATAGAAAGTGTCAGATATAAGTTGATGGGGCTCAGGTTCAAGAACACTGCTAGAGTTCGGGGTTTAATGGAGAAGTGGGATATTCATGGAGCTGACTTACTCATGGATAATGGTTGAGTTCGGATAGTTAAGGAGTCTTTTTGTTCTAGAAAGTGTGTCTAGTGGTCGTTTTCTGGGTTTTACAGTTTTGTTGTTTAGTTTGGTTTTACTTTCATGGGGGTATGTCCCATGTCTGAACTAGTAAGGATGTTACCTTACTACTTGTTTTTATTTTTGTGAATATATAGAATCACCGGGGTAACCCTTTACCCAAAAAACATGGAGGATCATTAGGGCTTCTTTGGGAGCTTAATTGTTTTCTTAATATTCTTCTAATCTTGTGCAAAGTTGTAAGGATACTTTACACTCATTTTTTTTCATTTATTATGTAGATCATAGTGTACAAAATTGTCATCTTGAACTCCACAAAAATCAAAGCTTAAGAACCCTAAACCTAACTTAAAAAGTCTATAATAATGTTATATTATGTGTTGATTATGTTGATTTGTGTTAGTTAGTGTATATGCTCATGATGGTTATGTTTTTTTTTTTTGGTAAAGGGTTACCCCGGTGATTTTATATCATATCAACAAAACGATACAAGTAGAAAAGCAAAAACGCCCTCTAGTTCTCTCTACTGGCATACCACTAGAGAGTCAACAAGACACAACCAAAAACTTCCAACAATTAAGAAAACAAAGAAAAACAAAGATGACCTTTATTCTTCTTCAAAGCTCTCCACTCCATCTAGCTTCCATTCCTCCAAGTACTTAGTGACCCTATCACTCCTCTTGTACTTGAATGACAACAGTTTTGCATGAACAGTTTGAACAATCAGCTCCGAAATTTGTTCTGGTGGTCGCAATTGATTTTTAAAGAACCTTGCGTTCCTATCCCTCCAAATATAGTAAGCTGATGCAGCAACCAGAAGTCTACTTATAACTGAAGAAATCGATCTCGAATCTGATCTAGGAACCAACCAGTTGACAATGTCTTCCCACTTCTCTCGGACCGAGCCCATATCTCCCTTGGTACGGATTGAATACAACACTTCCTTTGAGTATTTACATTCAAAAAATAAGTGATCATGTGTATCAATATTTGAATAACAAAGTAAACAACACATTAAATTCATGGAGCCCGTGACCTTCCTATTCCAGTTAAGTATCCGGTCTTGCGTCCACAGCTTTTTCTTGAAAATCAACCATGTTACAAATGCATGCTTTGGAATGTTAAATGCTGACCACACAACTTTCACCCACACCACTGGTTGACCGCGAACTCTAACAACATCCCATACTTCTTTAGTGGAAAACTCCACTACACTACCTTCGATTGTCTGCCACATAATCCGATCCTGATTAGCTTCATTGAGACTAATACTCTGATGTTGAAACAAAACCGGGTATAAATCCCTCCACGCTTCTGGCCAGTTCCAATTACCATCCACTATGATGTCAGCTACTTTAGTCGTAACATTAAACCCATATTGAGCCATACGTCTAGGAGTCACATATTGCGCCAACGGACATGTATTGCACCATCTATCGAACCAAAGGGAGGTTTTTTTCTCCATTTCCCACCTTAGACCAAAAGAACTGTCTCACCGATAGTCTACATTTTAGAAGTTTCCTCCATCCCCAAGGAGTGTTATTTTGTATAGGAATATCCCATAAACTTCTTTGTTTAAGTCTATGAATCCCGACCCACGAAGACCACAACGATTTTCGGGCTCCCAAAATGCTATACATATGATAAGTCATAAGCGACTTATTAACATCTGCGATCCTCCTAATGCCCAACCCACTTTCGGATTTAGGAAGACACACCTCTTTCCAGGCCACCTTTGCTCTACCCCTAGCGACTGTTCCATGCCCCCATAAAAACCATTTCATCTTACTTTCCAGCTCTTTTATTATAGTTGTAGGTAAAATAAAAACTGACGCCCAGTACACATGAATGGCTGAGAGCACCGAAGCAACTAATTGCAATCTACCTGCAAAAGAGAGGAATTTGTTTTTCCAATCCATAATACGCTTATTCATTCTCTCAACTAATACCTTACAATCCTTAGTCAATAATCTCGATGCCAATAAAGGAACTCCCAAGTACTTGACAGGCAGCTTTCCTTCCTCAAAAGGGATGATTTCCAAGATCTTTTCTTTGACTCGAGTAGGAACATTACCAAAAAACACGGTACTTTTGGAACTACTAGGCGTGAGACCAGACATGTTTTTGAACTCCTTTATAGACTGCATAATAACTTTAATCGACTGCACATCACCTCTAGAGAAGATAAATAAATCATCAGCAAAGCATAGGTTTATGATCATTTGCTTTTCACATTTATTATGGAATCTGAAAGACGGCTCCAACTGAGCCGCTCTATGGAGGATCCGGGTCAACACTTCCATAACAATCGTGAATAAATAAGGGGACATCGGGTCCCCTTTCCTTAGCCCTCTCTTCCCTCTAAAGTAACCATGAATGTTACCATTGATACTCAAGGAAAAAGATGTAGTCGTCACACACTCCATAATCCAGTGGATGAATTTTTCCGTAAAACCAAACCCAACCAGCGCATCACAAAGAAAGTTCCAGTCCACTGTGTCGTATGCCTTTTGTATATCAACTTTAAGGGCACACCATGGGGGACCAACCTGTCTATGGTAATTGAACATAAGCTCTTGGGTTAGCATAATATTATCCGAAATTCTTCTGCCAGGAACAAAAGCAGATTGATTATCACTAATAATATCCTTCAACCCTTTGAGAAGTCTATTTGTAATAATTTTGCTAATCCCCTTATAAATAACATTGCAGCAGGAGATAGGGCGATAGTCAGTAACTATACCTGCGGTCGTGATTTTTGGGATCAAAGCAAGAAAAGTATGATTCAACTCCTGAAGCATTCTACCAGTGTCAAAAAAATCCGTTACAGCCATAATAATGTCATCCCCAATAATATTCCATGCCCGTTTAAAAAACGCAGAAGTATAACCATCAGGACCCGGAGCTTTATTCTCATTGATTGAAAACAAAGCATCTTTAACCTCTTGTTGTGTAACCTGTCGACTCATTGAAACAGCCACCCGAGAGTCTAGTCTAGAAGAAAACAGATCCGGCGTTGGTTTCGTGACTTCTCCCTCTTTGTTACCGAGAAACGATTTAAAATAATCAACTAAGGCATTCACGACACCCTCCCCCTCATGCAAGTTGCCTTTGGTATCTTTAATAGCATGTATCTTGTTGAAGTGGTTCCTGCTTTTAACCACGTAATGAAAATATGCGGTATTCGAATCACCAACCTCTAGCCACTTTTGTTTAGCTTTTTGCTTAAGAAATCTCTCCTCATCAAGCAAAGCATCCAGATACTTTCTACTACATATAGCTTCGGCTTCCTGGATAACACTATTATGGGGAGTAGCATCTAAGTTTCTTTGCAAACTATCCAGCTCCTTCTTCAAGTCCAAGACTTTTTTTATGAATGTTACCTTGTTTCTGCATTAAAGATCGAAAAGGATGCTTTAAACTTCTCAGCTTCTTGACAATTCTAAACATAGGAACCACATCCACCCGAGCATCCCAGCCATCCTTCACAACCTCTAGGAACTCTTTTTTATGCACTAGCAAATTTGTAAACTTAAACGGCTTCGGCTTGTTAGGCATCATGGTAGACATTTTAAGTATACAAGGGCAATGATCCGACATACCATTAGGCAGAAACGAAGCAAACGCCCCTTGAAAATTATCCACAAAGTGAATATTCATCATGATCCTATCCAACTTTTTCCTCATACCCGCTCCATTTTTAGGTCTTTTGTTCCAAGTAAAATGCATGCCAGTGGCATTAATGTCAAAAACCTCGATTCGATCTACACACTCCTTAAAGTCCTTCATAGCAACTGAAATACTAGACGACCCCATACAAATGTCCTCCAAATTTAACGCCACATTAAAATCACCCATTAGCACCCATGAGTCGCTTTTGACAAACATTTTATGCATATTCAGAGACTCCCACACCTGCCTTCTCTCCTTGTAACAGTTACTTGCATAGACAAAAGAAGCATAAAACATTCTTTTATCTACTTTAGAAACAATTTAGGAGTGTACCATTTGGTCCGTAGCAGAGAGAACCATAACATCCACTATATCGCTATTCCATCCAAGAATGATACGGGTACCTTTGGGACATAAATTCCCATTTGAAGTCAATTCCCAATTCCTAAACACCCTTTTACAAATGTCAGTCAAGTTTGCAACCTGAACATGAGTCTCTAGGATCGCTACCACCTGCAACTGATTATCCTTTACCAGCTTCTGAACCTCCTTTTGCTTTAGAGGGCGGTTCAACCCCCTTACATTCCAGGAAGCAAGATTAATCATTGATCACCCCTTCAGCAGGTGTGCTTGCACCTGTGTTACCCTCATTAATTTCCTGTTTGTCATTCATGAAATGAGCCGCCATATCTTCATTATCCAGCCGAACCTCATCATGATCAGACCCCATTTTATCATCATCCTGACTTAGCACACTAAACTTATTAGAAGTTTTTATAGTGTTACTCTTAGAAGACGTTGGCTTGTTCGGATCCACACTAGCCGTTCCCTTTTTTGGTCTATAAATCATTCTTTGCTTCTTTTTAACTGGATACTGAGGACGAGCCTGCTTCTTTCTGTTGTTCCCACTCTTAAACCCTTGCTCATCAACCTGATCCTTCCCTTTATCCCCTCGTTCTTCATCCACTACATTTCTTTTTGGACAATGCTCATCTAAATGTCCAAATATGTTACACTCATGACACCTTGGTGGCTTCCATTCATATTCCACCTTAATATTGCTCTTTAGAAAACCCCCTTCCTCAACATTAGGAATATCAACTACCACATTTTCTTTAATCTCTTTTTCGGCATCTATCTCAATTATAGCTCTGGCATAACCACTTCGCCCCCACGAGTCAACACACATCTTAGATGTTTCATTATCCAGCATTTTAGGAATCCCTATTTTTGAGGCGATGAGACTTAGTCCATCTTCAGTGTATGCAGCCAGCGGGACATCGTGCATTTTAACCCATACCGGAATCTTTTTTAATTCTTCCTTCTTAAGCTCAGTATTAGGAGACCAATACTTGAGGAACATAGGAACGTTCCTGATTAACCACGGGCCATCTTGTAAAACCTGATCCATTCCCTCTTTAGACATGAACTTAAAGAAAAAGAACCCCTTCCCGTTCATCATACACTTTTGCAACCCATATTTTTTCCATCTATTCCTTACAAAGTATTCAACCACTAGGAAAGCCAATCTTTTTCCCAAAAAATATCCAAACAAGACATTTGCATACCGATCCTGAACCTTTTTCACAGATTCCACAGGTATTGTAACATCAACATTTTCAACTACTTCAGTGTTTTCGATAAACCTGAAATTTACCTTGTGTTTAGGCTGGCTGGTAGAGACTTTAGCAGCGTAGGATTGGTTCTTATTACTCTTATCCTCCATTGAAACAGACTTCTCATGAGACGACTCATTAGTTCCATCAGGGCCAAATAAATGAGAATTATCCTTTAACTTAACTGGTTTCCACCACTCGGTTCATTAGGGTTCTCATTTAATGACCCACTCACTGGTTTGGATATTGCCATCAAACCATCCAATATGGAATTTCTACTAACTGAGTAGAACCCTCTCTTTGGTAGCATTGTATTACCATCAATATTCCTAATCCTCAAACCAATACCCCGTAAAGGTGTTTCATCACCCTCTATCGACTGAGATTGAAGCCCTATATCCTTAAAGATGTCGTTCCTATTTCTCTCCATGCAGCAAGATTGACGTAAACCCCAGAAAACCAGACGAAAACCAGAAAAACATGCAAACCCTAATTCTAGCAGTTTTTTCAAACGAATCTTTTCAAGACAAAATAGAGACCCAGGTGAATCTAGGTTACTGCCCAACCAGTAGGACCGATAAACCCTTGAATCTATTCTATCAGAATCAAATACAATAAGAAAAAACTTGACGACCTAAAACGAAAAAGAACAAAAACCCTAATCCTCTAAACAAAGCATCTTTAACCTCTTGTTGTGTAACCTGTCGACTCATTGAAACAGCCACCCGAGAGTCTAGTCTAGAAGAAAACAGATCCGGCGTTGGTTTCGTGACTTCTCCCTCTTTGTTACCGAGAAACGATTTAAAATAATCAACTAAGGCATTCACGACACCCTCCCCCTCATGCAAGTTGCCTTTGGTATCTTTAATAGCATGTATCTTGTTGAAGTGGTTCCTGCTTTTAACCACGTAATGAAAATATGCGGTATTCGAATCACCAACCTCTAGCCACTTTTGTTTAGCTTTTTGCTTAAGAAATCTCTCCTCATCAAGCAAAGCATCCAGATACTTTCTACTACATATAGCTTCGGCTTCCTGGATAACACTATTATGGGGAGTAGCATCTAAGTTTCTTTGCAAACTATCCAGCTCCTTCTTCAAGTCCAAGACTTTTTTATGAATGTTACCTTGTTTCTGCATTAAAGATCGAAAAGGATGCTTTAAACTTCTCAGCTTCTTGACAATTCTAAACATAGGAACCCCATCCACCCGAGCATCCCAGCCATCCTTCACAACCTCTAGGAACTCTTTTTTATGCACTAGCAAATTTGTAAACTTAAACGGCTTCGGCTTGTTAGGCATCATGGTAGGCATTTTAAGTATACAAGGGCAATGATCCGACATACCATTAGGCAGAAACGAAGCAAACGCCCCTTGAAAATTATCCACAAAGTGAATATTCATCATGATCCTATCCAACTTTTTCCTCATACCCGCTCCATTTTTAGGTCTTTTGTTCCAAGTAAAATGCATGCCAGTGGCATTAATGTCAAAAACCTCGATTCGATCTACACACTCCTTAAAGTCCTTCATAGCAACTGAAATACTAGACGACCCCATACAAATGTCCTCCAAATTTAACGCCACATTAAAATCACCCATTAGCACCCATGAGTCGCTTTTGACAAACATTTTATGCATATTCAGAGACTCCCACACCTGCCTTCTCTCCTTGTAACAGTTACTTGCATAGACAAAAGAAGCATAAAACATTCTTTTATCTACTTTAGAAACAATTTAGGAGTGTACCATTTGGTCCGTAGCAGAGAGAACCATAACATCCACTATATCGCTATTCCATCCAAGAATGATACGGGTACCTTTGGGACATAAATTCCCATTTGAAGTCAATTCCCAATTCCTAAACACCCTTTTACAAATGTCAGTCAAGTTTGCAACCTGAACATGAGTCTCTAGGATCGCTACCACATGCAACTGATTATCCTTTACCAGCTTCTGAACCTCCTTTTGCTTTAGAGGGCGGTTCAACCCCCTTACATTCCAGGAAGCAAGATTAATCATTGATCACCCCTTCAGCAGGTGTGCTTGCACCTGTGTTACCCTCATTAATTTCCAGTTTGTCATTCATGAAATGAGCCGCCATATCTTCATTATCCAGCCGAACCTCATCATGATCAGACCCCATTTTATCATCATGCTGACTTAGCACACTAAACTTATTAGAAGTTTTTATAGTGTTACTCTTAGAAGACGTTGGCTTGTTCGGATCCACACTAGCCGTTCCCTTTTTTGGTCTATAAATCATTCTTTGCTTCTTTTTAACTGGATACTGAGGACGAGCCTGCTTCTTTCTGTTGTTCCCACTCTTAAACCCTTGCTCATCAACCTGATCCTTCCCTTTATCCCCTCGTTCTTCATCCACTACATTTCTTTTTGGACAATGCTCATCTAAATGTCCAAATATGTTACACTCATGACACCTTGGTGGCTTCCATTCATATTCCACCTTAATATTGCTCTTTAGAAAACCCCCTTCCTCAACATTCGGAATAGCAACTACCACATTTTCTTTAATCTCTTTTTCGGCATCTATCTCAATTATAGCTCTGGCATAACCACTTCGCCCCCACGAGTCAACACACATCTTAGATGTTTCATTATCCAGCACTTTAGGAATCCCTATTTTTGAGGCGATGAGACTTAGTCCATCTTCAGTGTATGCAGCCAGCGGGACATCGTGCATTTTAACCCATACCGGAATCTTTTTTAATTCTTCCTTCTTAAGCTCAGTATTAGGAGACCAATACTTGAGGAACATAGGAACGTTCCTGATTAACCACGGGCCATCTTGTAAAACCTGATCCATTCCCTCTTTAGACATGAACTTAAAGAAAAAGAACCCCTTCCCGTTCATCATACACTTTTGCAACCCATATTTTTTCCATCTATTCCTTACAAAGTATTCAACCACTAGGAAAGCCAATCTTTTTCCCAAAAAATATCCAAACAAGACATTTGCATACCGATCCTGAACCTTTTTCACAGATTCCACAGGTATTGTAACATCAACATTTTCAACTACTTCAGTGTTTTCGATAAACCTGAAATTTACCTTGTGTTTAGGCTGGCTGGTAGAGACTTTAGCAGCGTAGGATTGGTTCTTATTACTCTTATCCTCCATTGAAACAGACTTCTCATGAGACGACTCATTAGTTCCATCAGGGCCAAATAAATGAGAATGATCCTTTAACTGGTTTCCACCACTCGGTTCATTAGGGTTCTCATTTAATGACCCACTCACTGGTTTGGATATTGCCATCAAACCATCCAATATGGAATTTCTACTAACTGAGTAGAACCCTCTCTTTGGTAGCATTGTATTACCATCAATATTCCTAATCCTCAAACCAATACCCCGTAAAGGTGTTTCATCACCCTCTATCGACTGAGATTGAAGCCCTATATCCTTAAAGATGTCGTTCCTATTTCTCTCCATGCAGCAAGATTGACGTAAACCCCAGAAAACCAGACGAAAACCAGAAAAACATGCAAACCCTAATTCTAGCAGTTTTTTAAACGAATCTTTTCAAGACAAAATAGAGACCTAGGTGAATCTAGGTTACTGCCCAACCAGTAGGACCGATAAACCCTTGAATCTATTCTATCAGAATCAAATACAATAAGAAAAAACTTGACGACCTAAAACGAAAAAGAACAAAAACCCTAATCCTCTAAACAATCAAGAATGCTACCAGAGTTAGATCTGATATACACCCGCTCTTGCAAAGAAGCTTAGGATTCGAAGAAGAAGAACAGTAGTCGCCATGCTAGAGAGAGAAAATTAGGGTTTACACTCATGATGGTTATGTTAAAGTAGGATGATTAAATGTATGATCTTGTATAATCTAGGCTAGAAATTATGATCTAAACATCTTATATTCCATGGACTTTTATATAAACTAGAATGTGATTTATGATGAATATAGCTTTTATAAAAGTTAAACACCATGAATTTAACTAAGATCATCTTAAAAGTAGCCTAAATAAGTTTGGTTAAATGGATGGACTAGTCTAAAAATCATAAGACAATATGTTAGTTTTAAAAGTCTTGTTAAAATATGTTTTTAGAAGTTCATGTAAAAATATGGCTAAAAATATATATAAAAAAAAGTCTATGGGAAATGAAGATGTATAGATGAATTCATGCATGCAAAGTTGGTATTTTGACCCAGGATAAAATTGTTTGGTTTTCTCATTGCATTCCGCGTCATGCGTTCCATATGTGGCTGATAATGCGGGGTAAACTGTTGACCCAGGATAAAATATTGCAATGGGACTTACCTAGGAGGAAAAGTATGAATATGATGTGTTGTTTGCTGTGTTATGCGAATGTGGATTCCCATGAGCATCTATTCTTCGAGTGTAGTTTTTCCTCTCAAGTGTGGAATTCGGTTAAATCTAAAGGGGGTATGGCGTCTGTGGATCCAAAGTGGCGTAGCATTGTCGATTGGTTATGCGGCCGGGCAAGCTCAAAGTATGCTGGTAACTATGTGAGTAGATTAATTGTTGCTGCGACGGCTTATGTCATTTGGCAGGAAAGGAACGCGAGACTATTCAAGAACCACACAAGACCACCGGACACTATTCGTGATTTAATCCTAAGTACAGTTCGTTACAAGCTGATGGGAGTGAAGTTCAAGAACACGGATAGAGTGAGGAGATTGCTGGAGGATTGGGAGATCCATGTCGATAGTGTGACTGATAATGGCGGCTGATTGTACTTGATTGTTTTTACGATTTCTATTTCTAGATGTTTGTCTAGTTGTTGCTACTTGTGTTGGTTTGTTTCGGTGTTTGGTTGTTACAGTCATAGGGGTCTGTCCTATGTCTGAACTAGTGTTGGATTCTCCACACTACTTGTTTTTATTGGTTGTGAATATATAGAATCACCGGGGTAACCCTTTACCCAAAAAATAAGTTGGTATTTTGAAACTTGATTTGGGTTGAGGTTGATTATGGGGTTAAACATGATTAATGATATGTTTAATAAACGTGGGAAAACGCCATAGTTTAGGGAAACTATAGCGAAATTTTCTAAAAATCTAATCGCGATTAAATATAGATTAACGGGATGATTAACCGAGTTAAACGCGATTGGTAACCTTAATTGTCATTAAGGAAGTTTTGATGAAAAGATTTAAGCCTAAACATCTAAGTGTTTATAAACTAACATATATATATTTTTACTAAATAGGGAGAAGATCATGCGAGAACCACCTCTTATTGCGAGAACCGCGAGAACCAATGTGAACACAACCAAAAATGCCTAAAAATAGCTAAAAATCACACAAAAATTTTTTTTAATATTTTTATATAAAAATCGCTACTTTTCGAAGCCAAAAAAAATTAAAAAAAATTTTTTTTTTTTTTAAAAAATTTTTTTTGGCCACTAAAAGTAGCGATTTGAGCATAAAAAATATTAAAAAAAATTTAGATTTATTTTTATTTTTTAGCATTTTAGCTTGGGGGGGGTTTAGGTTTTTGGGGGGTGGGGGAGGGGGGTTTAGGTTTTTTTTTTGGGGGGGGGGGGGGTTAGGTTTTTTTTAGGTTTTTTGGGGGGTTTTAGTTTTTAGCATTTAGCTTGGGGGGGGGGGGGGTTAGGTTTTTTTTTGGTGGGGGGGGGGGGGAGGGGGTGGGGGGGTTTAGGTTTTTTTTTGGGGGGGGGGGGTTAGTTTTTTTTAGCTATTTTAGGTTGTGTTCACATTGGTTCTCGCGGTTCTCGCAATAATGGTGGTTCTCGCATGATCTCCTCCCTTACTAAATAAATGGGTAAAATAATGGATATATGTTTATATAATTTTGGTAAAAATTATATAGTTTAAACGCTTTGTTTAATGTATAATGTGTATATATTATGTGTATGTATTAGTTTTAGTAATACAAACTAAAATGTTACAAATAACACACATGGAAAATATACACTTACACATAACCGAAAACTTCATAGAAATTCACGAGTAAGACAATGGTCGCGAACCTTCATGAACACTTAAAACAAACTCCTATGAAGTATCTTGAAACAAGATGCGAACATCGGACGGCGAATCTCGAGCGATGGACATCGGACGGCACCTTATACTTTATCGACAAAACGGACATGTCGACACCTTGAAGGGTTACTACGACGCTCGATAACTTCGACACAAAAGCTATATATATTAACCGGTCATTACCACAAGTCTAAAAAAATGAAATATTTTAGACACTTCATATATATTAACGACAACGGAAATCAGAAAGTTTAACAATGAAAACAACACTAAGTATAATTATAAAAGTTTACTTGTAAATTACTTAATACTTAGTGAAATATTACAAAATTCAAGAACATTAAAATTGGGCCAACTTATGTAATATTGGGCTAAAACAATTAATGTTGGGCTAAAGTAACATAAATATTGGGCTTGGCCCAATACCTTAAATACATGGGTAAAGGCCCATTCCATAAACACTAAATAAGCCCACTTATAATAAACTAAAATGGGCTAGGCCCAAATACAATAATAACATGGATTAGGCCCAATAACTTAAGGATGTGGGCTAGGCCCAATGACAAAATGTGTGAACTAAGCCCAAAAACACAAAAGGTGGACTAGGCCCAATGTAAAATACTTATATATTTTTATAAATATATATTGTAATAATACATTATAAATACGATGTACCTACACGTATAATACAGTATACCTACACGTAAAATACGGTATACCACACGTATAAATACGGTATACCTACATGTATAAATACGGTATACCACACGTATAAATACGGTATACCACACGTATAAATACGGTATACCACATGTATAAAATACGGTATACCTACACGTACAAATACGGTATACCACACGTATAAATACGGTATACGTATATGAATAAGAGGCTCAAGTACATGGTGATGTACTCTCATACACTTGTTGAAGTGTACTCTCACAAGGATGTTGTACACGTACGACGATGTATTCACGACGTTAAAAATGAATATTTTTAACACTCATATCTATGAAAGATATACAATTATATTTGTGTAACAAATACACAGTCTCGAATCAAAGCGTACACATACAACAAACGCCAGCATATTACTAAAAATACACAAGTGTTCCAAGAAAACAAAGCACAAATAATAAACGTTCAAGATTAACAACGAATACAAGGTCTAAGAAAGCCCGACGTGTCTAATGAGTTAGAACCCTTGTAGGTTTACTCACACTTACGGAACACGGTTGCTAGAACTTATTGCTGGACGCAATACTGTGAGTTCATGTCCCCCTTTTCTTTTAACGTTTTCGGTTTTACAACTCTCGGGGGGGAATACATGTAACGAGGGTATGATTAAGCTATGGAATGAATTCTCGGATCACGTGCGAATAAGCACTAACTTAGGCACCATTAATCCTTTTAAGGACCACGGAACAGGGGGTAGATCTATTGGGTATGGGCGAGCCCCACTCACGGTCCTTGTGCGGCCACTTAGAGTGCTTTTGTGTCCCTGTAGAAGTGAATCGACACTTAAATCGTCTACCGGGTTGAGTGCTTCCTATGTCGGCACACATATTAATGTCCTTGCAAAACATTAATGATCATTAAATTCATAGACACTTTACATACCTACTTATAACACTAGAACTTTCAAATGTTTTTTAGATTCATTTGATACTTACGAATTTAAAACACATGAACTCGCTCAACTTTTGTTGATGTTTTCAAACTTACATGTATTTCAGGAAACTAATGGGATCTTGGTGCGGGTGGTCTTTTGAAGCTTTTGGAATAACAAGTTATCGATGTCATCCTTTTTGGAGGGCTTGGTCCATATATCTCATCTTCAATGAGATATAGGATGCGAAGCCTCGTATGTTAACTTATGTTGAACTCGTCTTTTGTAAAACTTATAACTCATGTCGTCTTGTATTTTAAACAACTGATGGTGTGTACTTTTAACTTATGTCAATGGATGAACATCGTATGTTTTTAATCATGTAGTTGTTTACTATTATCGTATGCAATGAAAAACTAATCAAGTTGACCCCGCACGCTTCCGCTAATGAACGGGTGTGACAGATTGGTATCAGAGCTTCGAATGTAGTGAACTAGGATTCTTTCTCGAATCTAGTCTATAATCACTAGGATCCTCTCACGAAAACATTTTTACAACAACAAAAATGTTTTTCATTGCATAAACAAAGACACCAAGATCCACTAACAAAACTCTTTTCAAGAAAATAATGCGAGGACATTATTTGGGGCTTAGTCTATATGGGATAGACTTGCTGAACTAGATTGATTCACGCAGACCAATGTGATTATATTGGATATGCTATGTTTAATTATATATATATATATATATATATATATATATATATATATATATATATATATATATATATTGGGTAAAGGGTTACCCCGGTGAATTTTATAAATAATCAAAGAATAAAGCATGTGCATCAGATAGGATACACAATGCTAGACTTGGCATACCAAGACTAGGATAACCAGCAACCACAACCAACAAAACAGACACAAAACTAAGACAACCAAGAAACAGACACAACCAAGACTACACAAAAAGACCGAATCCTGTCAAGAGCTAGCTCGGGCCAGTGTCGTCTTCAAGCATAGGAATCTTCCACTTCCTCATCATCCTTGTATAGTTTGCATCCCCACCAGACTTGAACCCCATCACGCGTAACCTGATAGCATTAAGAATTCTTTCCGTCACCATAGAAACACTACTTTGATTTGGCGTAAAAAGTCGAGAATTTCTTTCTTGCCAAATGAAATGTGTTGAAGCAGCAACTACCATCTTGCAAATAATGTGATCGATCCTCCTTGTGTTAGCATGATGAATCAACCAGTCCATAACGGACTCCCATGAGTCGTTGACATTATATATATATATAATAAGTAATGATATTATTTATTGATATATATATATATATGCATGTTGTACGAAATATTTTGCCAAAAATGAAATACCTTCGACTTCAAATCTATTGTTGTTCTTGACTCGCGCGGTGAGAATATCGACCTCGCATCTATTGCGGAGCTTATGGCGGATGTAGTTACTAAGTGAGACCTTAAGCTTGATGTCGTAGAAGATGGTTGTTCTTCCCTTGAATGTGGAGATTCCTGACTTCGGTACTGACGACGACGAGGCGAATGAGGCAACCCTGGACAACAACTCTATTTGTTGGGCGAGGTCCCTGTGGCTTTTACGAATCATGATTGACGACACTCGTGTCCAAACCAGTTAGATGAAGTACTCATCTTGAAGGTGCCCCTCCAGCTACTATTGCTACAAATTCCCTTTATTTCTACTTCGTCTTACGTTGTGCCACTCCGCGAGTAATGACAACGGATGTTAGCACGTGGACCATCATGAAGGTCCCTTCTATGTTGAAGGTATGAAGACAGTAGTGTCCCCTCTCTGACTGATCGCCTGCTTTGAACGAGAGAACATTAGGGTGACCGTGCAAGGCAATTTATTATTACGGGGGCCCACGTAATAACAACTTGTAGTGCATGGAAATCCTGATGGGCTCTGCGGATCAAGCTAATGATCACTATCTATTCGAAATTTTAAATTGCTCAAGTTTCCATCTGGTAAAACACTAACCGAGGTGGTACTATAACACCCTATGATACCGGAAGATCACACTTATTTGTTCACACCTAGCATTTGATCTATATCATGAGTCGGTTGAGACTAGTCAACTAAACGAACAAAATTTGTTAGCCACCACCACCAGTCTACCCTCCACCACCATCATCACCACCACACCTGCCCCTGCCGACCCTGACACTTTTGTTCGAAGCACTCGTCTTAGTGCTCCAACAGTAAGTCAGTGCCCTCTCTCGCAGTGTCTACGAGCTGGAGGATGAGTGTGCCCATCTTCGCAGCTTGATCTATCCTTCACTACATGTCACACTCCGATATTTCCACGTATTACCGGTGGGCCCGGTGGGGAATATCTTGACGTAGTTGATATTATCATAGTCAAATAATCACAATTTAATGCACAGCGGAAGTCTAAAGTAATAATACAAACCGAATTGAAAGTATAATAAAATATTTACATAACGGTTGTATGTGGA
This sequence comes from Helianthus tuberosus, assembly GCA_030545235.1. Taxonomy (NCBI): domain Eukaryota; kingdom Viridiplantae; phylum Streptophyta; class Magnoliopsida; order Asterales; family Asteraceae; genus Helianthus; species Helianthus tuberosus. The sequence goes on from JARYGA010027493.1 coordinate 1,981,288, forward strand.
TCCACAGGCGGATCTAAAACATAAAGAAAAATATTGTTCAACAGACTTTAAGTATTAAAAGCTTGCAAGACTCTTTAATTAATACTCAGGAGTTTCAAGCCCATTACGCGTAGTACCTGCACTTAATCTTTTTGAAAAATACGTCAGTTTACACTGGTAAATACAATTAACTGACTCTTTTGAAAAGTATTTATAAAATTGGTTTGGATGCACAAGGCACAAAATATTTTATAACTTGGGACAATTATTTAAAATAACCTTGTTTACAGATTTATATGTTTGTCGTCCATTCAGGGCCGGAATAGAAGAGCCGGTACAAGATTAATAGACACACCACAAGTATAGGCCCACAAGAAGTTTCCTCACGAGTGAGATACCGTTTTTACATACGCAACTGTCAGGTGTATGCCTACACCCCGTGCTTAAGTCGTGGCCATTTCAAATGAATGAGCCGAGGATATCCAGGACACGGTCATTAACCCCCCAAAGGCATTGCATCAAACAAGACAGATTAAAACGGGTTATGCAATTTAATAATCACAATCCGATTAAATGATTTCATACCCGACCAAGCGGTATTATTATAATACCGTATCCCAAGCCCGTATAAGGGAAAATAAGTTAAAAGTATTTACCTGAGCTAAAATGTAATTTTATTCTCAGCCGTATATTCTAATCAGCAAGTGCAAGTAGCTTTTACTGGGCTCCTAATCTGGAACGAAGGTTTTAATACCCTATTAGATTCCTAATGTGACAACCCGTGATTTACGGCTCTTAATTACGTAATTAACAGGTGATTAACACGATAATAAATAGTGTTTACAACGCATATTAACTTAATTAGGCCCTTGGAGAGCACAGGAACGTTTATTTGATTATACAGTGCACGTGTGGTGATTTACGGGAAATCTGCTGAATATTACGCGACAACGAACTGATACCGTACAGAATATTGATAACGCCGTCAAATATTAAATTTTTATGATATATTTTAGCTCGTAATTTAATTTTAGTGATTACAGTCGAAACCGGATCGAAAAATGGATTAGAATCGACCTCTTGAGCAAATTTCGCGATTTTAACGCAACCGACGAACGAACGCGTCAACCGTCAACTTCCGACGCTATTTTACATATCCTTGATCCTAAAATGACATTGTACGACATTACACGACGTTCGGGTGCAAAACGGGCTTTAGAAACGAGATCGGGTGGTTCAAAATGCTAGAAACAAGCTTGTGGGCCTTGGGCCCAAGCCCACAAAACTCTACATATAAATAGAAATTTATTCCTAAAATCTCTCATTTCCACTCATTCACTCTCTCTCTAACCTCCCAAACTCTCTCTACTCTCTCTCTCTCTAGAAACAAGTCCGGCGAGAATTCCGGCCGACTTCCGGTGACCGGCGACTTTTCCGGCGGAGTTCCGGCGACCGACAGTTTTCCGGCGACTTTTCCGGCGGCCGTTTTCCGGCCAAGAGTACACTTTTTCGACTATATCCGACGTTCCGGATCGCGTGGTGATGTTAGTTTTAGCTAATTCTTAGCGGTTTGAGCTCTATGGCAACTGCGGCGACATTTCGGTCAAATTCCGGCGAGTCCGTTTTGAATTTTTTCTTCCGTGCATGCATAGATCGGGACACTAGGAGAAGTTCTGCAAAGTTTTAAGAAATTTTATTCTCTGGCGAAATTCCGACTTCTGACATGGTTTTGGCGAGGTTCCAGCCGTCCGTTTTCGACGAAAATTATATTTTTGGGCTCCTAGTGACCCGTAGAGTCCATACGAAACACTTTTGTCTCGGGTGAAAATTTAAGTTCGGGACGCTCTCGGGCTCGGGTCAACGCGGTCAACAGGTCAGACACGGGTCAAGAGGCAGTTTTGGGTCATTTTTAGTGTCTCGGTTCAGTTTCGGGTCCGGTCAACCCTGGTCAACATGGGTCAAACGTGGTCAAAGCTGGTCAAAGCTGGTCAAACTCAGTCAACTGCTGGTCAACGCAGTCAACTCAGTCAACGAAAACGACACGAAGATGGGTAAAGATTTTACGGCACGATTTAGTTCGTTACTTATATAGTTTTCGTTATTTTAGTGAAACGAGCTCGAACCGATCGATTAAAAATGAAGTTTATATCTTTACATATTCAACGAAACCTTATATATTTTTATATATTGATTATTGATTGAATTTTTATAAAAGTAACGACAACTTGTGTTGTCGGGGCGTCCAAAAATAGAGGAAACTCTGCCCATTTTTCGAGAAAATACGTAAAACTAAGACGCGTTTTACTATAAAACGAAACTATCGGATCCAAACAACCTTCTATGAAAACCAATACAAATATGTATACTCACTTTCAACGACATTACATAACTTACAAAGCATGTGTATAACCTTTCGGCAAACCACTTTACGAAATAACAAAACTCGATGGTTTTATAAAATAAATATATTTAGTTATATTTATTTCCAAACAACGAACAATTCGGATTCTTTTCTAAATAAATATAGTTTATATATTTATTTCAAACAAATCCTTTTATAAATAAATATAATCTATATATTTATTTCGGATATTAAACTTGGACTCTTTATAAAAATAAATATGGTTTATATATTTATTTTCAACATAACAACTCGACGATTCCTTTACAAAATAAATAAAACTTTTTACATTTATTTCAAATGCCGAAACGACATATACGTATATGATAGCAAATATATACAGGACGTAAAATATATGATACGAGTTTCTTACATTATTTTCATACGAATGTTCTTATATACGCAAACAACTTCTCGGGACGACAAGCGATCTTAACGATAAATATTTACATATATATATATATTTTTTTTGATAAATATTTATTCATTGTTACATATCTTGAGAATCGAGGCCTTTCAAGACTTATTAAATTACTACAAATGAATAGGCAAACTAAACAAGTATAACTTAATCGTTACTATTAAGTTATTAACTTACCGTCGAATCGTTCGGTCAACGATTCGGTAGAGCTCGGTGACACGTAGTTTAATTACTGCATTTATTTAGAAACTTATAAGATATTCCGTATTAGGAATATTGTAGAATGCACGCTAGCGAGCCTCGTCTTGGAAACGACATCACGAAGTCGTATATAGCTAGCTTTGCACAGGAATATTCAGGTGAGTTCATAACCCCACTTTTTACAGTTTTACATTTTTGTAAATGTTTTCGGGGTGGAAAGACATGCACGTTTTTCAGAAACATACAAGGTTATCGATAAACAAAGATTGCATATTTTAGACAAAGCACGTTTTCAGAAACATACAAAGTTTTCGAATAAATGAAAACTCATATTTCTAAATCATATTACGAATGGATTTCGAGGAACTCAAATGATTCACGAAAGGTTTATACTAAACATACCGGTTTTTACAAAACAAATGCGTATTATCGAAAAGTGATTGATTTTTATGACTAGGGGAAGTTAGCCTTAGAGGCTGGGGAGGTTCAGCCTTAGAGGCTGGGGTAACATACATTTTACAATTATTACAGACATTTACAGACATTTACAGACATTTACAGGCATTTACAGACATTCATTTATACATGGTATGGTTAGCCTAAGGAGGGTTTACTACTAGACTAGATCATGTGAAGGGTGGGCACAACACTTGAGGCCATTAATCCTCATTGTAGGACCGAGGGACATGAGTGATAGATCTATTTGGGTGTAGCGAGCCCCACCCATGAGTCCGCGGGATGGACCATGAGGTGACTATGTCTTCCAGCCGGAAGCCCGGTAACAAATTTGCTAGGTTTGAGTTTCCCTGCACCTTGTCACACATACCAGTGGCTTTGCAACCCATTGGTGATCTCTTTTTCCTTAATGCTACATACCAGGGACTTTTATTCATACATGAAAGGTTTATACATACTCACAGAAATACCTGATTTATACAAATTAAATGTCATGTTTTTATACAAATTCAAAAAAGCATAGGATTATGCGGGCAGGAAGTCAAAGTCAGGGTGGGCATTGACGGGTATACGAACATTACAAATACAAGACTTTACAAATACATGGTTACAAATACAACGTTTCCATATAATTTGGCAAGAAAATGATTTCTAAAATTCGTTTTCTCAATATTATGTCACAAACCGGTTATTCAAAAGATTTATTTCAAATCTTTTACAAACAAACTATGAACTCGCTCAACTTTATGTTGATTTTTCGCATGTTTCTTTCTCAGGTTACAGTTCTAAGACAAGGCACGGTTGGAATAGGAGAACCATTGGGGATTCGAGTACTTAGTGGGCGTTCAATTTACTAAAAGACTTAGCTTATTTTGCTTCCGCTGTGCAATGAAGATACCAGTCCAGTCACGCCAGCTCTGATAATTTCGGGGTGTGACAACTTGGTATCAGAGCTATAGGTTACAGCAAATTAGGTTTCTATTGTGATACCTAGGCTCTAACCTCACTTTTCTCTGGGACTTAGACTATTAAGACGTTGAATACATACAGGACGCCTAGTACTCGAGTATGGTCTCCAACCGTTGCCGAAAAACAAACAGTCAAAATTTTGTTTTCAAACATACGCTAAAGTTGTGTTTTACACACGGTACACGAAACGATTACATATAATACACAACACTCTGAGAGTTTAGGAAACATGCATTTAAGACCTTCGGAAACTTATGTTGAAGTTCATTAAAGGTCATCACGTAGGAACTGCGAATATTAACTCGGGCACGCACTATTATCCATATTGTCTATGATATTTTAACTTCCCGAGCAGGTAGCCTACGCATAACAAGACGCTAGCGCACGAGAATACATGGAACTCAATTTCTACGTCAACGGATGTCGGGGTACATCACCTTCTACGCGGCACACAACGCTAGTGCACAGGCATACGTGAAACTTAAGCTATACATCAACGGAGGTTGAAGTACGACACATACGACTATCGAGGCGAGGCCTTTGAGAAGGAACGATGACGCAATTTAACGAGGACGCTAGATTCCTGTCAGCAGGAGAACTATCGATCAGGAAGCGGCGGTTTGGCGCGCAGTCCTGCAGACGACACGAGTCATGCTAAGGAGAAGATGCATGCTTACGTATTCCCCCTATTTTTACTAACGACGAATACACTATGTTCGACATTCCATGGTAATGTCACCTAACAACCGGCCATCACACGCAACCCCAGGTAAAGTCCTCAAATTTCTTTTATTGAAATTTCGACTTTCACATTTACTGAGTAGATTTTCGTATCTCTACTCCTCTTAATGGTTATTGTGTCATGATCATTTCTTTACAAGTTACATACATGGTCTTTCGTTGTGACTATGCCGAAAGTTTTCTTATCGATACATATATTTATTGTCGGATTACGCTAAAAACCAAGTTCAAATTGTTTGAACTTGTTCATTACACTTATTCGATTCAAGACACCATATGATGTATTGGGAGCATCATATTCAAATCAATTTTTAACGAGCACTTCATTTGTTCCGAGTCGTGGTAAACTTGTTTGGTATTCGACTCCATTAAATTGTTGATTTCGACACCTTGTGGTGGTATTTTCACTTATTTGAACCTTGCGCTAAACTCGTTTACATATCTTATGCCCGGATTTAATTATTTATTTATTGATTTAGATTAAATCCGCTTTGATTTATCACATTACCACAGTCTTAACACAATCGTGTGTTAAGATAATGGTACACTAATTTATGTCATATTTCGGTGTACCTCTTAACGGTTCTTTCAACATCGATCGAATGTTCTGCAATGTTCATTACTTCTTCGTCTTCGATCGAAAACATTATTTCTTTGATGTTCAAATTTCAATTGAAAATCCTATGATGTCATTTGAAACAAACTTTCAGATTCACTTTATTGCGCTTTCATTTCAAACACGGTGAAGTTGTTTGATCACCGCTATTATTGAATTATTTAAATCACTACGACACCTTGTAGTGTTGGTACAAACTTGTAGCTCGGGCTAATCATGATTGGGCATTTCATGCAAAACACAGGTGATACTTGTTTGATCACCGCTATATTCGAATTGCTTCATTCATTACGACACCTTGTGGCGTCGGTATAACTTGCAGCTTGTGCTGATCACGATCGAGCGTTTCATGCAAACTATTATATTCGAGATTGTTGATTCTAAGTTCATCCAGTGGGTGTTATTGCTTCTAGAACTCATTCACATGTTATAAACGTTCATATGGAATTCGATTGGTCGGAGTTCCTGTTCATTGTTGGATCCTTGTTAACTTAGTCCCACTGGTGACTGTATCATTACGTCTCGTTTCCTTTGACATCAATTACGGAGACACATTGCTTTTACCGTTGGGTTCTTATTCTTGAGAAATGTCATTAAATTCACATGATTCGAATAAGTCCTGTTTTGATTACGCGGTCATTCACTTTGTATTTTTATTCGGACTTACCTGCGAACAACACAATTCTGAGGAGATAACATAGTCTAAATTTCGAGGACGAAATTTCTGTAACAGGGGGAGAATGTGACAACCCGTGATTTACGGCTCTTAATTACGTAATTAACAGGTGATTAACACGATAATAAATAGTGTTTACAATGCATATTAACTTAATTAGGCCCTTGGAGAGCACAAGAACGTTTATTTGATTATACAGTGCACGTGTGGTGATTTACGGGAAATCTGCTGAATATTACGCGACAACGAACTGATACCGTACAGAATATTGACAACGCCGTCAAATATTAAATTTTTATGATATATTTTAGCTTCGTAATTTAATTTTAGTGATTACAGTCGAAACCGGATCGAAAAACGGATTAGAATCGACCTCTTGAGCAAATTTCGCGATTTTAACGCAACCGACGAACGAACGCGTCAACCGTCAACTTCCGACGCTATTTTACATATCCTTGATCCTAAAATGACATTGTACGACATTACACGACGTTCGGGTGCAAAACGGGCTTTAGAAACGAGATCGGGTGGTTCAAAATGCTAGAAACAAGCTTGTGGGCCTTGGGCCCAAGCCCACAAAACTCTACATATAAATAGAAATTTATTCCTAAAATCTCTCATTTCCACTCATTCACTCTCTCTCTAACCTCCCAAACTCTCTCTACTCTCTCTCTCTCTAGAAACAAGTCCGGCGAGAATTCCGGCCGACTTCCGGTGACCGGCGACTTTTCCGGCGGAGTTCCGGCGACCGACAGTTTTCCGGCGACTTTTCCGGCGGCCGTTTTCCGGCCAAGAGTACACTTTTTCGACTATATCCGACGTTTCGGATCGCGTGGTGATGTTAGTTTTAGCTAATTCTTAGCAGTTTGAGCTCTATGGCAACTGCGGCGACATTCCGGTCAAATTCCGGCGAGTCCGTTTTGAATTTTTTCTTCCGTGCATGCATAGATCGGGACTCTAGGAGAAGTTCTGCAAAGTTTTAAGAAATTTTATTCTCCGGCGAAATTCCGACTTCTGACATGGTTTTGGCGAGGTTCCAGCCGTCCGTTTTCGACGAAAATTATATTTTTGGGCTCCTAGTGACCCGTAGAGTCCATACGAAACACTTTTGTCTCGGGTGAAAATTTAAGTTCGGGACGCTCTCGGGCTCGGGTCAACGCGGTCAACAGGTCAGACACGGGTCAAGAGGCAGTTTTGGGTCATTTTTAGTGTCTCGGTTTAGTTTCGGGTCCGGTCAACCCTGGTCAACATGGGTCAAACGTGGTCAAAGCTGGTCAAACGTGGTCAAAGCTGGTCAAACTCAGTCAACTGCTGGTCAACGCAGTCAACTCAGTCAACGAAAACGACACGAAGATGGGTAAAGATTTTACGGCACGATTTAGTTCGTTACTTATATAGTTTTCGTTATTTTAGTGAAACGAGCTCGAACCGATCGATTAAAAATGAAGTTTATATCTTTACATATTCAACGAAACCTTATATATTTTTATATATTGATTATTGATTGAATTTTTATAAAAGTAACGACAACTTGTGTTGTCGGGGCGTCCAAAAATAGAGGAAACTCTGCCCGTTTTTCGAGAAAATACGTAAAACTAAGACGCGTTTTACTATAAAACGAAACTATCGGATCCAAACAACCTTCTATGAAAACCAATACAAATATGTATACTCACTTTCGACGACATTACATAACTTACAAAGCATGTGTATAACCTTTCGGCAAACCACTTTACGAAATAACAAAACTCGATGGTTTTATAAAATAAATATATTTAGTTATATTTATTTCCAAACAACGAACAATTCGGATTCTTTTCTAAATAAATATAGTTTATATATTTATTTCAAACAAATCCTTTTATAAATAAATATAATCTATATATTTATTTCGGATATTAAACTTGGACTCTTTATAAAAATAAATATGGTTTATATATTTATTTTCAACATAACAACTCGACGATTCCTTTACAAAATAAATAAAACTTTTTACATTTATTTCAAATGCCGAAACGACATATACGTATATGATAGCAAATATATACAGGACGTAAAATATATGATACGAGTTTCTTACATTATTTTCATACGAATGTTCTTATATACGCAAACAACTTCTCGGGACGACAAGCGATCTTAACGATAAATATTTACATATATATATATATTTTTTTTGATAAATATTTATTCATTGTTACATATCTTGAGAATCGAGGCCTTTCAAGACTTATTAAATTACTACAAATGAATAGGCAAACTAAACAAGTATAACTTAATCGTTACTATTAAGTTATCAACTTACCGTCGAATCGTTCGGTCAACGATTCGGTAGAGCTCGGTGACACGTAGTTTAATTACTGCATTTATTTAGAAACTTATAAGATATTCCGTATTAGGAATATTGTAGAATGCACGCTAGCGAGCCTCGTCTTGGAAACGACATCACGAAGTCGTATATAGCTAGCTTTGCACAGGAATATTCAGGTGAGTTCATAACCCCACTTTTTACGGTTTTACATTTTTGTAAATGTTTTCGGGGTGGAAAGACATGCACGTTTTTCAGAAACATACAAGGTTATCGATAAACAAAGATTGCATATTTTAGACAAAGCACGTTTTCAGAAACATACAAAGTTTTCGAATAAATGAAAACTCATATTTCTAAATCATATTACGAATGGATTTCGAGGAACTCAAATGATTCACGAAAGGTTTATACTAAACATACCGGTTTTTACAAAACAAATGCGTATTATCGAAAAGTGATTGATTTTTATGACTAGGGGAAGTTAGCCTTAGAGGCTGGGGAGGTTCAGCCTTAGAGGCTGGGGTAACATACATTTTACAATTATTACAGACATTTACAGACATTTACAGACATTCATTTATACATGGTATGGTTAGCCTAAGGAGGGTTTACTACTAGACTAGATCATGTGAAGGGTGGGCACAATACTTGAGGCCATTAATCCTCATTGTAGGACCGAGGGACATGAGTGATAGATCTATTTGGGTGTAGCGAGCCCCACCCATGAGTCCGCGGGATGGACCATGAGGTGACTATGTCTTCCAGCCGGAAGCCCGGTAACAAATTTGCTAGGTTTGAGTTTCCCTGCACCTTGTCACACATACCAGTGGCTTTGCAACCCATTGGTGATCTCTTTTTCCTTAATGCTACATACCAGGGACTTTTATTCATACATGAAAGGTTTATACATACTCACAGAAATACCTGATTTATACAAATTAAATGTCATGTTTTTATACAAATTCAAAAAAGCATAGGATTATGCGGGCAGGAAGTCAAAGTCAGGGTGGGCATTGACGGGTATACGAACATTACAAATACAAGACTTTACAAATACATGGTTACAAATACAACGTTTCCATATAATTTGGCAAGAAAATGATTTCTAAAATTCGTTTTCTCAATATTATGTCACAAACCGGTTATTCAAAAGATTTATTTCAAATCTTTTACAAACAAACTATGAACTCGCTCAACTTTATGTTGATTTTTCGCATGTTTCTTTCTCAGGTTACAGTTCTAAGACAAGGCACGGTTGGAATAGGAGAACCATTGGGGATTCGAGTACTTAGTGGGCGTTCAATTTACTAAAAGACTTAGCTTATTTTGCTTCCGCTGTGCAATGAAGATACCAGTCCAGTCACGCCAGCTCTGATAATTTTGGGGTGTGACACCTAACGGGTCTTATTTAAGTTGTAACTTTGACCGGTTAGTTTTAAAGGAAAGTTTACGGTTCAAAACGCAAGATTAAGCGAAAACCGGATTAGAACATGATTTAGACCCAACAAGTATGAAGACTTGTAGCACTGCAAGTTTTTTTTTTTTTTTTTTTTGGGTAAAGGGTTACCCCGATGAATGGCTTACATGGATACAGTTGATACCAGTTGGGACGCTATCATGGCTTGGTTTGCTCAGTGGATGAGATCTAAAACGGCTGAAAGTATTGTTAGTAAACTGGTAGTGGCAGCTTCTACTTATTACATTTGGCAAGAGAGGAATAATAGACTATATTCTCCGACTCATCGAAATGCTCACATGATTGCCAATATTGTCTTACATACGGTGCGTCTTAAGCTAATGACATTCAGAGAGGGGAGGCATGCGAAGAATCCTTTGCTGTTAGAGAGGTGGAAGACCCAAGTGAGGGCTATGAGCATTGAACCGGGCTAGAGTGGTAGTCTAAGGTCTTGGTTTGTAGCCATTGTTTCGGCTTTGGTAGTGTTTCGTTAGTTTGGTTTTGTTTTTTTGGTTGTTAGGGGTTGTTTTGTTTTTGGTTTTGCCTTGTCTTGGTATGCCAAGATTGGCTCTAGTGTGTCGCTCTGACACACTCGTGTAATTATTTTATTTTTTATAAAATTCACCGGGGTAACCCTTTACCCAAAAAAAGTATGAAGACTTGTATAAAATGGGTAAACTAAATACATTTTGGATTTCGAAGTAAAAATGATAAGGTTCGACCCGTTTCGGCTAATTTATGCAAACTAGTTACATAAACCGTACCGAATGCGTATATGCATTACTGAATGAGTCATGTACAAGTTCCATAAGTTATAATGCTTAAAATATGTTGTGATATCAGTAGGATATCTTCCATTATGCCCAAAACGAATTTAAAACCAATTTAAGTCCCGTAAGGGTATTTTGGTCATTTTAAAGTTTATAAAAGAGGTTAAATAGCAACCTGAGGTTCTGGTCTAAAATATATAGTAAAAATATTAATTTTATCAAGTTACATCAGTAGGATATCATACATATGTGAGGTTTATCAATTATGGCCAAACAATGCACCGTAGGGGCATTTTGGTCATTTCACATATGCTTTTAAGGTCAAATTTGGAAATCTGAGTTCAAGACTTATACTTACTGTTAAAGTATACAAATTTATTTTTAAAATCCGTAGGTAACAAGTCTTAGGTGCTAAATATGGTTTTAAACCATACTATGCGCTTATTTCGCATAAAAGTCGGCATTTGACGATATTCGGGTTGTTTAAGGAAATCTGAGATTTTGATCAGTCTCAAGTGTTTAAAATATTTTATTTAACATATGATATCAGTAGAAAAAGGTTTGGTATGCAAATCATATGTTAAACTCATTTTATTAACAAAAAGGGCTTTATCGTCAATTACCGAATTTATGCTAGAACTCTATGCTATGGTCAATATAAAATTTGACAAAAATTTCCAAAAATCCCTGAATATTATATTATAAGAGTGGGTAGAAAGTTTGGTGCCAAAAATTGGGTTTAAATATGATTTACGGCAAAAATGCAATTTAATTAACAAAAAACTTTTGTTTTACGATATTTCGCATAACTTTTATTTTAGACTAGAAACTGATGTCAAATTTTTAGGACATACTTATATATCAGTAATAAAACTTTTTTTCCTGTCACATTTTCAAAAATCTCGTTTTTATAAAATAAGGGCATAATGGTCAATTTTAAGCATTTAACGGAAACATGCAATGAACTATGATTTCTATGGGACCATGTTGTAAAACCTCAGAGGGTTATACTTACATATAATATGGTCACAAAGGAATCCTAAGGCATAACTAAACTAAGCTAATTCGGGTCAGAACTGAAAGTCAAAGAAAAAGTCAACTTTTGCGACTTTCGGTTGCGAACCGAGCCTAAACTCAGAATTGTCGGGTTGAACATGCCTAGACATGTTCAATTAATATTTACCAAGTTATTAAAGTGACAAAACTGATTTTATAGCTTCCACATCATCAGTTATGAATTTTATTTAAAAATTGACCCGTTTGACTTTTATTTTAATTATTTTGACCCGACAGTTAACTAAGTAAACGTGATAATTAGGAGGTGCCCTTTTGAGGGTTTAACACCTACCTAATTATGAACACGTAGCCATGTTCGTTGCGAACAATGACTCGACCAAGGATCAAGGGGGGGTGGAGATGGCCGACTAATTGGTTTCAGCGGTTTCCGGTTCTTCATAACATGAAAAGTATTGTTTTAAACTTATCTACCAAGGATCGTTTGATGTGGAAAACTAGGTCAGGTAAACTGGCTGATTATTGTGTTTCAATGGTGTGGGAAGATATTCGACTTCATCAAAACGAGGTGTCATGGGTTAATATGGTGTGGTTCAAGCAGTCGATTCCAAGGCACTCGTTCTTCATGTGGCTTCTTGTGAATAAGAAACTAAAAACGCAGGATGTTATGAGTAAATGGTGTTCCACGGGTAACACTAATTTTAACTTATTGTGTTGCTCGCTTTGTGTTTTAGGTCCGGACTCTCATGAGCATTTGTTCTTTGAGTGCGGATATGCTTCTCAAGTTTGGAATGGTGTTAAAGTTAAAGCGGGTATGGGCCATATTCAAGCTAATTGGGATTCAATCTTTGCTTTCTTGGATCAGGTGGCGACATCTACGAAGGCTCAACATATTATTGCAAAACTTATTGTTGGGGCTTCGGCTTACTTTGTGTGGCAGGAACGAAATAGAAGACTCTTTTCTAACAAAAAGAGAAGCTCGGATCAGCTTATTGAGGTGGTGTTATCTACCGTTCGATTAAAACTTCATACCATGAGGTTTAAAAGAACGACTCAGATTGAAGGGATTTTGCAGGATTGGAGTTTGCCTCGTGGTCTGGTGGTTGCTGATGATGATCTCGGCTAATTTTATAATTTGGTTTGAGTTTAGTGACTGAGTGTCTTAGTATAAACTAGTTTCGTTGGTTTGTGCATTGTTGCTTGTAAACTCTAGGATGGCATGTCATGCTAGAGAATTGGGGATTATTATTTTCCTCACTTGTTTTTATTGGTTGATGTTATAAAATTTTACCGGGGTAACCCTTTACCCAAAAAAAAAAATGTTTAGTCATGAACCTTGTAATTTGCTTTGTTTTGTAAATCGCTTGAAAAACGATAAGATCAGATGATATGTATAAATAAGAGAATAATGTATGGTTAAATGAATAACCATTGTAAAATGAGTTTGTATAAGTTAAGTTGCTTGTAAAACAATGTATTGTGAAAAGTATGTTATTTGTATAAAATGTTATATGTCTCAAACTGAAATGATTCAAATAACGCTACGATATGTAATACCATACAGACACTTATATATAGGAAGTACCAGCGGCGTATCCACCATGCTTGTATCATATTACACACGCATCGTTACTTAATCACTTAATCAACCAAACCACCAATGTAAGATGTCTATGTTTAAACCAATTGTCAAATGTATTGAATAATATACCAAAATGTTTATGTCAAGATGTGAATCATGCAACGTATAACCAACGTTGAAAATGTTTATTTGTCAAATGTAAATCATGTAATGTGTAACCAAAATGATATGTATGGCTAGTGAAATGCATCAACTAAACCATAGGTGAAATGCACAAAACAAAGTATTGAAGTAAAACTTGGTTTAAATCAAAGTTATGTTTTGTGTAGTAAATGTATGCTATACTGATATTAGACATTTATGCGGTATTGTGAAAATTCATACATCCAAGCCTTGCGACAGTCGGATAACCATGTAAAAATGGGTTATCAAAAGAATATGTATAGTATAGTTTAAACAAACCAAATGTCATACCAAAATGTAAGCATATGATGAATAAGAAATGTACTAAGTATGCTAAGTTAACATACAAAGCAGAAAAGTCATGTAAATCAATGTGCTAGCATGCTATCAGTTAACATACATAGCAGAAATGTAATGTAGAACCATGTACTAAGTATGCACACAATGGACATACATAGTATAAAATGTAATGAAATCATGTACTATAATGTACTGATGAACATAGGAAGTATATGATGTGAAAACAGGAAAGCATGAAAGTAACAAGTAGGCAGATGTGTTTCACCCCAAAACAGTTTGGAAAACAGTAAAAGAGGGGTCTATGTACTCACTTGAGATTGCTTAGTAGTCCTTGAGTAACAACCAAACAATGCTAGAGATCGCGGATATCAAACGGCACCTACTATAGGTAACTATGTTAATAACCAGACCTAAATCGGATGATTCGATAGAATGAGGGTTCGTAAACCAAACGAGTATAGAGACTCGTGTCATATGGTTTAACAAAGCCTTCATGCTAAATGAAACCTAACCTAAGTGTTTCCGACCCATTACGACTCGTTTAGGTAGCTTATGCTACTTTAACGCGTCGTTCGCGTGAAACGCGTTCGGACCGCTTAACTAGTCCTATGACAAGTGTTATATGCCTAAACATGTTACATAATCAGTTATGTGACAAAAGTTTAGGTTACATATGCTTAATTACCAATTATACATGAAAAGGGTATTCTGGTAATTTACCTAAGGCATATAAACTACCTATCATACAATTACTCAAACGATGTGACCATAGGGTATAACCTCGGAAGGTTATTCCCTACCTACTATGGTCACCTAATGTATTTGGTCGGATCCTAATGATCGACCAAATGGGTCGGGTTCGAAGGTATAAGTGATTTATCAGATCGCTTACCCTACGACCCTAGACAACGTGGTAATCAGTAGGCATAGTCCCAAGGGACTATAACCAACGTGATTACACTCACGTTGCGAAGTTCAAACGAACTTCGCATTGACCATAACTGGTCAACGCAGAAAGTCAAACAAAGTTTGACTTTCAGATTCGAAAAGACTCGAAAAGCAATAAAAGAACGAAAGAATACTTACGAAGGGTCCCCGAATGCTAATCTAGATCAAAATAACTCAGGTATGAAACAATGGTTCCAACTTAGAGTCACTTAGATCAGATTCTTGTGATTTTTGAAGTTAAATGGGTTGGGTATTTATAGGAATACCCGAACCGTTAAGATCGTTTGTCGAATATCGTGCCTTAATCGCATCCGTACAAGTGTTGCAAAGTTGTGGTGGCTAAAAATGGGTCTAAATGAGCTGAATGTGCAGTTGAGAATGTGTGGGTGAGGATCAAACAGCTGGAAACTGCTGACTGTTCGATCTAATCTGATCAGGAAGGCGGACGCGGCCCACTTCAGCATGTGTAGAATCTCAGGCGGGCCGCCTGGGACTTCTGATCAGCAAACATGTTTCCATTTTGACAGTTTCAGTCCCTGCATGTGTTTAAGGCCATTTCCGACACTTCTAAGGCCCGTAAAGCCAATTTTAAGGCCCTAAAATGATGCCTAAACATTGTGGACATGAAACATGCTCAAAAATATGCCGGAGGTTGGTTCGTTTGGCCGTACGAACGCGATGTTCGCTTAATTACGACGGAATGCGCATAAGCGCGAAAAACGATCCAAATGACGAAACGAATGGATTTTTCTTATGCCAAACACTAAAATAAAATATTTTAGTGCTTACATAAATTTTTGGATGTCCGGATGTATTCAGAACGTAAGTTATGCGCGAAAGTGCAAACTTGTGCACTTTTTGACGCTTTTAGTCCCTGAATGACACAAAAGTTTATTTTAGCATACCGAACACCTCAAAGCCTATTTCTAAGCTATGTAAAGGATATTTATGGTATGTTTAACTTATGGTCATGTTCCGGAATGTCTGTTACAGTTCAAATTGGCATACTTTCGCAGTTTGTCAACTTTAGTCCCTGTAAGCGATTTAACTTGATTTTGCCATACCAAAGCCTTCAAAACTTATTTCTAAGTTATGTAAAGGTTATTTAAGGTATGTTAAGTATATGTCACTATTCCGGAGTGTTCGTTGCATTAAACTGGTTATATTTACGCATCGGTGCGCGTATAACCTTCCAGAAAGCGATTTAGAGTTTGGAATTGAACAAGAGTTGATATGTGCAAACGATACACATATTTTTACAAATCCCAAGTATGAAATACAATATTTCATTGGTTTGGCATTTGTTTGATGGTTGAGGTGACACAGGTGTCACAGTCTCCCCTACTTTAGGAAATTTCGTCCCGAAATTAATACGTAGGAGTCTATTTGTGACTTTGTGTCAAACAACCACCCGAGATATGTAAGGCATAATCCTGACATTTCCTTAACGGACATTTTTCAGAAATGAAAATGAACGAAACGAGTCATTTTCCACAACTTCTTCAGAAACGAAAATGAACGAAATGAGTCATTTTCCACAACTTCTTCAGACCCGAAAATGAACGAAATGAGTCATTTTCCACAACTTCTTCAGAACCGAAAATGAACGAAATGTGTCATTTTCCACAACTTCTTCAGAACCGAAAATGAACGAAACGAGTCATTTTCCACAACTTCTTCAGAACCGAAAATGAACGAAATGAGTCATTTTCCACAACTTCTTCAGAACCGAAAATGAACGAAATGAGTCATTTTCCACAACTTCTTCAGAACCGAAAATGAACGAAATGAGTCATTTTCCACAACTTCTTCAGAACCGAAAATGAACGAAATAAGTCATTTTCCAGACACACGACCAAACTAGCTGTGGTTTCCGTGCACTGAATTCCATAATTATGTATGCATCCATAATTACGCAATTCCTTGCATAGTCCGCACAATTTGTTTGTAATGTGAAGGGGAGGAAAATCAAACCTGTGATGAGTGTGACTAGACTACCATAGGGTCCTTTTAATTAGATCGACAAATGATCCTTTTAATTAGGCCACCAAGGAGTCCTTTCAGCTATATCATCACATGATATTCCTAACCAGATTTTTGGATCAATCTGTTTACCTAGACCACTCAGGGGTCTATTTATGGAATGGTACAATATAATCCAAGAGTCTTTACTATTACGTACAAGCCCATTGAGGATTTAATATAGCACCTTTGGACATCCTACTATGAATCCCTTATACGAAGATATGGAAGATTCTACGAGGATTTGGATAACAAAAACTTGGATTACACCAAAAACATAAAAGGAAACACATAAGCACATAATCACATAGTTGTTTAACTTGGTTATTGATTTGTTATCTTTGGACGCGGATACTTAAAGCACACCAGGAATCCAATTCGTGGATTTCATTTGGCACTTTAATCATTTCAAGAATCCATCCATGAAGATAGGATGATCTACCTAAAATTCGATTTTCGTTTTCAGGAAAACGCAATATGCGAATTAAGGTACACAATAATTTAGGACATACGGAAATACCCTTGGGTACCCTATTAAGAATTTATAGTGGTACTTGGGGTATTCGTACAGAATTATAACTTGCACCTTGTACTTCGTCTCTTTACAAGAGACGGGTACTTAGGAATTTCATGGAAAATGCAAGAAATCATAAAGTGGAAGAAAGTTTGGGGGTAGTCTGTCCTTTAAGGAATACGGTTCCTTGATTGTCGGTATTGTAAGAGATATGTTGTTTATACATACAACCACATAAATACATTGTAATGTAAATAAGAGGTTTATTTATAAACAATGATAACAACTGTTTCATGGACCTTGACAACAAAAGAAAATAATACATAAGACATGATTATTTCTAAAGAGTGTTGTCTTCTAGTCGGTCAGATGCTCATCTCTGTGCTGGATTAGCATTGGCAAGCTTTGGGCAATTTCTTCGGAAATGACCCATCTCGCCACACTTGTAGCAAGAACCTGGTGGAAAACGAGCTTGAGCAGGATTGTTGTTAGCTTGATTTGGTGCAACTGCGGCTATGCAAACTTTTGCTGTATGACCTTTACGTCCACAAATTTGGCATTCGCGGCACTTCACCATAGCATGATGATAAAGGTTACATTTGTTGCACAAGGGTGAAGTTCCATTGTATGGCTTCCTAGTACGGGGTTGAGCTGGTTGGTTGGGGACGGCTTGATCATTGTGAGTAACCATGGCGAAGTTCTGAGAAGCCTTTCGCTTCTTTGACTCCTTAGGGGATCCAGTCTGTTCATCCATGGTCTTTGATTCCTCGATTGGTTTCGATTCCTTGACCGGTTTCTTGTCACCCTTTCGGAAAAGCTTATGTTTCCTGATCTGAGATTCAGTCAAGGTTGCAGATAGCTCAATGGCCTGCCTAACCGTAGTGGGGTTACTACCGGTAACAATGTCTTGAACTGAGTCAGGGAGACCATCAATGTATTTTTCGATCGCCTTATCCAAAGGCGTAACCATGGTAGGACACAACAGGCTCAGCTCCTCATATCGATCGGTGTATGCCCGATGTTCACCGTTGTCTTGCTTAAGATCGTCGAATTCCCTTTCCAATGTCCTGATCTCGTGACGAGGACATAATTCCTTCATCATCAGTGCCCGAAGTTCTTCCCAAGTTTGGGCCAGTGCCACTTCGGCACCCCTATCTCTCACCACACCGTTCCACCACGTCAAAGCTCGTTTCTCAAAGACACTAGATGCGAAATCTACCTTTCGCTCGTTTGGACATTGAATATGCCTGAAGGTGCTCTCTAGACTCTCGAACCATTGCAGAAGTGCAGTTGCTCCTTGAGACCCAGAAAACTTTGATGGCTTGGCCGAGTTGAACGTCTTGAAGTTGCAGAGGGCATTATTGTTGTTGATAGCTTGGTGACATTGGGCAACGATGGTCGGGATTGCAGCAGTTATTTGCTGTGTAATGACAGCTGCCAGCTCATCAATAGATACCGGGTTTTCGCGTCGTGGAGGCATTCTAAAAAGAGGAAACATGAAAGGAAACGAGTGAGAGAATTAGACGAAAAGAATGAGATGAAACAAATCTGATGAAAGCAAGGGTAGTGGTCATTTGTTTGTTACTACAAAGCAACAAACGACCTCCGTGATTAATCAAAGTAAATAGGTCAAAAATAATGTATCGTGAAGACACGCTCGCCTATAAGTGAACACTCATCCCAAGAATTCCCAGGTAAGCACAACTGGTCTCGCGTCTGATGAGATGTATACGAAGTGCTTGCCTAGACAGAAAACCCAGGATACAGGCATTCACCCTTCCAGTTTGCACGTGTTCACATTATTAGAAACCCAAAACCTTGACGAGAGTTTGGAAAATTCAAAGGGGTTCAAAACCATATAACAGAGGGTTCAAAACCTTTCAATGGAGGGTTCAAAACCTAGTAATTAATCATCCTAGATGTAACACCTGTGCCTCCACGGCCATCAAACAAATACCAAACCAATGAAATATTATATTTCATACTTGGGATTTGTAAAAATATGTGTATCATTTGCACATATCAATTCTTGTTCAATTTCAAACTCTAAATCGCTTTCTGGAAGGTTATACGCGCACCGATGCGTAAATATAACCAGTTTAATGCAACAAACACTCCGGAATAGTGACATAGGCTTAACATACCTTAAATAACCTTTACATAACTTAGAAATAAGTTTTGAAGGCTTTGGTATGGCAAAATCAAGTTAAATCGCTTACAGGGACTAAAGTTGACAAACTGCGAAAGTATGCCAATTTGAACTGTAACAGACATTCCGGAACATGACCATAAGTTAAACATACCATAAATATCCTTTACATAGCTTAGAAATAAGCTTTGAGGTGTTCGGTGTGCTAAAATAAACTTTTGGGTCATTCAGGGACTAAAAGTGTCAAAAAGTGCACAAGTTTGCATTTTCACGCATAACTTACGTTCTGAATACATCCGGACATCCAAAAATTTATGTAAGCATGACTATATTATGCTTTAGTGTTTGGATTACCAAAAATCCATTCGTTGCGTCATTTGGATCGTTTTTCGCACTTATGCGCATTCCGTCGTAATTAAGCGAACATCGCGTTCGTACGACCAAACGAACCAACACCCGGCATATTTTTGAGTATGTTTCATGTCCACAATGTTTAGACATCATTTTAGGGCCTTAAAGTTGGCTTTACGGGCCTTAGAAGTGTCGGAAATGGCATAAACACATAACAGGGACCAAAACTGTCATTTCTGAAAGATGTTTGGTTATACATCGAATCTAGTCCTTCCCACTTGTTGCACATGGTTTTGGGAATCTATGGGCTGGTATTTTGGGCACATGGTATTACAATACCATGGGTGCTAGTGTATGGCCAAGATTGAAGCACTTTTTCCAAGAAACGATCCTAACGGTTCGGGAAATCCTATAAATACCCCCCCCCCATGCTTCAAAATTTCAAGAACTTTGATTTGAGAAACTCTAAGTTGAAACTATTGTTTCATACCTGAGATTTTTGAATCGAAGTTAGCATTCGGGGACCCTTCGTAAGTATTCTTTCGTTCTTTTATTGCTTTTCGAGTCTGAAAGTCTGAAAGTCAAACTTTGTTTGACTTTCTACATTGACCAGTTATGGTCAATGCGAAGTTCGTTTGAACTTCGCAACGTGAGTGTAATCACGTTGGTTATAGTCCCTTGGGACTATGCCTACTGATTACCACGTTGTCTAGGGTCGTAGGGTAAGCGATCTAATAAATCGCTTATACCTTCGAACCCGACCCAGTTTGGTCGATCATTAAGATCCGACCAAATACATTAGGTGACCATAGTAGGTAGGGAATAACCTCCCGAGGTTATACCCTATGGTCGCTTCGTTTGAATAGTTGTATGATAGGTAGTTTATATGCCTTAGGTAAATTACCAGAATACCCTTTTCATGTATAATTGGTAATTAAGCTTATGTAACCTAAACTTTTGTACATAACTGATTATACAACATAATTAAACACGTTTAGGCATATAAATACTTGTCATAGGACTAGTTAGACGTCTCGAACGCGCTTTGCGCGCACGACGCGTTAAAGTAGCGTATGTTACCTTAATGGGTCGCGATGGGTCGAAAGCACTTAGGTTTGGTTTCATTGTAGTATGTAGGCCTTGTTAAACCATATCATATGAGTTCCAATACTCATTTGGTTTACCAAGCCTCATCCTATCCGATCTCCCGATTTAAGTCCGGTTATTTATATAGTTTTAGATTGCCGACTGATTCCGTGCTCTCTCTAGCTTTGTTTGGTTGTTGTTCAAGACCTCTAAGCATTCTCAGGCGAGTACATTATTCCCCTATTTTACTGCTTTCAATTGTTTTGGGGTGACTCATATGTGCTAAATGTTTTCAAGGCTTTAACGATGATAACAAAACGATTTTTGATGTTATAACGATGGTTTCAAAAACGATTAAGACGATTTATACAAAACTAATAACGATTTCAATAAAGTGAACAAACTTGTTGGTTGGGTTACATAACAAATGACATTCATTAGCAATGATCAAGCCGACCAGTATTAGGTTATGGTACCATAGGATCTGACAAATCCCGTTAGTTACTACACCCGTAGTTATGTGTGGGTGTTGTGGGTAGCGACTGAATCTGTAATTGTTAATTTACTCTTTGGTAAGGGTTTATTAATGCGAGTTGTTAATCTATCCTTTGGTAAGGGTTTATTAATGCGAATTGTTAATCTATCCTTTGGTAAGGGTTTATTAATGCGAGCCAAGAAGGTTTGAATGTTATTAGCGAGACGACCATTTAAGTAGTTTCACGACCTAAAACGAATTTAATGATTGGGTAAACAATTGGTTTTCACACGATGTTTTAACGATTGGGTAAACGATTGGCTTTAAAGCGATATACGATTGGGTTTTGGTTATACATATTACATGATTTACATTGGGCATGAACATTACTTTGGTGGTTTGGTTTGATTAAGTGATTAAGTAACGATGCGTGTGTAATATGATACAAACATGGTGGATACGCCGCTGGTACTTCCTATATATAAGTGTTTGTATGGTATTACATATTGTAGCGTTATTTGAATCATTTCAGTTTGAGACATAGAACATTTTATACAGGTAACATACTTTTCACAAGACTATTATTTACAAACAACTTATCTTATACAAACTCATTTTACATGGTTATTCATTTAATCATGCATTATTCTCTTATTTATACATATCACTTGAACTTATTATTTTTCAAATGATTTACAAAGACAAAGCAAATTACAAGGTTCATGACTAAACATTTTCTTAAACAGAAGTCATGAATCTTATTTTCACAAAACCTATGTACTCGCCAGCATTTCTTTGCTGACCTCGTTTTCACATATGTTTCAGGTATTGTTGAAAGATATCAATTGATAGGATGCATGCTCACATAGGACTGGACAAGGCCTTAGTGACTCAATAATAATGATAGACTATGTTTAAATTGTGTATTTAGATTTCCAGACAATGTAATTATTCAATGTTTAATAAAACGAAACACTTTTGGTATCCATGGTTATGAAACATTAATTCTGTTGCAACACGCCCCGATGTTTCCGCCGCGATTTGTTGTTTTACGCGGTCGGGGTGTGACAGAAAGATGGTATCAGAGCCAATGGTTATAGGGAATTAGGTTATTAGTAATGCTTTGACCTAGTCTATAACCTTCTTAGGACCCTAACGCGAAGAAATTTGCGTTTAGATTTCTAAAAACAAAACTGTCACCTATCCTTAGGTGATAACCACAACAAGAACACAATTTTCGAATCTGCTTTGAAAACTAATCATCTGTTCTAGGATGATTTATTACTAGGTTTTGAACCCTCTGTTATAAGGTTTTGAACCCCTTTGAGTTTTCAAAATCTCGTCAAGGTTTTGGGTTTTAAATAATGTGAACACGTGCAAACTGGAAGGGTGAATGCCTGTATTCTGGGTTTTCTGTCTAGGCAAGCACTTCGTATATATCTCATCAGACGCGAGACCAGTTGTGCTTACCTGGGAATTCTTGGGATGAGTGTTCACTTATAGGCGAGCATGTCTTCGCGATACATTATTTTTGATCTATTTACTTTGATTAGTCACTTCGTGTCGTTTGTTTGTTCGAGGTAACAAACAAATGATCTCCTTCCTTGTGTTTTGTCGATACCTCTTTTGTTTTTCCAAATTTTCAAACCTCACTCGACTCCCTTGTTTTCCTTGTTGGACAATGCCTCCTCGACGCGATGCTCGAACCGATGCTCGAACTTTTACTATTGAAGAACTCGCAACCCTGGTCTCTCAGCAAGTGGCTGCTGTACTTCCTGGTGTTGTAACCCAAGTCCACGAGATATACAACAAAGGCAACAACAACAACAATAATGCAATTGTATGAATGTTTGATCCAACCTTATGATGTCAACACAAAGACAAACTACTCGTGTGGTTCTGTCATTTCTTTTTATGATCACTTGTGACCTCCCCAAGAACCTTAAACACTTATTTCTTTTAAATCAAAAGCCCAAAGTTATTTACGAAAAGGATATGTTGCTTTTCTAGCACATGTCACCGAGGAGAAAGGCAAGAGCAAGAGTATTCAGGATCTTCCGATTGTTCGGGATTATCCAGAGGTGTTTCCTGATGAACTGCCTGGTTTGCCTCCAGTTCGTCAAGTCGAGTTTCATTTTCGACCTTGTACCCAATGCCAAGCCAATTGCGAAAGCACCTTATCATCTTGCACCGTTCGAGATGCAGGAATTATCAAAACGGCTTTCTGCACGAAGTATGGCCATTACGAGTTTATAGTCATGCCTTTTGGGTTGACAAATGCTCCAGCCATCTACATGGACTTAATAAATAGAGTCTGCAAGCCTTATTTGGATCAGTTAGTCATTGTTGTTATTAATGACATCTTGATCTATTCATGTCCCGAGCCGATCACGATCAACACCTTCATTGACACTGGAACCCTTAAAGAAGGAACAAACTTTTCGCTAAATCCTCCAATAGGAAATTTTAGCGAAGTTCAGTTTTTGGGTCATGTAGTCAACAAGCAGGGTATTCATATGGATCCATCCAAATTGCTGCAATTAAGGATTTGATTCCTAGTATGCTTTAAATACCCATGTCCAAAGATAACAAATTTAAAGGTCAATTTAAACAATTATGCGAGTATACTATTATGCGATTATGTGATATATGTTTATGTGTTCTCCTCTATGTTTTTGTGTGGTAAACGATTTTCAAATCCTCATAAAATCTTTTATATCTTCATATGAGGGATTCATAGTAGGATATTAAAAAGGTACTACCTTAAATCCTTATGGGCTTCTACGTGGTAGTTAAGACCCTTGGGTTATATAGTACCATTCCAGGATTCGATGATAGACCCTTGAGTGGTCTAGTCTAAAAGATTGATTCACAATTTGGTTAAAGAACGACATCTAGTGATGTAGCTGAACAGACTCCTTGATAGTCTATTTAGATCATTTATTGATTTAATTAAAAGGACTCTATGGCGGTCTAGTTACACGCATCACATGATTGTTCATTTGGTTTTACCCTACACATTATAAAATAGACTGTGTGAACTGTGCAAGGAATTGTCTAATTATGGACGCGTACATAATTATGAAATTTAGTGCACAGAAACCCAGTAGGATTTATTATGTGTAAGAACCGATAGTGACAACAATAACAAAATGAGAATGATGTAATGGAGGTACGGTGGACGCACCAATGACGCTTCATATACTTGTATATAAGTATCCCTCTTACATTGCAAGCATAATGTTATTAAGGTTACTAGAAGTTCAGAACCCTAACCAATGTTGTTCGATCTTTTCAACTTCATGTTTTAAACTCTCACAAGTTTCCTCTAAATAAATTTCGGGACGAAATTTCCTAAAGTAGGGGAGACTGTAACACCTGTGCCTCCACGGCCATCAAACAAATACCAAACCAATGAAATATTATATTTCATACTTGGGATTTGTAAAAATATGTGTATCATTTGCACATATCAATTCTTGTTCAATTTCAAACTCTAAATCGCTTTCTGGAAGGTTATACGCGCACCGATGCGTAAATATAACCAGTTTAATGCAACAAACACTCCGGAATAGTGACATAGGCTTAACATACCTTAAATAACCTTTACATAACTTAGAAATAAGTTTTGAAGGCTTTGGTATGGCAAAATCAAGTTAAATCGCTTACAGGGACTAAAGTTGACAAACTGCGAAAGTATGCCAATTTGAACTGTAACAGACATTCCGGAACATGACCATAAGTTAAACATACCATAAATATCCTTTACATAGCTTAGAAATAAGCTTTGAGGTGTTCGGTGTGCTAAAATAAACTTTTGGGTCATTCAGGGACTAAAAGTGTCAAAAAGTGCACAAGTTTGCATTTTCGCGCATAACTTACGTTCTGAATACATCCGGACATCCAAAAATTTATGTAAGCATGACTATATTATGCTTTAGTGTTTGGATTACCAAAAATCCATTCGTTGCGTCATTTGGATCGTTTTTCGCGCTTATGCGCATTCCGTCGTAATTAAGCGAACATCGCGTTCGTACGACCAAACGAACCAACACCCGGCATATTTTTGAGTATGTTTCATGTCCACAATGTTTAGACATCATTTTAGGGCCTTAAAGTTGGCTTTACGGGCCTTAGAAGTGTCGGAAATGGCATAAACACATAACAGGGACCAAAACTGTCATTTCTGAAAGATGTTTGGTTATACATCGAATCTAGTCCTTCCCACTTGTTGCACATGGTTTTGGGAATCTATGGGCTGGTATTTTGGGCACATGGTATTACAATACCATGGGTGCTAGTGTATGGCCAAGATTGAAGCACTTTTTCCAAGAAACGATCCTAACGGTTCGGGAAATCCTATAAATACCCCACCCCCCATGCTTCAAAATTACAAGAACTTTGATTTGAGAAACTCTAAGTTGAAACTATTGTTTCATACCTGAGATTTTTGAATCGAAGTTAGCATTCGGGGACCCTTCGTAAGTATTCTTTCGTTCTTTTATTGCTTTTCGAGTCTTTCGAGTCTGAAAGTCAAACTTTGTTTGACTTTCTACATTGACCAGTTATGGTCAATGCGAAGTTCGTTTGAACTTCGCAACGTGAGTGTAATCACGTTGGTTATAGTCCCTTGGGACTATGCCTACTGATTACCACGTTGTCTAGGGTCGTAGGGTAAGCGATCTAATAAATCGCTTATACCTTCGAACCCGACCCAGTTTGGTCGATCATTAAGATCCGACCAAATACATTAGGTGACCATAGTAGGTAGGGAATAACCTCCCGAGGTTATACCCTATGGTCGCTTCGTTTGAATAGTTGTATGATAGGTAGTTTATATGCCTTAGGTAAATTACCAGAATACCCTTTTCATGTATAATTGGTAATTAAGCTTATGTAACCTAAACTTTTGTACATAACTGATTATACAACATAATTAAACACGTTTAGGCATATAAATACTTGTCATAGGACTAGTTAGACGTCTCGAACGCGCTTTGCGCGCACGACGCGTTAAAGTAGCGTATGTTACCTTAATGGGTCGCGATGGGTCGAAAGCACTTAGGTTTGGTTTCATTGTAGTATGTAGGCCTTGTTAAACCATATCATATGAGTTCCAATACTCATTTGGTTTACCAAGCCTCATCCTATCCGATCTCCCGATTTAAGTCCGGTTATTTATATAGTTTTAGATTGCCGACTGATTCCGTGCTCTCTCTAGCTTTGTTTGGTTGTTGTTCAAGACCTCTAAGCATTCTCAGGCGAGTACATTATTCCCCTATTTTACTGCTTTCAATTGTTTTGGGGTGACTCATATGTGCTAAATGTTTTCAAGGCTTTAACGATGATAACAAAACGATTTTTGATGTTATAACGATGGTTTCAAAAACGATTAAGACGATTTATACAAAACTAATAACGATTTCAATAAAGTGAACAAACTTGTTGGTTGGGTTACATAACAAATGACATTCATTAGCAATGATCAAGCCGACTAGTATTAGGTTATGGTACCATAGGATCTGACAAATCCCGTTAGTTACTACACCCGTAGTTATGTGTGGGTGTTGTGGGTAGCGACTGAATCTGTAATTGTTAATTTACTCTTTGGTAAGGGTTTATTAATGCGAGTTGTTAATCTATCCTTTGGTAAGGGTTTATTAATGCGAATTGTTAATCTATCCTTTGGTAAGGGTTTATTAATGCGAGTCAAGAAGGTTTGAATGTTATTAGCGAGACGACCATTTAAGTAGTTTCACGACCTAAAACGAATTTAACGATTGGGTAAACAATTGGTTTTCACACGATGTTTTAACGATTGGGTAAACGATTGGCTTCAAAGCGATATACGATTGGGTTTTGGTTATACATATTACATGATTTACATTGGGCATGAACATTACTTTGGTGGTTTGGTTTGATTAAGTGATTAAGTAATGATGCGTGTGTAATATGATACAAACATGGTGGATACGCCGCTGGTACTTCCTATATATAAGTGTTTGTATGGTATTACATATTGTAGCGTTATTTGAATCATTTCAGTTTGAGACATAGAACATTTTATACAGGTAACATACTTTTCACAAGACTATTATTTACAAACAACTTATCTTATACAAACTCATTTTACATGGTTATTCATTTAATCATGCATTATTCTCTTATTTATACATATCACTTGAACTTATTATTTTTCAAATGATTTACAAAGACAAAGCAAATTACAAGGTTCATGACTAAACATTTTCTTAAACAGAAGTCATGAATCTTATTTTCACAAAACCTATGTACTCGCCAGCATTTCTTTGCTGACCTCGTTTTCACATATGTTTCAGGTATTGTTGAAAGATATCGATTGATAGGATGCATGCTCACATAGGACTGGACAAGGCCTTAGTGACTCAATAATAATGATAGACTATGTTTAAATTGTGTATTTAGATTTCCAGACAATGTAATTATTCAATGTTTAATAAAACGAAACACTTTTGGTATCCATGGTTATGAAACATTAATTCTGTTGCAACACGCCCCGATGTTTCCGCCGCGATTTGTTGTTTTACGCGGTCGGGGTGTGACACTAGAACAGATGATTAGTTTTCAAAGCGGTTTTGAGATTTATGTTCTTGTTGTGGTCGTCACCTAAGGATAGGTGACGGTATTGTTTTATGACTAAACGCAAGTAAACTCGCGTTTGGGTCCTAAGAAGGTTATAGACTAGGTCAAAGCATTACTAATAACCTAATTCCCTATAACCATTGGCTCTGATACCATCTTTTCTGTCACACCCCGACCACGTAGAACATACAAAACGTGGCGGAAATGTCGGGGAGTGTTGTAACAGAATTAATTGTTTCAAATCCATGGCAATTGAAGTTTCGTTTTATTGATTAAAAGTGTTACAATGTCTTAACAAACAAGGAAATACAACATAATTAACTAGTCTTGCATCTTTTATTGTCACTAAAGCCCAAGTCTGCCTATGTGTATCTTGATCATCTTATGCAACAGCTCCTGAAAAACACATGTGAAAATAGGTACGTCAGCATAAAAATGCCTGTGAGATACATAGGTTTTGTGAAAATAAGATTCATGACTTATATTTGAGAAAATAAATGTCGGGGAGTGTTGTAACAGAATTAATTGTTTCAAATCCATGGCAATTGAAGTTTCGTTTTATTGATTAAAAGTGTTACAATGTCTTAACAAACAAGGAAATACAACATAATTAACTAGTCTTGCATCTTTTATTGTCACTAAAGCCCAAGTCTGCCTATGTGTATCTTGATCATCTTATGCAACAGCTCCTGAAAAACACATGTGAAAATAGGTACGTCAGCATAAAAATGCATGTGAGATACATAGGTTTTGTGAAAATAAGATTCATGACTTACATTTGAAAAAATAAAAAACCTGCTCAGCAAGGTTTTCATGTGAAAAAACAGAAACAAAAGCTAGTTTATCGGCCAGTTCCGAATGCAAAGTCAGCTGGAGAAACATCGTCATTATCTAGAGGTCCTACGGTAAAAGCTAATCCTAAGGTTGTTGTCTCAAACCCGTTTGATGCTTTAAAAGATATGGATGTGGAAGACCTGAATAATCAGCCAGCGCATAGTGAGAAGGATCCGTCTTTGATGGAAACAAAAGGTAATAGAAAAAACACGGATGAGATATTCGTGGATGGAGTGGAGGTTGATGACCTCCTAGCTGAAATACCTAAATTTTTGGATGCGAAGTTGGATAAAAGTAAATCTGAGGGTGCAAGCACACCCGGTCAAGAAGGTTTAAATGGGTAGTGTTGCTGCTTGGAACATAAGGGGGTTGAACCGCTCCCTGAAACAGAAGGAGGTTCGACAGATGTTGCTTGATAATCACGTTCAGGTTTGTGCAATTATGGAAACTCATGTAGATACGTCTAATGTGGCTACAGTTTGTAAGAAAGTTTGTGGTTTTTGGGACTGGGTTTCAAATTATGACTGTTGTGATAAGGGAACTCGAATAATGGTGGGGTGGGATCCTAATATGGTGGATGTTATGATCTTATCTCACTCGGATCAAGTCATTCACACCCAGATTGTCTTTAAGATGGACCGAAAGTCTCTGTTTTGTTCTTTTGTGTATGCGCACAATCAGTATAAGAGAAGGAGAGAGTTATGGAGTAATCTTTGTAGGCATGGTACGTTAATGCATGATAAACCGTGGTCCGTGATAGGAGATTTCAATGAGGCGTTGTTTCATGATGATGTATTTGCTGGTTCTTCGAATCTAAGTATTGGGAGCAGGGAATTTAAGGATTGTGTTCATGAAATTGAGGTGTTTGATCTGAATCGGTCGGGTATTCAGTTTACGTGGACAAATAATCAGAAAAATCGTGCCACTATATTAAAGAAGCTTGATAGGGTTATGGGTAATGTGCGCTTGATTGATGCCTTTCCAGCTACTTGAGCTTATTTCCTGCCGTATCGAATCTCTGACCATAGCCCATGTATTCTGAAGCTACCTAATGTGACTAGAGATAAGCCAAAACCTTTCAAGTTCGTTAATTTGATCGCTGATAAACCCGGATTCTTGGATGAAGTTACTTCGGTTTGGAGTAAGCATATTCACGGGTTTCGTATGTTCCAAGTGGTGAATAAGCTTAAGTTGCTCAAAACTCCGTTAAGGAAGTTGTTCTTTAAGCAAGGGAATTCACACGAAAAGGTTAATGTGGCAAGGAAACTTTTGGAGGATTGTCAAAAGGCTATTGATAATGATCCTCTAAATGATGTTTTCAAAGACAAGCTTGATCAGTTGGTGCATGATTACAAGGAGGCGATTAAAGATGAAGGTTTATTTTTAAAACAGAAGTCGAAACTTGAGTGGCTTGCGGTGGGGGATTCCAATTCTAAATTTTTTCACAACACTATTAAAGCGAAGAACCATCGTAGTAGGATTTTTACTATTAGAGATGGTGGTGGAAATCTGCATGAAGGCGGTATGGTGCAGCAAGTTCTGGTTGATCATTATACGGATTTTTTCGGGAGTGTGGGGAATATTACTATGCAGTCGTCACCTGAATTGTTTCGAAATGTTTTATTACCAGAGAAAGCTGATAATATGGTGAGGGACATTACTGACGACGAAATTAAATTGGCTATGTTTTCTATAGCTGGTAACAAATCCCCGGGCCCGGATGGATACACTTCAGTGTTTTTCAAGAAGGCGTGGGACATTGTGGGCCAGGATGTATGTAATGCTGTGAAGGATTTCTTTGATAACGGCCAGCTTTTGCAACAGTTAAACCATACGGTAATCGCTCTAATTCCGAAAGTTTGTACTCCTTCGTTGATAACGGATTATAGACCCATCTCATGTTGCAATACTCTTTACAAGTGCATTAGTAAATTATTACGAATCGTATTAAAGAGGGCTCGTGTGACATTGTCAATATAAATCAGTCAGCGTTTGTACCGGGTAGAAGAATTACAGATAATATTCTGCTAACTCAGGAGATTATGCATAACTATCATCGAAATCAGGGGCCTCCGAAATGTGCTTTTAAGGTTGATATTCAAAAGGCTTATGATACGGTTGACTGGAAATTTCTTGAAAGAACTCTAATGGGATTTCGATTCCATTGGAAAATGGTGAAATGGATTATGGCATGCGTTACCTCTACATCGTTTTCTATTGCAATTAATGGGAATCTGTATGGGTATTTTAAAGGGAAACGTGGGTTAAGACAAGGTGATCCAATGTCTCCGTACTTGTTCACGTTAGTTATGGAAGTGTTAACTCTGATCTTGCAAAAACAAGTGTCTTTGTCTAATGATTTCAGATTTCATCATAAATGTGAGAAACAAAGAATTATAAACTTGTGTTTTGCAGATGATTTGTTTCTATTTTCTCGTGGGGATCACAAATCAGCTAAAGTCATCATTGATTCTATTAATGATTTCAAGAGCATGTCTGGCTTGGTTCCGAGTATTAATAAGAGTACAGTCTTCTTTGGAAATGTGGCAAATGCAGTTAAGGTCCGTATTAGAGATATTATTTCTTTTGATGAAGGGGTATTGCCTGTTCGTTATTTGGGTGTCCCTCTAATCACTTCGCGGTTGAGTAGTAATGACTGTAAAAAGTTGGTGGAAACCTTGGAGTCTAGGATCACGAATTGGAAGACGAAATCGTTATCACTTGCGGGAAGATTACAACTTGTTCAATCAGTTATGTCTTCTATGCATATCTTCTGGGCCTCGGTCTTCATATTACCAAAACAGGTTATTCATGATCTTGAGGGAAAAATGAGGAGGTTTCTTTGGGCGCAAGGGAACAATATTCAGGGGAAAGCGAAGGTTAAATGGAGTCATGTTTGTCTGCCGAAGCAGGAGGGTGGTTTGGGTGTTCGTAGGGTGCAGGATATGAATATTTCGCTGATGATAGCTCATGTTTGGAGTCTCTTATCTTTGAGAGAGTCTTTGTGGGTAAAATGGATGCACTCGTATCGTTTACAGAATAGGAGTTTTTGGGATGTTCCTTTACGTAATAATACATCTTGGACATGGAGGAAATTATTAGGTATGCGGCCGCTTATTCAACAACACATATGGACCAAGATAGGTGATGGAACTAGAACCTCAGCTTGGTTTGATAGATGGGATGACGTATGCCCGTTAAAATCGTTTATAACTCCGAGGTTTATTGCTAACGCTGGATTTTCTCTAACTTCGACTGTGGCGGAGGTGTGGGATCAAGGGGGGTGGAGATGGCCGACTAATTGGTTTCAGCGGTTTCCGGTTCTTCATAACATGAAAAGTATTGTTTTAAACTTATCTACCAAGGATCGTTTGATGTGGAAAACTAGGTCAGGTAAACTGGCTGATTATTGTGTTTCAATGGTGTGGGAAGATATTCGACTTCATCAAAACGAGGTGTCATGGGTTAATATGGTGTGGTTCAAGCAGTCGATTCCAAGGCACTCGTTCTTCATGTGGCTTCTTGTGAATAAGAAACTAAAAACGCAGGATGTTATGAGTAAATGGTGTTCCACGGGTAACACTAATTTTAACTTATTGTGTTGCTCGCTTTGTGTTTTAGGTCCGGACTCTCATGAGCATTTGTTCTTTGAGTGCGGATATGCTTCTCAAGTTTGGAATGGTGTTAAAGTTAAAGCGGGTATGGGCCATATTCAAGCTAATTGGGATGCAATCTTTGCTTTCTTGGATCAGGTGGCGACATCTACGAAGGCTCAACATATTATTGAAAAACTTATTGTTGGGGCTTCGGCTTACTTTGTGTGGCAGGAACGAAATAGAAGACTCTTTTCTAACAAAAAGAGAAGCTCGGATCAGCTTATTGAGGTGGTGTTATCTACCGTTCGATTAAAACTTCATACCATGAGGTTTAAAAGAACGACTCAGATTGAAGGGATTTTGCAGGATTGGAGTTTGCCTCGTGGTCTGGTGGTTGCTGATGATGATCTCGGCTAATTTTATAATTTGGTTTGAGTTTAGTGACTGAGTGTCTTAGTATAAACTAGTTTCGTTGGTTTGTGCATTGTTGCTTGTAAACTCTAGGATGGCATGTCATGCTAGAGAATTGGGGATTATTATTTTCCTCACTTGTTTTTATTGGTTGATGTTATAAAATTTTACCGGGGTAACCCTTTACCCAAAAAAAAATGTTTAGTCATGAACCTTGTAATTTGCTTTGTTTTGTAAATCGCTTGAAAAACGATAAGATCAGATGATATGTATAAATAAGAGAATAATGTATGGTTAAATGAATAACCATTGTAAAATGAGTTTGTATAAGTTAAGTTGCTTGTAAAACAATGTATTGTGAAAAGTATGTTATTTGTATAAAATGTTATATGTCTCAAACTGAAATGATTCAAATAACGCTACGATATGTAATACCATACAGACACTTATATATAGGAAGTACCAGCGGCGTATCCACCATGCTTGTATCATATTACACACGCATCGTTACTTAATCACTTAATCAACCAAACCACCAATGTAAGATGTCTATGTTTAAACCAATTGTCAAATGTATTGAATAATATACCAAAATGTTTATGTCAAGATGTGAATCATGCAACGTATAACCAACGTTGAAAATGTTTATTTGTCAAATGTAAATCATGTAATGTGTAACCAAAATGATATGTATGGCTAGTGAAATGCATCAACTAAACCATAGGTGAAATGCACAAAACAAAGTATTGAAGTAAAACTTGGTTTAAATCAAAGTTATGTTTTGTGTAGTAAATGTATGCTATACTGATATTAGACATTTATGCGGTATTGTGAAAATTCATACATCCAAGCCTTGCGACAGTCGGATAACCATGTAAAAATGGGTTATCAAAAGAATATGTATAGTATAGTTTAAACAAACCAAATGTCATACCAAAATGTAAGCATATGATGAATAAGAAATGTACTAAGTATGCTAAGTTAACATACAAAGCAGAAAAGTCATGTAAATCAATGTGCTAGCATGCTATCAGTTAACATACATAGCAGAAATGTAATGTAGAACCATGTACTAAGTATGCACACAATGGACATACATAGTATAAAATGTAATGAAATCATGTACTATAATGTACTGATGAACATAGGAAGTATATGATGTGAAAACAGGAAAGCATGAAAGTAACAAGTAGGCAGATGTGTTTCACCCCAAAACAGTTTGGAAAACAGTAAAAGAGGGGTCTATGTACTCACTTGAGATTGCTTAGTAGTCCTTGAGTAACAACCAAACAATGCTAGAGATCGCGGATATCAAACGGCACCTACTATAGGTAACTATGTTAATAACCGGACCTAAATCGGATGATTCGATAGAATGAGGGTTCGTAAACCAAACGAGTATAGAGACTCGTGTCATATGGTTTAACAAAGCCTTCATGCTAAATGAAACCTAACCTAAGTGTTTCCGACCCATTACGACTCGTTTAGGTAGCTTATGCTACTTTAACGCGTCGTTCGCGTGAAACGCGTTCGGACCGCTTAACTAGTCCTATGACAAGTGTTATATGCCTAAACATGTTACATAATCAGTTATGTGACAAAAGTTTAGGTTACATATGCTTAATTACCAATTATACATGAAAAGGGTATTCTGGTAATTTACCTAAGGCATATAAACTACCTATCATACAATTACTCAAACGATGTGACCATAGGGTATAACCTCGGAAGGTTATTCCCTACCTACTATGGTCACCTAATGTATTTGGTCGGATCCTAATGATCGACCAAATGGGTCGGGTTCGAAGGTATAAGCGATTTATCAGATCGCTTACCCTACGACCCTAGACAACGTGGTAATCAGTAGGCATAGTCCCAAGGGACTATAACCAACGTGATTACACTCACGTTGCGAAGTTCAAACGAACTTCGCATTGACCATAACTGGTCAACGCAGAAAGTCAAACAAAGTTTGACTTTCAGACTCGAAAAGACTCGAAAAGCAATAAAAGAACGAAAGAATACTTACGAAGGGTCCCCGAATGCTAATCTAGATCAAAATAACTCAGGTATGAAACAATGGTTCCAACTTAGAGTCACTTAGATCAGATTCTTGTGATTTTTGAAGTTAAATGGGTTGGGTATTTATAGGAATACCCGAACCATTAAGATCGTTTGTCGAATATCGTGCCTTAATCGCATCCGTACAAGTGTTGCAAAGTTGTGGTGGCTAAAAATGGGTCTAAATGAGCTGAATGTGCAGTTGAGAATGTGTGGGTGAGGATCAAACAGCTGGAAACTGCTGACTGTTCGATCTAATCTGATCAGGAAGGCGGACGCGGCCCGCTTCAGCATGTGTAGAATCTCAGGCGGGCCGCCTGGGACTTCTGATCAGCAAACATGTTTCCATTTTGACAGTTTCAGTCCCTGCATGTGTTTAAGGCCATTTCCGACACTTCTAAGGCCCGTAAAGCCAATTTTAAGGCCCTAAAATGATGCCTAAACATTGTGGACATGAAACATGCTCAAAAATATGCCGGAGGTTGGTTCGTTTGGCCGTACGAACGCGATGTTCGCTTAATTACGACGGAATGCGCATAAGCGCGAAAAACGATCCAAATGACGAAACGAATGGATTTTTCTTATACCAAACACTAAAATAAAATATTTTAGTGCTTACATAAATTTTTGGATGTCCGGATGTATTCAGAACGTAAGTTATGCGCGAAAGTGCAAACTTGTGCACTTTTTGACGCTTTTAGTCCCTGAATGACACAAAAGTTTATTTTAGCATACCGAACACCTCAAAGCCTATTTCTAAGCTATGTAAAGGATATTTATGGTATGTTTAACTTATGGTCATGTTCCGGAATGTCTGTTACAGTTCAAATTGGCATACTTTCGCAGTTTGTCAACTTTAGTCCCTGTAAGCGATTTAACTTGATTTTGCCATACCAAAGCCTTCAAAACTTATTTCTAAGTTATGTAAAGGTTATTTAAGGTATGTTAAGTATATGTCACTATTCCGGAGTGTTCGTTGCATTAAACTGGTTATATTTACGCATCGGTGCGCGTATAACCTTCCAGAAAGCGATTTAGAGTTTGGAATTGAACAAGAGTTGATATGTGCAAACGATACACATATTTTTACAAATCCCAAGTATGAAATACAATATTTCATTGGTTTGGCATTTGTTTGATGGTTGAGGTGACACAGGTGTCACAATAGTTTTTGTGATCCTTCAAGATCTTGCCAAGTCTTGGAATGGGTTATGAGATGATTACAGGTGTTTTACCAGGTTTTAATTCCATCAAAGAGCCCATAGAAATGATTTTAATGGTTTAGAATGGCTTGGAAGGGGCTACAAGCCAAAAAAACGAAGCTGCCCAGACCTGGGCGTAGGCTACGCTGCAGGGGGCGTAGGCTACGGCCTGCACAGATCATACACACACAACAACTTTCAAACTTTGTCATTTTAGGCCCCTTGACTTCCATACTTGCATGTTTTGTTATAATTAGCACAAAAAGCCCTCCTTAGTCAATATTAGGCACACCCAAGAGTATGACCGAACATCACGGAGTTCCCGATTCGATTAAAAGGTATCTCAAAGGCGTAGTTTCACACATTGACGCTTTTTGTCCTTTTAACGCACAAAGTTGTGCGTAATATCGTTTAACGATATCAAAGCCTTTCATGACCCAATTAAGCATTCCCGAGAGTATGACCGAACATTACGACACTCCAGTTCGCTTATATGGTCACTCAAAGGTGTAGTTTTAAATGTTGACGCTTTTGGTCCTTTTAATGCACAAACTTGCGCGTATTATTGTTTAATGGCATCAAAGCCCTATGTAGCCCATATTAGGCATTCCTGTGAGTATTATCAAACATCATGATGCTTCGGGTTCGTTAAAAGGTCACTCAGAGGTAAGAATTAACATGTTGACGCTTTTAACCCTTTTAACGCACAAACTTGTGCGTGTTATTGTTTATCGGCATTAAAGCCCTAAATGGCCAATATTACGTATTCCCAAGAATATGATTAAACATCATAACGCTCTGGGTTCGTTAAAAGGTCATTCAGAGGTATAATTAAACATATTGACGCTTTTAACCCGTTTAACTTGCAAAGTTGCGCGTAACGTCACTTATAGGCATAAAAGCCTTAGATAGCCAATATTGGATATTCACGAGAGTATAAACACACATCATGAATCTCTCAGTTTGTTAAAAGGTCACTCAGAGGTAAGAATTAACATGTTGACGCTTTTAACCCTTCGTCGCGCAAACTTTCAAATAATTATGCAAACGGCTCCTTTTAACCAACGAGTGGCTTTATTCTAAATATGAATACCGTGTAACCTCATTCAGAGGCTTAGTTTAAGCATGTTGACACTTTTAGTCCTTTCGCATTCAAATTTTTTAATTTTTCGCTAAATTAGCCCCTCATAGTCAACGTTTGACCTTATTAGGGTTTAGTACACGTGTCAACACATCATTGGACGTGATTTTACAAGGTGTTACATCCTCACCCATTAAAAGAAATCTCGACCTCGAGATTTGCTAAAATAATGGAAGTACTTTCTGTCATATAATGGACTTAACCTCCACAACATATCTGGGCCTCTAAGGGCACCCCAATTGACCTTTATAATAGGTACATGTTTTCTCTCGCAGCTTCTAATCCTGCCGATCCTTATTCGATACTGGTTTCTCATCAAACCACAAATTTTCATTAATCTGCATATCATTATGTGACGATGCTATCGACTTATCGGCGAAACATATCCTTAAATCACTAGTATGGAACACATTGTGATTACCATCAAGCTCCTTAGGTAAGTTTTAGCTTATAGGCTACTGATCTTGATATATTTGATTCTCTCGAATGATCCTATATCCAGAGCTTAACTAGCACGTTAAATTAAAATTCAGCACACCCTTCTAGGTGATACTTTCAGTTGAATCTTATAACTTATTAAGAACTTAAGAGGTTTGCGTCTTTCATCAATCATTGATTTTTCTGCCGATTACTGGCAGCTTCCAGACGATCATAAATTTATATGATCCTATCCGTTGTTTCCAGGGCAACTTTCAGATCCTGACGATTGGACTTACCAAAGTCCTGTCCATCAAACGGATGTTTGACATTCCATCTATACAAGGTCCCCAAAGGAGCAGTCTTGGTACTTATATAACTACCATTAGTTATAGGAGAGTTTATTTAAGGTGAGATAGTCATTCCAACTACCGCTTAAGCCGGTCTTAAAGAGTAGATAACCTCATGGTTAGTTGAACGAGTCGACGATCCTCGGTAGCTGGTAGCGATTCTCAATTGTTACCTAGTTAGGGTTGCGGTAATCAATGCATAAGCGCATTGAACCGTCTTCCTTAAATAATAATACTGGAGCTCTAAGAATAATGAGCTAGGCTTTATGAAATCTTCTCTAAAAGCTTATCTAATTGGTTCTTAGTTCTTCCATTTCCGTCGGTACTAACCGATATGGAGATTTTTCAATAGATGCAGCCCTAAGCGAAATTTTAATCTTAACTCCGCTTGTCTTAGGAGGTGAACAGGGTAGTTCTTTGTAGAAGATAATCAAGACACACAGAGATTACTGAGGTATTCTAAATCTCAGGCTTCAGTTCATCTATCGCTATCCGTGCCATATAAATGACACATTTACTTTACGAAAGCATGGATTCCTTAATTAATGACCCTTATTTGGACATTTCTACATTGGATATCAAATGAAATATGTTGAAGCAGCAACTACCATCTTGTAAATAATGTGATCGATCCTCCTTGTGTTAGCATGATTGTCACACCCCGACCACGTAAAACATCAAACGTGGCGGAAAACGTCGGGGAGTGTTGTAACAGAAGTAATTGTTTCATAACCATGGTATACAAAGTTGTAATTTATTTATCAACATAAGAGTTACATTGTTTTAAACAGGAATCAAAGAGTTCATAACATAATTAAACTAAGTCTATCTCCGTTTTATGTCTCTAAGGCACAGGTCCGCCCTAGTGTCACGATCATAGTCCTAAGCAACAGCTCCTGAAAACACATGTGAAAATAGGTACGTCAGCATAAAAATGCCTGTGAGATACATAGGTTTTGTGAAAATAGGATTCATGACTTGTGTTTAAGAAAATGTTTAGTCATGAACCTTGTAATTTGCCTTGTCTTGTAAATCATTTGAAAAACGATAAGATCAGATGATATGTATAAATAAATGTAAGGTTAAATGAATAACCATGTCAAAGGAGTTTGTATAAGATAAGTTGTTTGTAAAACAATGTCTTGTGAAAAGTATGTTGTTTGTATAAAATGTCATGTGTCTTAAATTGAAATGATTTAAATAACGCTACGTTATGTAACACCATACAAACACTTATATATAGGAAGTACCAGCGGCGTATCCACCATGCTTGTATCATATTACACACGCCTCGTTACTTAAATCACTTACTCAAACCAAACCACCAATGTAAATTGTTTATGTATAATCAAATGTCAAAATGTTATTGTGTATACCATATCAAATGTCTGTGTTAAATGTAAATCATGAATTGTGTATATCAATGTCAAAATGTTTATGTCTAATGTAAATCATGTAATGTGTATCCAAAAATGTCATGTATGGTAAGTGAAATACATCAACTAAACCATATGTAAAATGCACAAAAACAAGGTATTGAAGTAAAACATGGTTTAAATCAAAGTTATGTTTTGTGGAACAAATGCATGCTATACTGATATAAACATCTATGCGGTATTGTTATAATGCATACACTCAAGCCTTGAGACTGTGGCGATAAACCCTTAAACAAATTAAAGGTTTATCTAAATTATGTATATCGAATTCGGTCATTCCTTCCAATCCAAACAAACCTAGGATTTCAGGAACGGGAGTTGTCAATTCCTATGGTACCACTACCTACTAACGAACGGCGTAGCTAATGTTAATGAATGTATTGTTCCATGTAAACAAACCAAATGTCATACCAAAATGTAAGCATGTGATGAAAACAACTGTACTAAGTATGTAACAAATGGACATACATAGCATGTGACGTGAGACAAATGTACTAAGTATGCACACAATGGGCATACATAGCATGAAATGTAATGTGAAACAATGTACTAAGTACGCACACAATGGGCATACATAGCATAAAATGTAATGTAAAGCAATGTACTAAGTACGCACACAATGGGCATACATAGCATGAAATGTAATGTAAAGCAGTGTACTAAGTACGCACACAATGGGCATACATAGCATGAAATGTAATGTAAAACAATGTACTATAATGTACTAACGAACATAGCAGGTATATGATGTGAAAACATGGAAAGCATGAAAGTAACAAGTAGGCACATGTGTTCCACCCCAAAACAGTTTGGAAAACAGTAAAAGAGGGGTATATGTACTCACTTGAGATTGCTCAGAAGTCCTAAGATAACCACCAAGCAATGCTAGAGATCTCAGAATCAAACGGCACCTAATATAGGTAACTATGTTAATAAACCGGACCTATATCGGAAGATCGGATAGAATGAGGGCTCGTAAACCAAATGAGTATGGGAACTCATGTAGTATGGTTTAACAAAGCCTACATGCTAAATGAAACCTAGCCTAAGTGCTTACGACCCATTACATGATGCCCGATTCAGGTTTCAAATCCCTTTGATGCCCTTAACGACCCTAGTTTAAACGATGAAGAGGGTGGTAACATTCCAGATTCAAACAAACTTGATGAGAACGAGGTTGTTGATGATTTTTTTGAGACGGATGGATATGACATGGATGGTTTTTTGAGACAAGGCACCATTAAAATTGATGTTAAAAAAGGGGCAAGCACTCCTTCTTCATCGGTTAATAATGGTTAGTATTGCTTCCTGGAATATTAGGGGTTTGAACCGCCCCATTAAGCAAACGGAGGTTCGTCATGCTATTAAGGATTTCAATTTGAGTTTATGTGCTATTCTTGAATCTCATGTGGAGGTGGGTAATCTTTCTAGAGTTTGTAAGGCAGTTTTTCGCTCGTGGAATTGGACGTCTAATGGGGCTCGAAGTAATAAAGGAACGAGAATAATTGTCGGATGGAATCCTAATGTGCTTGATGTTATGGTGCTATCCGAATCCGATCAGGTTATGCACTTGCAGCTGATTCTTAAAAAGGATAATGTTATGATTTTTTGTTCGGTTATCTATGCGGCTAACTATTACGTTTCAAGGAGGGAATTATGGAATCACCTTTCGATGCATAAAAATTTCGTTCGTAATGAACCGTGGGTTATGTTAGGTGATTTTAATTCGGCGTTGAATCTGGAAGATAAATCTATGGGGTGTTCGTCAGTTTCTACGAGTATGAAGGAGTTTCAAGCATGTGTCGATGATATTCAGATGATGGACTTAAATCGTTCGGGTGTTCATTTTACGTGGAATCAAAAGCCCAAGACGGGGATTGGTTTGATGAAGAAGATCGATAGAGTGATGGGTAATTCTCAGTTTATATCCAAATTTCCTAGTGCGGTTGCGATCTTCCATCTGCCTAGGTTATCCGATCATTGCCCTTGTGTTCTCAAAATTTCGGAAGTTGTAAAGCTAAAGCATCGTTCTTTCAAGTTCGCGAACTTTCTGGTGCATAAACCGGAATTTTTACCGATTGTGAAGAAAGGTTGGGGTACAAGTATTAATGGTGTCCATCAATTCTCGCTTGTTAAGAAGCTTCGGCTTCTTAAATCCCCTCTCCGAGTCTTACTGTTTCAGCAAGGGAATTTACATAAGAAAGTTCAAGACTTACGAGATAAACTTGATAGGATTCAGCGAGATATTGATAGTAACCCGTCGTGTGATGCTTTTCGGAAGGAGGAAGCTACTATTCAAAGTGAATTTCAGATTGCTTTACTTGATGAAGAGCGTTATTTGAAGCAGAAATCCAAGGTAGACTGGTTAGCGGCAGGTGATATGAATACGGCTTTTTTCCATTCAGCTCTTAAAAATAGAACTCATTATAGTCGTATTAATGTCATTCGGGATGCTAGTGGGAATGTTTATGAAAACGATATGGTTCAGAAAGCATTTGTTGATCATTATGAGAATTTTCTGGGATGCCCGGGTGTTACTTCACTTAGTCCGTCTCCGGAGTTATTTACTAAAAATTTAGGTAGGGATGTGGCTGATCATATGGTTCGGCCAGTTACAGCGGAAGAGGTTAAGAAAGCGATGTTTTCGATTGGGTCGGATAAAGCTCCAGGTCCAGATGGGTTTACCGCAGGATTTTTTAAGAGTGCCTGGCCGATTATCGGTGATGATGTTTCAAAAGCGGTTATTGATTTTTTCGCAACAGGAAATCTGCTTCGGGAATTAAATCATACGCTTATTGTTCTTATTCCTAAGATTCCTTCCCCATCTGTGGTTACGGACTACCGTCCTATTGCCTGTTGCAATGTTTTGTATAAATGCATTAGTAAGATTGTTGCGGAAAGAATTAAGGTGGTGTTGAATGATATTGTTAGTGTCAACCAATCAGCGTTTATCCCGGGTAGGAAAATCTCGGATAATATTTTGTTAACTCAGGAGTTAATGCATAATTATCATAGAAATATTGGTCCTCCGAAATGTGCGTTCAAAGTTGATATTCAGAAGGCTTATGACACTGTGGATTGGAGTTTTCTAAGGAGTATTTTGATCGGTTTCGGGTTTCATTCTAGCATGGTTCACTGGATCATGGTTTGTGTTTCTACGACCACGTTTTCAGTGTGTATTAATGGTGATGTTCATGGTTTTTTCAAGGGTAATCGGGGTTTAAGACAAGGTGATCCCATTTCGCCGTATCTATTCACGCTAGTTATGGAGATTCTTACGGCCATTTTACAGCAAACGGTTAGGATTGATTCATCGTTTAAATTTCACAATAAGTGTGAACGACAACAGATTATCAACCTTTGTTTTGCGGATGACTTGTTCATTTTCTCTAGGGGTGAGATCGCGTCGGCCAGGTGCATTATGAACTCTCTAAATTCTTTTACGAAGATGTCGGGTTTGCTGCCTAGTGTTCATAAAAGTACAGTCTTTTTCTCTAATGTTCCTTCGTTTGTTAAAACGGCTATTTTAAATATCATGCCTTTTGTGGAGGGTAGTTTGCCGGTTAGATATCTGGGTGTGCCTCTTATTTCTACTCGTTTACTTGTTAAAGATTGTGATGTGTTGGTGGAGAAGTTTGAGAAGCGTATCATGCACTGGCAAAATAAATTACTTTCTTTTGCGGGAAGGTTGCAACTTATTATATCAGTTTTGTCTTCTCTGCATGTTTACTGGTCTTCGGTGTTTATTCTGCCTACTCGGGTGACTCTTAAGTTGGAAGCGATGATGCGTAATTTTTTGTGGTCCCAAGATAGTGCTTTTCAAAAGGGCCGGGCTAAAGTTTCTTGGAAAGCGGTTTGTGTTCCTAAATATGAGGGTGGCTTAGGTATTCGGCGTATTGGTGATGTTAATAAAGCCCTTATGTCATCGCATATATGGAGTATTCTTTCTAGGCGAGATTCTTTGTGGGTTGAGTGGGTTTATTCTTACAGGTTGAGAGGTAAAAATTTTTGGGCCTGTAATATTCCTGCTTCTTGTTGCTGGTCGTGGAGGAAGATTCTTCAGATTCGGCAAGAGATTAGGAGGTTCGTTTGGACCGATGTTGGGAACGGTTCGAACACTTCAGCTTGGTTCGATACTTGGAGTGATTTAGGTCCGTTAAATCAGATTATTTCGCCTAGAATTATTGCTAACGCAGGTTACAACATGGAATCCAAATTTTCTGATATTTATTCGAACTTTAATTGGAGC
The DNA here is from genome assembly GCA_030545235.1 of Helianthus tuberosus. Lineage (NCBI taxonomy): Eukaryota > Viridiplantae > Streptophyta > Magnoliopsida > Asterales > Asteraceae > Helianthus > Helianthus tuberosus. The sequence continues at coordinate 2,025,227 of JARYGA010027493.1, forward strand.
TGGCCGGTCGCGTGGAGAGATACTTTTCCGGTTCTTATCCAACTTGATCAGATGATCTTCGATCCGAATAAGGAAGATAGAATTTGGTGGCGTCAAGGGGATCACCTTCATGATTTTTCTTCAGCTTGTGCGTGGGATTCAGTTAGAAACCGTGAGCCGGAGGTAGATTGGTGTCCTATTGTATGGTTCGCTCAATGCATCCCGCGTCATGCTTTCTTAATGTGGCTTATTATGAGACGCAAGTTACTTACTCAGGATAAGATATTGAAATGGGACTTCTCGCGTAGGAAGAATATGAACATGATGTGCTGTCTGCTATGCTATGCCAATCATGACTCTCATAGTCACCTGTTTTTCGAGTGTAAGTTTTCTACTCAAGTTTGGTTTATGGTTAGGCATAAAGTGGGTATGGAATCGGTTCAAGCGAAGTGGGAGGATATTGTTGAATGGCTTCTAGTGCGGTCCAAGTCCAAATCAGCGCTCAATTATGTTGCAAGGTTATTAGTAGCGGCCAGTGCTTATAGCATATGGCAAGAACGCAATGCGAGACTATTCAAGAACCAGTTGAGACCTCCTGAGACTATAAGTGAACTTATTATCCAACAGGTCCGTTACAAGCTAATGGGGGCGAAGCTGAAGGACTGTGTAAATGTCAGAAGGCTTCTAGGCGATTGGGAAATTTATGGGTCTGAAATCCAAGATGGTGGAGGCTGATTGAGTAGTCTTGGTAGTTTATCTTGTTTTTCCTAGAGGATAGTCTAGTTGTTTGTTCCCTGTTGGTAGTTTTTCTTGGTTTGTTTCATTGTTTACTTTCATGGGGCATGTCCTGTGATTGAACTAGTGTAGACTTACTACACTACTTGTTTTGTTTGGTTTGTGAATATATAGAATCACCGGGGTAACCCTTTACCCAAAAAAAAATGAATTTTGGCATCAAAGGGGTATTTTGGTAATTTACCTAAGGCATATAAACTACCTATCATACAACTACTTAAATGAAGCGACCATAAGGTATAACCTCGGAAGGTTATTCCCTATATACTATGGTCACCTAATGCGTTTGGTCGGATCCTAATGATCGACCAAATGGGTCGGGTTCGAAGGTATAAGCGATTTATTAGATCGCTTACCCTTACGACCCTAGACAACGTGGTAATCAGTAGGCATAGTCACAAGGGACTATAACCATCGTGATTACAATCACGTTGCGAAGTTCAAACGAACTTCGCATTGACCATAAACTGGTCAATGCAGAAAGTCAAACAAAGTTTGACTTTCGGACTCGAAAAGCAATAAAAGAACGAAGGAACACTTACAAAGGGTCCCCGAATGCTAATCTTGATTCAAGTAGCTCAGGTATGAAACAAAGGTTTCAACTTAGAGCTCCTCAAATCAGATTCTTGTGAGGAATGAGTGAAGTGGGTGTTGGGTTTTATAGATTTCGGTTCACCGTTAGGATCGTTTCTTGGAGAAGAGCGAATGATCTCGCCCGTACACTTGTCGGAATGTTGTGGTAGCTCATTTTGCCCCCACCACAAGAGTTTGACAAGTGGCATTGGCCTTTGGGTAGTTGAAGGGCTGTTACTAGCTGTTTAAACACTGAATCTGGTCCAGAAGGGGCCTCGTGTGACGCCAAGACCCCTCGCGTCACGCCTAGCCCTCCTTTTGGCAGAAATGGCAGATTAGGTCCCTGCACATTGTTTCGTTGCGTAACGTCACTTCTAACACCCGTCAATCCCAATTTAAAGCTCCACAATGATGTTAAGACATAGGGAACATGAAATATGCTTGAAAATATCTCGGGTGTCGGTTCGTTTGGCCGTACGGTTGTGATGTTCGCTTAATTACGACGGAATGCGCATAAGCGCGAAAAACGATCCAAATGATGTGACGAATGGATTTTTCTTATGCCAAACACTAAAATAAAATATTTTAGAGCTTACATAAATTTTTGGATGTCCGGATGTATTCAGAACGTAAGTTATGCGCGAAAATGCAAACTTGTGCACTTTTTGACGCTTGTAGTCCCTGAATGACCTAAAAGTTTATTTTAGCACACCGAACCCTTCAAAGCCTATTTCTAAGCTATGTAAAGGATATTTATGGTATGTTTAACTTATGGTCATGTTCCGGAATGTCTGTTACAGTTCAAATTGGCATACTTTCACAGTTTGTCAAGTTTAGTCCCTGTAAGCGAATTAACTTGTTTTTGCCATACCAAAGCCTTTAAAACTTATTTCTAAGTTATGTAAAGGTTATTTAAGGTATGTTAAGTGTATGTTGATGTTCCGGAGTATTTGTCGCATTAAACTGATTACGTTTACGCACCAGTTTGCGTATAACTCTCCAGAAAGCGATATAGAGTTTGAAATTGAACAAAAGTTAAAACATGAAAAATGTAAAACATAACCAAACAAACATTGGGATCAAATAACATTGTTTTATTGATAATTGAACTGTTCACAATGATTACAAGCACAGATGTTACAGCCTCCCCTACTTGTGGAAATTTCGTCCCGAAATTTATTTACAGGAAACTCGTGGGAAAAGATGCGGATATTTCGCCTTCATTTGATCTTCGCGTTCCCAAGTAAACTCGGGTCCATGTTTAGCTTCCCAGCGAACTTTGACCAAAGGAATGCGCTTGCGTTTGAGCCACTTGACTTCACGTTCCATGATTTCCACAGGTTTCTCGACAAATTTCAGTGTTTTATCAACACGAATTTCGTTAAGTGGTATGTGGAGGTTCTCATCAGCTAAACACCTCTTGAGATTGGACACGTGAAAAGTTGGATGAACATTTCCAAGTTCAGGAGGTAACTCAAGTCTGTAGGCTACCTTACCGATTCTTTCGACGATCTTGAATGGTCCAACGTATCTAGGTGCAAGTTTTCCTTTCTTTCCAAATCTGATCACACCTTTCCAAGGTGAGACCTTAAGTAATACACGATCACCGACTTGAAATTCCAAGGGCTTGCGTTTTGGGTCCGCGTAACTCTTTTGACGGCTTCTAGCTGTCTGAAGGTTATCACGAACTTTCTTAATCTTGTCAGTTGTCTCTAAAATGAGGGCAGGTCCAGTAAGCTGAGCCTCACCGATCTCATTCCAGCAGACTGGTGAACGACATTTTCGACCATAGAGAGCCTCTAAAGGAGCCATTTTGATGCTGGTGTGATAACTGTTGTTGTAGGAGAATTCAATCAACGAAAGATGTGAATCCCAACTACCACCAAAATTGATCACACAAGCTCTAAGCATATCCTCCAGAGTCTGGATTGTTCTTTCAGATTGACCATCCGTTTGCGGATGATAAGCTGTGCTCAGATTAAGTTGGGTCCCCATAGCAGATTGCATGGTTCTCCAAAAATGAGAAGTGAAACGAGCATCTCTGTCAGAAATGATGTTCAAAGGAACACCATGTCGAGCTACAATTTCATCCACATAGATTTTAGCAAGTTTGTCAGCAGGAAAATCCTCACGGATTGGCAAGAAATGTGCTGACTTAGTAAGACGATCAACGACTACCCAGATGGCATCATGACCTTTCTTTGTGCGTGGAAGTTTGGTAACAAGATCCATAGTAATGTTTTCCCATTTCCAAACTGGGATCTCTGGTTGCACCAATAAACCAGAAGGACGTTGATGTTCAGCCTTAACCTTAAGACAAGTAAGGCATTTTGATACATATAAGGCAATGTCTTTCTTCATACCAGGCCACCAATAGTGAATACGAAGATCCTTATACATCTTATCCGAGCCAGGATGAATAGAATAGCGAGACTTGTGGGCTTCATCCATAAGCAAGGTACGAAGATTATCTTGGCTTGGGACCCACAAACGGTCCATGAAGTAATACGATCCATTGTCTTTCAGTTCAAGATCAGGTGTTATGTGATAGGGAAATTCCTTATCCATCAAACCTTGTGAAACACAGGATTGTTGAGCCTGAGAAATGCGCGCTTGGATATCGGATCGAGCTTGAATATCAGATTGAACATGAACACAATGAAGCTTAGTACGTTCCTTACGACTCAATGCATCGGCTACGGCATTCGCCTTACCAGGATGGTAGCGAATTTCGCAGTCATAGTCGTTTAGAAGCTCCACCCAACGTCGTTGCCTCATGTTGAGTTCTTTCTGATTGAAGATATGCTGAAGACTTTTGTGGTCCGTGAAAACCACACATTTTGTTCCGTAAAAATAGTGTCTCCAGATCTTTAAAGCGAAAACAACTGCACCCAACTCAAGATCATGAGTGGTGTAGTTCTTCTGATGTATCTTCAACTGCCTCGATGCGTATGCTATGACTTTGTTCCTTTGCATCAGCACACAGCCAAGACCCAATTTAGATGCATCGCAATAAACGACGAAATCATCATTTCCCTCAGGCAAAGTCAGAACAGGCGCGTCGCAAAGTTTCTGCTTCAAGTTTTGAAAAGCTTCCTCTTGTTTAAATCCCCAGTCAAAGGGCTTGTTCTTCTGAGTTAGAGCAGTTAGAGGAACTGCAATCTTCGAGAAATTCTCAATGAAGCGGCGGTAATAACCCGCTAGACCAAGAAAAGAACGAACTTCAGTAGGAGTAGTAGGCGTATCCCAATCCTTAATCGCACTGATCTTGGAGGGATCTACATGAATGCCTTGTTCGTTGACAATATGTCCTAAAAATTGAACTTCTTTAAGCCAGAATTCACACTTGGAGAATTTGGCGAAAAGTTGCTCTTTCTTTAGGAGTTCCAGAGTAAGACGAAGATGTTGCTCGTGATCAGCTCGCGTCTTAGAGTATATCAAGATGTCATCAATAAAAACAATGACGAACTGATCCAAATAAGGCTTGCAGACCCTATTCATTAAGTCCATGAAAACAGCAGGAGCATTAGTCAAACCGAATGGCATGACTGTGAACTCGTAAATCCCATAACGAGTGCGGAACGCTGTCTTGGGAATGTCTTCTTCATGCACCCGAAGTTGATGATATCCAGATCGCAGATCAATCTTCGAAAAATAAGAAGCGCCCTGTAACTGATCAAAGAGATCATCAATGCGAGGTAGGGGATATCGATTCTTGATGGTAAGCTTGTTAAACTCACGATAATCGATACACATCCTAAAAGATCCATCCTTCTTCTTGACAAAAAGAACGGGAGCACCCCAGGGTGAAAAGCTAGGACGGATAAAACCTTTGTCAGAGAGCTCCTGAAGCTGCTTAGACAACTCTTGCATCTCAGATGGTGCAAGACGATATGGAGCTCTGGCAATGGGATTTGCACCAGGTACGAGATCAATACGGAACTCGACTTGGCGTGCTGGAGGTAGACCAGGTAACTCTTCAAGGAATACTTCAGAATAATCCCGAACAACGGGAATATCTTGGATAGACTTACCTTTGCCTTTATCTGCTGTGACATGTGCCAAGAAGGCCACATAATTCTTTCGCATATACTTCCGAGCTTTAAAACAAGACATGAGTTTGAGACCACCAGCAGGTTTCTCACCACGAACCTGTAGGATCTCGCCTGTCGAAAGCGGCACATGAACAATCTTCTCAAAACAAACTACCTCTGCGCGATGCTTGGATAGCCAATCCATACCTACCATAACGTCGAAGCTTCCAAGTTGCATAGGCGTGAGGTCAATAGGAAAAAGATGGTCGTTAAAGTTCAACTGGCAGTTGCGAAGAACAGAATCAAGAATAATGGGTTCACCACTAGCAACCTCTACTGTCAAAGGTTTACCTAGTTTCGTTCTAGACACGCGAAGTAATGGCTCAAAAGATAATGACACAAAACTCTTATCGGCACCCGAATCAAAAAGAACAGATGCAGGCTGATTATTAATAAAGAACGTACCGTTCACCACTTCATTGTCTGCTTGTGCCTCTTGTGCATTCATATTGAAGACTCGCCCTCGAGCCTGAGCTTGATTCTGATTCGCATTCACCAATCTTGGGCACTGGTTACGGTAGTGGGTCAGATCCCCACAGTTATAACAAGCACCTGGTGGGTAGTGTGGTCGTGCATCTTGACCCTGTTGCTGAGCAAGAGGCTGAGCAACTTGTTGAGCCGGGTTCTGGACTGCCTGATTCTGAGCAAACCGATAAACATTGGCAAGATGACCCGACTTCCCACAGTTATTACAGAAACGGCACTGATGTTGCGGCTGATGGTGACTGTTGCATCTATTGCACAAAGGTGCATTCCCTGAATAGGGCTTCTTCGCTGGAGGCTGTGCGGGTTGGTTGGGAGCTGCCTGGTTAGCTTGGGCAGTGACAACATAGTTTTGGGAAGCCTTACGCTTCCTTGCCCTTTTTGATGAACCAGAATCCTTTCCATTCTTGTTTTGACCTTTCTTGCCATCTTCCTTGTCAGACGACTGTTTCTTGCCCTTGTCACCCTTCCTGTGTAACTTATTCTTCCGAATCTGCAACTCAGTCAATGTCGCTGCTAACTCGATAGCCTGACGGAGTGTGGTAGGGTTACTACCAGTAATGATGTCTTGTACCGAGTCAGGTAGGCCGTCGATGTACCTTTCGATAGCCTTGTCGAGTGGGGTAACCATAGTCGGGCAAAGCAGACTCAACTCCTCAAATCTATCAGTATACGCCCTATGCTCACCACTATCTTGCTTCAAATCATCGAACTCTCTCTCCAAAGCTCGCAGTTCATGACGAGGACAAAATTCCCTCATCATAAGAGCTCTAAGTTCAGCCCATGTCTGTGCTAGAGCAACTTCTGCACCACGATCTCTCATAACCCCGTTCCACCATGTGAGAGCCCTCTTCTGAAACACACTCGAAGAAAACTCGACCTTGCGATTGTCAGGACACTGCACGTGGCAGAAAGTATTCTCAATGCTCTCGAACCATTGAAGAAGCCCAGTCGCTCCCTCAGAACCACTAAACTTGAGTGGTTTAGCCGAGTTAAAATCCTTGAATTTGCATGGAGCATTGTTGTTATTGTTGGCTTGGTTCCATTGAGCAAAGAGGTTTGGGAATTGAGCAGCCATCTGCTGCGCAATGATTTCTGCCAGTTCAGCAGTCGCTATCTGGTTTTTGCGTCGAGGAGGCATTCTAAAAGAGGAAAACATGAAAGGAAACGAGTGAGATGATTGGATGAAAAGAATGAGATGAAACTAAAATTGACGACAGCAAAGATGTTGGTCATTTGTCCGCATTACAAAGCAAAGCAAACAAACGACACACAGTGACTAATCAAAGTAAATGGGTCAAAAATAATGTATCGCGAAGACATGCTCGCCTATAAGTGAACACTCACCCCAAGAGTTCCCAGGTAAGAGTGACTGGTCCGATTATGTGGATTTGTACGAACACTCTAGCCTTAGACAGAAAACCCAGGGTACAGGCATTCACTCTTCCAGTTTGCACGTGTTCACACTATTTAGAACCCAAAACTTTGACGAGATTTTGAAAATTTGAAAGGTACAAGGCCAAAAATCAAACTGGAAGGGTTCAAAACCTTACAATAGAGGGTTCAAAACCTTGTAATAAATCATTCAAAAACAGAAGATTGTTTTTCAAAAATCGTTTCGGAAAATTTGGTTTTTCTGTTTTGATAATCACCTAAGGATAGGTGATGTGCATGTTTTAAGATCTAAACACAAGCTAACTTGTGTTGGGGTCCTATAGAGGTTATAGTCTAGGTCAAAGCATTACTAATAACCTAATTCCCTATAACCATTGGCTCTGATACCAACTCTTCTGTCACACCCCGACCACGTAAAACATCAAACGTGGCGGAAAACGTCGGGGAGTGTTGTAACAGAATTAATTGTTTCATAACCATGGTATACAAAGTTGTAATTTATTTATCAACATAAGAGTTACATTGTTTTAAACAGGAATCAAAGAGTTCATAACATAATTAAACTAAGTCTATCTCTGTTTTATGTCTCTAAGGCACAGGTCCGCCCTAGTGTCACGATCATAGTCCTAAGCAACAGCTCCTGAAAACACATGTGAAAATAGGTACGTCAGCATAAAAATGCCTGTGAGATACATAGGTTTTGTGAAAATAGGATTCATGACTTGTGTTTAAGAAAATGTTTAGTCATGAACCTTGTAATTTGCCTTGTCTTGTAAATCATTTGAAAAACGATAAGATCAGATGATATGTATAAATAAATGTAAGGTTAAATGAATAACCATGTCAAAGGAGTTTGTATAAGATAAGTTGTTTGTAAAACAATGTCTTGTGAAAAGTATGTTGTTTGTATAAAATGTCATGTGTCTTAAATTGAAATGATTTAAATAACGCTACGTTATGTAACACCATACAAACACTTATATATAGGAAGTACCAGCGGCGTATCCACCATGCTTGTATCATATTACACACGCCTCGTTACTTAAATCACTTACTCAAACCAAACCACCAATGTAAATTGTTTATGTATAATCAAATGTCAAAATGTTATTGTGTATACCATATCAAATGTCTGTGTTAAATGTAAATCATGAATTGTGTATATCAATGTCAAAATGTTTATGTCTAATGTAAATCATGTAATGTGTATCCAAAAATGTCATGTATGGTAAGTGAAATACATCAACTAAACCATATGTAAAATGCACAAAAACAAGGTATTGAAGTAAAACATGGTTTAAATCAAAGTTATGTTTTGTGGAACAAATGCATGCTATACTGATATAAACATCTATGCGGTATTGTTATAATGCATACACTCAAGCCTTGAGACTGTGGCGATAAACCCTTAAACAAATTAAAGGTTTATCTAAATTATGTATATCGAATTCGGTCATTCCTTCCAATCCAAACAAACCTAGGATTTCAGGAACGGGAGTTGTCAATTCCTATGGTACCACTACCTACTAACGAACGGCGTAGCTAATGTTAATGAATGTATTGTTCCATGTAAACAAACCAAATGTCATACCAAAATGTAAGCATGTGATGAAAACAACTGTACTAAGTATGTAACAAATGGACATACATAGCATGTGACGTGAGACAAATGTACTAAGTATGCACACAATGGGCATACATAGCATGAAATGTAATGTGAAACAATGTACTAAGTACGCACACAATGGGCATACATAGCATAAAATGTAATGTAAAGCAATGTACTAAGTACGCACACAATGGGCATACATAGCATGAAATGTAATGTAAAGCAGTGTACTAAGTACGCACACAATGGGCATACATAGCATGAAATGTAATGTAAAACAATGTACTATAATGTACTAACGAACATAGCAGGTATATGATGTGAAAACATGGAAAGCATGAAAGTAACAAGTAGGCACATGTGTTCCACCCCAAAACAGTTTGGGAAATAGTAAAAGAGGGGTCTATGTACTCACTTGAGATTGCTCAGAAGTCCTAAGATAACCACCAAGCAATGCTAGAGATCTCGGAATCAAACGGCACCTAATATAGGTAACTATGTTAATAAACCGGACCTATATCGGAAGATCGGATAGAATGAGGGCTCGTAAACCAAATGAGTATGGGAACTCATGTAGTATGGTTTAACAAAGCCTACATGCTAAATGAAACCTAGCCTAAGTGCTTACGACCCATTACGACCCGTTTAGGTAGCTTATGCTACTTTAACGCGTCGTTCGCGTAAAACGCGTTCGGAACGCTTAACTAGTCGTATGACAAGTAACATATGCCTTAACATGTCTAATATTGTTGTCAAATCAGTTTAGATGTCAAAAGTTATGTTACATATGTTTAAAATGAATTTTGGCATCAAAGGGGTATTTTGGTAATTTACCTAAGGCATATAAACTACCTATCATACAACTACTTAAATGAAGCGACCATAAGGTATAACCTCGGAAGGTTATTCCCTATATACTATGGTCACCTAATGCGTTTGGTCGGATCCTAATGATCGACCAAATGGGTCGGGTTCGAAGGTATAAGCGATTTATTAAATCGCTTACCCTTACGACCCTAGACAACGTGGTAATCAGTAGGCATAGTCACAAGGGACTATAACCATCGTGATTACAATCACGTTGCGAAGTTCAAACGAACTTCGCATTGACCATAAACTGGTCAATGCAGAAAGTCAAACAAAGTTTGACTTTCGGACTCGAAAAGCAATAAAAGGGTCCCCGAATGCTAATCTTGATTCAAGTAGCTCAGGTATGAAACAAAGATTTCAACTTAGAGCTCCTCAAATCAGATTCTTGTGAGGAATGAGTGAAGTGGGTGTTGGGTATTTATAGATTTCGGTTCACCGTTAGGATCATTTCTTGGAGAAGAGGGAATGATCTCGCCCGTACACTTGTCGGAATGTTGTTGTAGCTCATTTTGCCCCCACCACAAGAGTTTGACAAGTGGCATTGGCCTTTGGGGAGTTGAAGGGATGTTACCAGCTGTTTAAACACTGAATCTGGTCCAGAAGGGGCCTCGCGTGACGCCAAGACCCCTCGCGTCACGCCTAGCCCTCCTTTTGGCAGAAATGGCAGATTAGGTCCCTGCACATTGTTTCGTTGCGTAACGTCACTTCTAACACCCGTCAATCCCAATTTCAAGCTCCACAATGATGTTAAGACATAGGGAACATGCAATATGCTTGAAAATATCTCGGGTGTCGGTTCGTTTGGCCGTACGGTTGTGATGTTCGCTTAATTACGACGGAATGCGCATAAGCGCGAAAAACGATCCAAATGATGTGACGAATGGATTTTTCTTATGCCAAACACTAAAATAAAATATTTTAGAGCTTACATAAATTTTTGGATGTCCGAATGTATTCAGAACGTAAGTTATGCGCTAAAATGCAAACTTGTGCACTTTTTGACGCTTGTAGTCCCTGAATGACCTAAAAGTTTATTTTAGCACACCGAACCCTTCAAAGCCTATTTCTAAGCTATGTAAAGGATATTTATGGTATGTTTAACTTATGGTCATGTTCCGGAATGTCTGTTACAGTTCAAATTGGCATACTTTCGCAGTTTGTCAAGTTTAGTCCATGTAAGCGAATTAACTTGTTTTTGCCATACCAAAGCCTTTAAAACTTATTTCTAAGTTATGTAAAGGTTATTTAAGGTATGTTAAGTGTATGTTGATGTTCTGGAGTATTTTTCGCATTAAACTGATTACGTTTACCCACCAGTTTGCGTATAACTCTCCAGAAAGCGATATAGAGTTTGAAATTGAACAAAAGTTAAAACATGAAAAATGTAAAACATAACCAAACAAACATTGGGATCAAATAACATTGTTTTATTGATAATTGAACTGTTCACAATGATTACAAGCACAGATGTTACAATGATGAATCAACCAGTCCATAACGGACTCCCATGAGTCGTTGACATTACATATATATATATATATATATATATAATAAGTAATGATATTATTTATTGATATATATATGCATGTTGTACGAAATATTTTGCCAAAAATGAAATACCTTCGACTTCAAATCTATTGATGTTCTTGACTCGCGCGGTGAGAATATCGACCTCGCATCTATTGCGGAGCTTATGGCGGATGTAGTTACTAAGTGAGACCTTAAGCTTGATGTCGTAGAAGATGGTTGTTCTTCCCTTGAATGTGGAGATTCCTGACTTCGGTACTGACGACGACGAGGCGAATGAGGCAACCCTGGACAACAACTCTATTTGTTGGGCGAGGTCCCTGTGGCTTTTACGAATCATGATTGACGACACTCGTGTCCAAACCAGTTAGATGAAGTACTCATCTTGAAGGTGCCCCTCCAGCTACTATTGCTACAAATTCCCTTTATTTCTACTTCGTCTTACGTTGTGCCACTCCGCGAGTAATGACAACGGATGTTAGCACGTGGACCATCATGAAGGTCCCTTCTATGTTGAAGGTATGAAGACAGTAGTGTCCCCTCTCTGACTGATCGCCTGCTTTGAACGAGAGAACATTAGGGTGACCGTGCAAGGCAATTTATTATTACGGGGGCCCACGTAATAACAACTTGTAGTGCATGGAAATCCTGATGGGCTCTGCGGATCAAGCTAATGATCACTATCTATTCGAAATTTTAAATTGCTCAAGTTTCCATCTGGTAAAACACTAACCGAGGTGGTACTATAACACCCTATGATACCGGAAGATCACACTTATTTGTTCACACCTAGCATTTGATCTATATCATGAGTCGGTTGAGACTAGTCAACTAAACGAACAAAATTTGTTAGCCACCACCACCAGTCTACCCTCCACCACCATCATCACCACCACACCTGCCCCTGCCGACCCTGACACTTTTGTTCGAAGCACTAGTCTTAGTGCTCCAACAGTAAGTCAGTGCCCTCTCTCGCAGTGTCTACGAGCTGGAGGATGAGTGTGCCCATCTTCGCAGCTTGATCTATCCTTCACTACATGTCACACCCCGATATTTCCACGTATTACCGGTGGGCCCGGTGGGGAATATCTTGACGTAGTTGATATTATCATAGTCAAATAATCACAGTTTAATGCACAGCGGAAGTCTAAAGTAATAATACAAACCGAATTGAAAGTATAATAAAATATTTACATAACGGTTGTATGTGGATCCACAGGCGGATCTAAAACATAAAGAAAAATATTGTTCAACAGACTTTAAGTATTAAAAGCTTGCAAGACTCTTTAATTAATACTCAGGAGTTTCCAGCCCATTACGCGTAGTACCTTCACTTAATCTTTTTGAAAAATACGTCAGTTTACACTGGTAAATACAATTAACTGACTCTTTTAAAAAGTATTTATAAAATTGGTTTGGATGCACAAGGCACAAAATATTTTATAACTTGGGACAATTATTTAAAATAACCTTGTTTACAGATTTATATGTTTGTCGTCCATTCAGGGCCGGAATAGAAGAGCCGGTACAAGATTAATAGACACACCACAAGTATAGGCCCACAAGAAGTTTCCTCACGAGTGAGATACCGTTTTTACATACGCAACTGTCAGGTGTATGCCTACACCCCGTGCTTAAGTCGTGGCCATTTCAAATGAATGAGCCGAGGATATCCAGGACACGGTCATTAACCCCCCAAAGGCATTGCATCAAACAAGACAGATTAAAACGGGTTATGCAATTTATTAATCACAATCCGATTAAATGATTTCATACCCGACCAAGCGGTATTATTATAATACCGTATCCCAAGCCCGTATAAGGGAAAATAAGTTAAAAGTATTTACCTGAGCTAAAATGTAATTTTATTCTCAGCCGTATATTCTAATCTGCAAGTGCAAGTAGCTTTTACTGGGCTCCTAATCTGGAACGAAGGTTTTAATACCCTATTAGATTCCTAAAGTGTCTTATTTAAGTTGTAACTTTGACCGGTTAGTTTTAAAGGAAAGTTTACGGTTCAAAACGCAAGATTGAGCGAAAACCGGATTAGAACATGATTTAGACCCAACAAGTATGAAGACTTGTAGCACTGCAAGTTTGGAACCAGGTAAAGGGAATGGCTTACATGGATACAGTTGATACCAGTTAGGACGCTATCATGGCTTGGTTTGCTCATCGGATGAGATCTAAAACGGCTGAAAGTATTGTTAGTAAACTGGTAGTGGCAGCTTCTACTTATTACATTTGGCAAGAGAGGAATGCCAATATTGTCTTATATACGGTGCGTCTTAAGCTGATGACATTCAGAGAGGGGAGGCATGCGAAGAATCCTTTGCTGTTAGAGAGGTGGAAGACCCAAGTGAGGGCTATGAGCATGGAACCGGGCTAGAGTGGTAGTCTAAGGTCTTGGTTTGTAGCCATTGTTTCGGCTTTGGTAGTGTTTCGTTAGTTTGGTTTTGTTTTTTTGGTTGTTAGGGGATGTTTTGTTTTTGGTTTTGCCTTGTCTTGGTATGCCAAGATTGGCTCTAGTGTGTCGCTCTGACACACTCGTGTAATTATTTTATTTTTTATAAAATTCACCGGGGTAACCCTTTACCCAAAAAAAGTATGAAGACTTGTATAAAATGGGTAAACTAAATACATTTTGGATTTCGAAGTAAAAATGATAAGGTTCGACCCGTTTCGGCTAATTTATGCAAACTAGTTACATAAACCGTACCGAATGCGTATATGCATAACGGGTAACTGAATGAGTCATGTACAAGTTCCATAAGTTATTATGCTTAAAATATGTTGTGATATCAGTAGGATATCTTCCATTATGCCCAAAACGAATTTAAAACCAATTTAAGTCCCGTAAGGGTATTTTGGTCATTTTAAAGTTTATAAAAGAGGTTAAATAGCAACCTGAGGTTCTGGTCTAAAATATATAGTAAAAATATTAATTTTATCAAGTTACATCAGTAGGATATCATACATATGTGAGGTTTATCAATTATGGCCAAACTATGCACCGTAGGGGCATTTTGGTCATTTCACATATGCTTTTAAGGTCGAATTTGGAAATCTGAGTTCAAGACTTATACTTACTGTTATAGTATAAAAATTTATTTTTAAAATCCGTAGGTAACAAGTCTTAGGTGCTAAATATGGTTTTAAACCATACTATGATCTTATTTCGCATAAAAGTCGGTATTTGACGATATTCGGGTTGTTTAAGGAAATCTGAGATTTTGATCAGTCTCAAGTGTTTAAAATATTTTATTTAACATATGATATCAGTAGGAAAAGGTTTGGTATGCAAATCATATGTTAAACTCATTTTATTAACAAAAAGGGCTTTATCGTCAATTACCGAATTTATGCTAGAACTCTACGCTATGGTCAATATAAAATTTGAAAAAAATTTCCAAAAATCCCTGAATATTATATTATAACAGTGGGTAGAAAGTTTGGTGCCAAAAATTGAGTTTAAATATGATTTACGCCAAAAATGCAATTTAATTAACAAAAAACTTTTGTTTTACGATATTTCGCATAACTTTTATTTTAGACCAGAAACTGATGTCAAATTTTTAGGACATACTTATATATCAGTAATAAAACTTTTTGTCGTGTCACATTTTCAAAAATCTCGTTTTTATAAAATAAGGGCATAATGGTCAATTTTAAGCATTTAACGGAAACATGCAATGAACTATGATTTCTATGGGACCATGTTGTAAAACCTCAGAGGGTTATAATTACATATAATATGGTCACAAAGGAATCCTAAGGCATAACTAAACTAAGCTAATTCGGGTCAGAACTGAAAGTCAAAGCAAAAGTAAACTTTTGCGACTTTCGGTTGCGAACCGAGCCTAAACTCAGAATTGTCGGGTTGAACATGCCTAGACATGTTCAATTAATATTTACCAAGTTATTAAAGTGACAAAACTGATTTTATAGCTTCCACATCATCAGTTATGAATTTTATTTAAAAATTGACCCGTTTGACTTTTATTTTAATTATTTTGACCCAATAGTTAACTAAGTAAACGTGATAATTAGGAGGTGCCCTTTTGAGGGTTTAACACCTACCTAATTACGAACACGTAGCCATGTTCGTTGCGAAAAATGACTCGACCGGTTATGGTCTAGCTAAAAGTCAAAGCGTTTATCGTAAACGCCTGACTTTTTGGCTTTAATCGCCAAACAAAACAAACTAGTCACGAAAGGACACTTACAAATGGTCCTATGGACTGAAAGGAGGTTCCCAAAATGTTAGGATCCTCTTAGAATTGAGAGAGAGACAGATTTGAATGAATTGATGCAAGTGAGAAATGAGAATTCTTGGCCCTTATATAGTTTTTGTGATCCTTCAAGATCTTGCCAAGTCTTGGAATGGGTTATGAGATGATTACAGGTGTTTTACCAGGTTTTAATACCATCAAAGAGCCCATAGAAATGATTTTAGTGGTTTAGAATGGCTTGGAATGGGCTACAAGCCAAAAAAACGAAGCTGCCCAGACCTGGGCGTAGGCTACGCTGCAGGGGGCGTAGGCTACGGCCTGCACAGATCATACACACACAACAACTTTCAAACTTTGTCATTTTAGGCCCCTTAACTTCCATACTTGCATGTTTTGTTATAATTAGCACACAAAGCCCTCCTTAACCAATATTAGGCACACCCAAGAGTATGGCCGAACATCACGGAGTTCCCGATTCGATTAAAAGGTCTCTCAAAGGCGTAGTTTCACACATTGACGCTTTTTGTCCTTTTAACGCACAAAGTTGTGCGTAATATCGTTTAACGATATCAAAGCCTTTCATGGCCCAATTAAGCATTCCCGAGAGTATGACCGAACATTACGACACTCTAGTTCGCTTATATGGTCACTCAAAGGTGTAGTTTTAAATGTTGACGCTTTTGGTCCTTTTAATGCACAAACTTGCGCGTATTATTGTTTAATGGCATCAAAGCCCTATGTAGCCCATATTAGGCATTTCTGTGAGTATTATCAAACATCACGATGCTTTGGGTTCGTTAAAAGGTCACTCAGAGGTAAGAATTAACATGTTGACGCTTTTAACCCTTTTAACGCACAAACTTGTACGTGTTATTGTTTATCGGCATTAAAGCCCTAAATGGCCAATATTACGTATTCCCAAGAATATGATTAAACATCATAACGCTCCGGGTTCGTTAAAAGGTCATTCAGGGGTATAATTAAATATATTGACGCTTTTAACCCCTTTAACTTGCAAAGTTGCGCGTAACGTCACTTATAGGCATAAAAGCCTTAGATGGCCAGAGGTAAGAATTAACACACATCATGAAGCTCTCGGTTTGTTAAAAGGTCACTCAGAGGTAAGAATTAACATGTTGACGCTTTTAACCCTTCGTCGCGCAAACTTTCAAATAATTATGCAAACGGCTCCTTTTAACCAACGAGTGGCTTTATTCTAAATATGAATACCGTGTAACCTCATTCAGAGGCTTAGTTTAAGCATGTTGACACTTTTAGTCCTTTCGCATTCAAATTTTTTGATTTTTCGCTAAATTAGCCCCTCATAGTCAACGTTTGACCTTATTAGGGTTTAGTACACGTGTCAACACATCATTGGATGTGATTTTACGAGGTGTTACATCCTCACCCATTAAAAGAAATCTCGACCTCGAGATTTGCTAAAATAATGGAAGTACTTTCTGTCATATAATGGACTTAACCTCCACAACATATATGGGCCTCTAAGGGCACCCCAATTGACCTTTATAATAGGTACATGTTTTCTCTCGGAGCTTCTAATCCTGCCGATCCTTATTCGATACTGGTTTCTCATCAAACCACAAATTTTCATTAATCTGCATATCATTATGTGACGATGCTATCGACTTATCGGCGAAACATATCCTTAAATCACTAGTATGGAACACATTGTGATTACCATCAAGCTCCTTAGGTAAGTTTTAGCTTATAGGCTACTGATCTTGATATATTCGATTCTCTCGAATGATCCTATATCCAGAGCTTAACTAGCACGTTAAATTAAAATTCAGCACACCCTTCTAGGTGATACTTTCAGTTGAATCTTATAACTTATTAAGAACTTAAGAGGTTTGCGACTTTCATCAATCATTGATTTTTCCGCCGATTACTGGCAGCTTCCAGACGATCATAAATTTATATGATCCTATCCGTTGTTTCCAGGGCAACTTTCAGATCCTGATGATTGGACTTACCAAAGTCCTGTCCATCAAACGGATGTTTGACATTCCATCTATACAAGGTCCCCAAAGGAGCAGCCTTGGTACTTATATAACAACCATTAGTTATAGGAGAGTTTATTTAAGGTGAGATAGTCATTCCAACTACCGCTTAAGCCGGTCTTAAAGAGTAGATAACCTCATGGTTAGTTGAACGAGTCGACGATCCTCGGTAGCTGGTAGCGATTCTCAATTATTACCTAGTTAGGGTTGCGGTAATCAATGCATAAGCGCATTGAACCGTCTTCCTTAAATAATAATACTGGAGCTCTAAGAATAATGAGCTAGGCTTTATGAAATCTTCTCTAAAAGCTTATCTAATTGGTTCTTAGTTCTTCCATTTCCGTCGGTACTAACCGATATGGAGATTTTTCAATAGATGCATCCCTAAGCGAGATTTTAATCTTAACTCCGCTTGTCTTAGGAGGTGAACAGGGTAGTTCTTTGTAGAAGATAATCAAGACACACAGAGATTACTGAGGTATTCTAAATCTCAGGCTTCAGTTCATCTATCGCTATCCGTGCCATATAAATGACACATTTACTTTACGAAAGCATGGATTCCTTAATTAATGACCCTTATTTGGACATTTCTACATTGGATATCATTCTTTGAATACCATTTTCTGATTTTGGTACAATATGACCATTGGGATATCTCGGTGGTCCCATGCACTAAACCGCCATACTGATCAGGCATGGAAGCAATCTATGGGACACACTAGGATACGCCAATCCTCATATGGCGCTTTTATCAAGCATAGTCTAGCATTCGCAGTTGATAGAAATCAGTGAAATAATAAAATAAAATAACATATAGTGACGTACTCCATCTGGAGAGAGAGTACTCTAGATTTTACGAATGAATATTTTCGATAAAAATAAAAGAAATGGTTCCTATGATTTTCGTCGGTAAGTTTTACCTTACACTTAATATCTGGAGTTCTTATGGGGAATTTTGAAAGTTTGCTAAGCTTATGATCTATGAAAGACTTATTATTCCCCGAATTAAATCAAGACAGTTAGCAGAAATTATCGTTGATAATGATAAGGAATGTACCTAATGATATTATTGATATGTACTGTCTCTGGCATTCATTCGGTAATTCAGGCGTTTCCTTCCTTAGCCTTTCCAAGCTTAGCTATACCCTTTTTGACAGTTTTAGGGCAGTTAGTCATGATGTGGCCTTTCTCGCCACAGCCAAAACAGACTGCATTCTTTATGTCCCTACATTCGTGGGACTGATGACCAGTTCTTTTACAGACGCCACACTGCTTTGGCCTTTGTTTCATTCGACACTATCCCTAGTGCTTTTTATGGCAGGTCTTGCATACAGGTTTCTTATTGGACTTTTGTTGGTTCATATTGAGCTCAAGCTTATCCTTTTTCTTAGAAATCTGGGAGTTATCTTCCTCCCTTTTCCTTTTCGGTTCAATCTTTGCATTCGAGGTATGAACAAGATCCTTCTCTTGAGTAAAGAAGTGTGGTTTTAAATGGGATTTGGAGCAAGTAGCATTGGGCTCTTTGAACTTTTTCATGACTTTTCTCATAGCCTTTCCAACAGCTGCATCAATCATAGCTTGGAGATCATCTCTGTTAATATTGAGGTTCACAATTGTAGTATCATTAGCATGTGTCGCCCCATCAATGACGCGATTGTTGGTTGTCTTATCCGAGTTTACCATACTCGAGACTTGGTCCCTAACACCAAATGAAACAATTACTTAGTTGCACTACAACATCTAGTCATCATCCTGATGACCTAACATACACTAACCATGGTATCATTGAACCATATAGGCTAATATGTTATGAACATTCCTAATGAATGTTATTAGATTGTATATTCATTACATTTAGCCTCGGTCACAAAAGGACCATCAATGGTATTTAAGGTTTGGACAGAGTCCATTACTTTTTAGACAGGGGATCAAAATGTCACAACTGTCTTTGTCATATTAACAATTTTGTATAACTCAAAAGCTCGCCACACGGATTTTTAAATATGGAACATAAGTCCGTCATGTAGGACATGAAAATGTAGTACATAGGCTTGTCTCAAAGGACATATAATAGCCATATGGCATGAAGGCCTTGTCGCAGAGGACATTTAGGATATGGCATAAAAGGTCTGTCACAGAGGACATTAATATAAGTCGCAATCTCAATTGATCAGGGATTTTAAGGTTTAAACATAGTTCCTTACCTTTGGGGCAGAGAGTCATAGGCTACATCTGTCATTGCTTGAAAGACACTTTATTTTGCCACATAGGCCAGTCAATGGACATCACTAATGGATGTTTATACATATATATATATATATATAATTATCGTAATTTAAGATATCTGTCAAGATCTTATCGATCTTATAGACTATAAGGCTTGGGCATTGCCCATCACCCTTGATGGTGAACCATAACGGTCACATTTGTCAATGCCACTAATGGACAATATGTTATAGCCCATAGGCAAAACATCATTAAGGATGTTAAATAATATGATCATCGTATCAGATGATATTAGTCATGATCGCATTAATCATATAGACTCTTATGTTTGGACATAGTTCAATATCTTTAGACAGGGGGGCATAGACCACAACTGTCGTTGTCTTTTTGGACAACAAGTTTAGCCCGTAGGCACTTCATCACTAACGGATGTTTATATATTTTGATCATCACCTTGATGATACTTGCCATGATCTAATCGATCATATAGGCTTTAAGGCTTGGACGTAGTCCAATTACCTTGACGGCTGGTGTGGTCTCTCAAGTCACACTGCCAGGAGTGTTAACATGTTCTTAGATGTTAACAAGGATTAATTTTTCTTAATGATTACACAAAATTACCATGATCGCATTGATCATATAGGTTTGGAGGTTTGAACATAGTTCACCACCTCTGGATAGAAGGGGTATATCCCTTAACTATCATAGTAGAAGGAATAATCATCCTTAACTACCAAAAGTTTTGGCCAACTAACGTGGACTTGCCACTTGGCGGGGGTAAACCATTAAGAATATCTTTTTGAAATTATTTAGCAGATCGATAAAGTTCGAATAAAATTGATACTATTGTTTGATAAAGGACGAACTGAATATCTATATAAAATCTTCAAAGTTTTCCATAAAACATTAGGAAGTTTATAACAGCGCCTTAGTCAGGACTTTTAGTATCTTATTTGTCCACCGAGGACTAAAAGAAAATTATAAGTCTGTATAGGGACTATTATAAGATTATAAGTCCTTATGGGGACTATTAAAATATGATAAGTCCGTATAGGGACTATATTGAAACAATTTGCCCATGAAAGGACTATATTGAAATGTCATGTCCGCTAAGGGACTATAATAAAGTCTTGTGTCCATGAAGGGACTATTTCGAAATAGTATATCCCCAAAGGGATTTTAAATAAATAACATGTCCATAAAAGGACTATATTGATACGGCGTGCGCCCTAATGGGCTTTGCTGAACAGATGTCCTCACAGGGACTCAAATCGAAAGATATGTTCATATGAGGATAATAATAAATAAATGTCCATACGGGGACTATATAGAAGACATAGGTCCTTCTAGGGATTTTGAAGCAATACCTGTTCAAACAGGGACGAAAGAGAAAATATAAGTCCGTTTAGGGACTATAAGAAATGTCAACATTGGGAAAATAGTAAAACGATATGTCCTCGAAAGGACTATGATGAATTATTATATCCGCCAGGGGACTTTGATGACATAACATGTCTACAAAAGATTTTTAATGAAATACCACGTCCATGTAAGGACTATATAGCAAATGCCTATACAGGGTCTTAAGTCAAAAGGTATGTCCACACAGGGACTATTTAAATAGTGTATCCACAAAAGGAATTTTTAGTAAAATCACTTGTCCATGAAAGGACTATATTGAAATAGCATGCCCTCTGAGGGACTTTATTGAATTACAATGTCCACAAAGGGACTATAATAAAATATAATGTCCATAAAAGGACTATTTTGAAATACCAAGTCCACGAAGGGACTATATAGAAATATAACGTCCACTAAGGGATTTTTTTATTGTAATATAATGTCCACGAAGAGACTATTTTGAAATATAATGTCCTCTAAGGGACTATGATAGACATACGTATATACGAAGTCTTATCAGGAGACGTAGGTCCACAAGGACTATGATGAGATAATATGTCCACAAAGGATTTTAGTAATCAAATGCCCATACAGGGACTTAAAGGTAAAATTTTAAATGTGATGGAAGAAGGGTTTCTAATGTCTTCCTTGCTTCATTTCGATTGTTTCTCTTCTTTGTTTTCCGTACATGGTAGGGATACTGAAGATATCAGTAAATAAAATAAATATTTCAAATCAGGATCCATTACAGAAGTAGAATCCAAGGATTCAATGGTTAAGGAAATGACATGGATCACTGATTAGGTTTTGACTGGTATAGTCCAAGTCTGGAATTCAAAAACTTGGAGGTCGGAAATAGGGATTAATAGCATCCACATGTATCATCTTCAATATGGGAGCCTCAGAGACCTTCTGGTACGTACTCCGAAGTCTGGTTAAGGGTTTAAACAAGTTTGGCTTTGGGAATAGGTCCATAAAGGTCTTTCCTCCAACCGATTGCATGCTTATCCTTGCCGTGGTATGAAGTTTAGCATTTCTTGGCTTCGGACGAGAAGAATCTCCATCAACGGCTTCTTTGTTTGGCGTCATATTTAAAACACATAAAGTCGAAAACAATGTTTACTTAATAGGGATGAGAGCATTCCTAGGTTAAGTCTAGACTTAGAAAGTCTAAGGAATATGCTACTGTGTCATTTGAGATAAAACACTAAAGGCTAGTGTTTAATTCACTCAAACGTTGGCTCTGATACCAACCTGTCACACCCCGATATTTCCACGTATTACCGGTGGGGAATATCGTGACGTGTTGATATTATCATAGTCAAATAATCATAGTTTAATGCACAACAGAAGTCTAAAGTAATAATACAAACCGAATTGAAAGTATAATAAAATATTTACATAACGGTTGTATGTGGATCCACAGGCGGATCTAAAACATAAAGAAAAATATTGTTCAACAGACTTTAAGTATTAAAAGCTTGCAAGACTCTTTAATTAATACTCAGGAGTTTCCAGCCCATTACGCGTAGTACCTTCACTTAATCTTTTTGAAAAATACGTCAGTTTACACTGGTAAATACAATTAACTGACTCTTTTGAAAAGTATTTATAAAATTGGTTTGGATGCACAAGGCACAAAATCTTTTATAACTTAGGACAATTATTTAAAATAATCTTGTTTACAGATTTATATGTTTGTCGTCCATTCAGGGCCGGAATAGAAGAACCGGTACAAGATTAATAGACACACCATAAGTATAGGCCCACAAGAAGTTTCCTCACGAGTGAGATACCGTTTTTACATACGCAACTGTCAGGTGTATGCCTACACCCCGTGCTTAAGCCGTGGACATTTCAAATGAATGAGCCGAGGATATCCAGGACACGGTCATTAACCCCCCAAAGGCATTGCATCAAACAAGATAGATTAAAACGGGTTATGCAATTTATTAATCACAATCCGATTAAATGATTTCATACCCGACCAAGCGGTATTATTATAATACCGTATCCCAAGCCCGTATAAGGGAAAATAAGTTAAAAGTATTTACCTGAGCTAAAATGTAATTTTATTCTCAGCCGTATATTCTAATCAGCAAGTGCAAGTAGCTTTTACTGGGCTCCTAATCTGGAATGAAGGTTTTAATACCCTGTTAGATTCCTAACGGGTCTTATTTAAGTTGTAACTTTGACCGGTTAGTTTTAAAGGAAAGTTTACGGTTCAAAACACAAGATTAAGCGAAAACCGGATTAGAACATGATTTAGACCCAACAAGTATGAAGACTTGTATAAAATGGGTAAACTAAATACATTTTGGATTTTGAAGTAAAAATGATAAGGTTCGACCCGTTTCGGCTAATTTATGCAAACTAGTTACATAAACCGTACCGAATGCGTATATGCATAACGGGTAACCAAATGAGTCATGTACAAGTTCCATAAGTTATTATGCTTAAAATATGTTGTGATATCAGTAGGATATCTTCCATTATGCCCAAAACGAATTTAAAACCAATTTAAGCCCCGTAAGGGTATTTTGGTCATTTTAAAGTTTATAAAAGAGGTTAAATAGCAACCTGAGGTTCTGGTCTAAAATATATAGTAAAAATGTTAATTTTATCAAGTTATATCAGTAGGATATCATACATATGTGAGTTTTATCATTTATGGCCAAACTATGCACCGTAGGGGCATTTTGGTCATTTCACATATGCTTTTAAGGTCAAATTTGGAAATCTGAGTTCAAGACTTATACTTACTATTAAAGTATAAAAAATTATTTTTAAAATCCGTAGGTAACAAGTCTTAGGTGCTAAATATGGTTTTAAACCATACTATGCGTTGTCAAACCAACTGGAACCTGATAGTCGTGATGTGTTGTCCATTGTGTAATTTTGATCGGGATAGTCGTGATCATCTATTTTTCCGATGTGCTTTCGCGACTCAAGTTTGGAATGAAGTCAAGAAGTTGGTTAATTTGGGTAATGTTGATGATTCATGGTATTCGCTTTTATCTTGGGTGGAGCAGCATGCTAAGTTCAAGGATGCGGATAATATTGTGTGTAAGTTGTTGATTGCTGCTTCTTCTTATTATATATGGCAAGAAAGGAACAATAGGCTTTTCAAGAATCATAAGAGAACGGCGAATCAAGTGGCGGAGGTGATTAAAGACTCGGTGCGTTTGCGGCTCATGGGATTCAGATTTCGGACTGATTCTACTAAGAGAAGGATTTTCAAGCGCTGGAAGATTGAAGATAATGGAGCGGATCCGGGCTAGAGGATTTGTCTGTTTTTTGTTTGTCTAGTGTTTTGGTTGTTTGAGTTGTGGGTCGTTTAGTTTGGTTGTTTTCTTTGGATGATGTTTTTGTTTCCTAGGCTTGGTATGTCAAGTCTAGTTGGTGTGTCATGCAGACACACCCTTGTATTATTGGTTCCATTTATAAAATTCATCGGGGTAACCCTTTACCCAAAAAAAAACCATACTATGCGCTTATTTCGCATAAAAGTCGGTATTTGACGATATTCGGGTTGTTTAAGGAAATCTGAGATTTTGATCAGTCTCAAGTGTTTAAAATATTTTATTTAACATACGATATCAGTAGGAAAAGGTTTGGTATGCAAATCATATGTTAAACACATTTTATTAACAAAAAGGGCTTTATCGTCAATTACCGAATTTATGCTAGAACTCTATGCTATCGTCAATATAAAATTTGACAAAAATTTCCAAAAATCCCTGAATATTATATTATAACAGTGGGTAGAAAGTTTGGTGCCAAAAATCGGGTTTAAATATGATTTACGCCAAAAAATGCAATTTAATTAACAAAAAAACTTTTGTTTTACGATATTTCGCATAACTTTTATTTTAGACCAGAAACTGAAATCAAAGTTTTAGGACATACTTATATATCAGTAATAAAACTTTTTGTCCTGTCACATTTTCAAAAAATCTCGTTTTTATAAAATAAGGGCATAATGGTCAATTTTAAGCATTTAACGGAAACATGCAATGAACTATGATTTCTATGGGACCATGT
The DNA here is from genome assembly GCA_030545235.1 of Helianthus tuberosus. Lineage (NCBI taxonomy): Eukaryota > Viridiplantae > Streptophyta > Magnoliopsida > Asterales > Asteraceae > Helianthus > Helianthus tuberosus. Next base: position 2,050,476 of record JARYGA010027493.1, read on the forward strand.
TGTACAACCTCAGAGGGTTATACTTACGTATAATATGGTCACAAAGGAATCCTAAGGCATAACTAAACTAAGCTAATTCGGGTCAGAACTGAAAGTCAAAGCAAAAGTCAACTTTTGCGACTTTCGGTTGCGAACCGAGCCTAAACTCAGAATTGTCGGGTTGAACATGCCTAGACATGTTCAATTAATATTTACCAAGTTATTAAAGTGACAAAACTAATTTTATAGCTTCCACATCATCAGTTATGAATTTTATTTAAATTATTTTGAACCGACAGTTAACTAAGTAAACGTGATAATTAGGAGGTGCCCTTTTGAAGGTTTAACACCTACCGAATTACGATCACGTAGCCATTTTTGTTGCGAACAATGACTCGACCGTTTATGGTCTAGCTAAAAGTCAAAGCGTTTATCGTAAACGCTTGACTTTTTGTCTTTAATCGCCAAATAAAACAAACTAGTCACGAAAGGACACTTACAAATGGTCCTATGGACTGAAAGGAGGTTCCAAAAATGTTAGGATCCTCTTAGAATTGAGAGAGAGCCAGATTTGAATGAATTGATGCAAAGTGAGAAATGAGAATTCTTGGCCCTTATATAGTTTTTGTGATCCTTCAAGATCTTGCCAAGTGTTGGAATGGGTTATGAGATGATTACAGGTGTTTTACCAGGTTTTAATACCAACAAAGAGCCCATAGAAATGATTTTAGTGGTTTAGAATGGCTTGGAGTGGGCTACAAGCCAAAAAACGAAGCTGCCCAGACCTGGGCGTAGGCTACGCTGCAGGGGGCGTAGGCTACGACCTGCACAGATCATACACACACAACAACTTTCAAACTTTGTCATTTTAGGCCCCTTGACTTCCATACTTGCATGTTTTGTTATAATTAGCACAAAAAGCCCTCCTTGGCCAATATTAGGCACACCCAAGCGTATGACCGAACATCACGGAGTTCCCGATTCGATTAAAAGGTCTCTCAAAGGCGTAGTTTCACACATTGACGCTTTTTGTCCTTTTAACGCACAAAGTTGTGCGTAATATCGTTTAACGATATCAAAGCCTTTCATGGCCCAATTAAGCATTCCCGAGAGTATGACCGAACATTACGACACTCCAGTTCGCTTATATGGTCACTCAAAGGTGTAGTTTTAAATGTTGACGCTTTTGGTCCGTTTAATGCATAAACTTGCGCGTATTATTGTTTAATGGCATAAAAGCCCTATGTAGCCCATATTAGGCATTCCTGTGAGTATTATCAAACATCACGATGCTTCGGGTTCGTTAAAAGGTCACTCAGAGGTAAGAATTAACATGTTGACGCTTTTAACCCTTTTAACGCACAAACTTGTGCGTGTTATTGTTTATCGGCATTAAAGCCCTAAATGGCCAATATTACGTATTCCCAAGAATATGATTAAACATCATAACGCTCCGGGTTCGTTAAAAGGTCATTCAGAGGTATAATTAAACATATTGACGCTTTTAACCCCTTTAACTTGCAAAGTTGCGCGTAACGTCACTTATAGGCATAAAAGCCTTAGATGGCCAATATTGGATATTCATGAGAGTATAAACACACATCATGAAGCTCTCGGTTTGTTAAAAGGTCACTCAGAGATAAGAATTAACATGTTGACACTTTTAACCCTTCGTCGCGCAAACTTTCAAATAATTATGCAAACGGCTCCTTTTATCTAACGAGTGGCTTTATTCTAAATATGAATACCGTGTAACCTCATTCAGAGGCTTAGTTTAAGCATGTTAACACTTTTAGTCCTTTCGCATTCAAAGTTTTTAATTTTTGGCTAAATTAGCCCCTCATAGTCAACGTTTGACCTTATTAGGGTTTAGTACACGTGTCAACACATCATTGGACGTGATTTTACGAGGTGTTACACCACACCCCACCTCTCCTACTCCTTAGGTGATTATTGCAGATACTTTTGTTTGGGAGTTGCAGACCCACTTTCAGTGTGTATATGAAGACCTAGTATGAGCTGAAGACACTTGAAGATTTTGAAGACCAATGTGGAAGAAAAAGACTTCACTACTTTTGTGTATTATGAACTTGTACGACCGGGGTGATGTAGCTTCGAGTCCTTTTGATTTCTTCTACGAAACAATGTATCAAGTTGTCTAATTCATGAAAGCGAAGTAGTTTAATTTCTTACTACACATTGTTGTTAATATGTATGCATGTGTTGCTTCTGTGATTGCATGTTTGGATGACGTGATGATTACCTATATATATTATATATATATATATATATAGATACTTTCGTAGATAATATTTATTATTAAATATGTGTCTAACCTCATTCGATGTCTTTTTTAGAAGACAATGCCACCAAGGCGAAGGACCAACACGAACCTACTGCCAAGGACGGAAGCCGAACTGAATGAGCGCATCTCACAGGCGATCGCGCAGTACGAAGCCAACCGCTCCGAGCAAAGCGGTGGTACATCCGGAAACAATCCCCCTGCTGGTAATGTTAAGTCGTCTATGACACATTACAATACCCCCTTACGTTCTATTAGTGCTTTGACAATGCTCATTCATGGTTTGTTGTTGCAAATGTTTCAAGTTGCATGTACAAGCAGTTCCTGGACTGCAAACCTCTGAACTTCAATGGCACAGGAGGTGCCGTAGCATTTGTACAATGGACCGAGAAGACAGACTCAGTCCTGGGAATGAGCAAATGTCTTCCTGAACAACGGGTCACCTACATTTCTGGGTTATTCTTGGATGGAGCGCTTTCATGGTGGAACCTACAGGTTCAGACTAAAGGGGAAACAGCTGCGTATGCTATGAGCTGGGAGGAGCTCAAGGAGCTGATGAGGAAAAAGTATTGTTCGAGGGCTGAGATTCAGAAACTTTAGACCGAGTTTTGGAATTTAAAAATGATCGGATCGGATATTGCTAGATACACTCAACGTTTCCATGACTTGTCAAGGGTTGTTCCATATCTGGTGGAACTAGAGTTTAAAAGGTGTAAGGACACTCAAAATTATCCTAAAAATACCCGTAAGCAAAATCCCGGACCCCTGAAACCATACTGTGCATGAAAAACCAAGAAAACAAGAAATATGGTATTCAGGCGGGCCGCGTAAAGGTTAAGCATACCTTACGCGGGCCGCGTCAACCCTTGGTTTGACCGGATAAGTATCCGGATCCACGTATCACCCACCTGGCCAACCTATGCATGACCATGCAAACCTATACGTAGACTAGGCGGCCACGCGGGCCGCGTAAAGTTTGGGTTGTGGTTTACGCGGGCCGCGTGAGGCCCTAATTTTAGCTATAAATAGCTTAGCTCAGGGGCTCTCATTCTATGTCGACGAAATCTTTCAAAAACGAAAGTATAATACTCTGAAGTCGAAATTTCAATTATATTAGCGAGGCGCTGCTCCGATACCGGGTATTAACTCGATCGCTGCTACGATTCAATGTCCGATCGATTAAATTATCCAATGGATGTTTAAGTGCTGCCCACATTAGGGTTTATGCTTTGTCATTCGTCGTAATTCGATGGATGTTTAAGTATCGCACTTTGTCATTCGTTTTGAAGGTTTTAATCTCGTGAGTTATCGTAAATGCTGTATTAGTTACTAACCGAGTTCGTATGCATGTTATTAAATTTAGGTTATCAAGGCTAATCAGTAGGCTAAGCTCTGTTCATATTAAATCTGCAATGTGAGTCATTCTCTTTTTATCAAATGTTTTACAATACTTTATTTTCAAAGTTATAATTACAGGGATTAAGTCTTTGTAATCACCAAATTACAGCCGGTATATGGGGTTTTGTATACATTACTTGATAACTGTCACCATTGAACAACGGGGTAGCCAAGGGGTGATATGACCATAGTCACAGACACCACTGGACTCTGAGGTTACCGATGGATGGTCGAGTGACAAATACTGTGGGTAGTTGGTTGATATATGGAAACATTGTAATCGCTCTTAATACTGTAAATTATAACAAATGCGTCGTTTTAGTAAAAAGAATGATTCACCAGTATTTCCCGCAGACAAAACCTTTTTCAAACATGTTTCAGGTGATCTATTGTGATCCAGGAAAAGTGTTGCGAAGCACTACAAGCTTAAGGAAGTGGCTCAATATAAAATAAAGAAACATGTTTTGTAAAAGAAAGATTTCTCCGTGAAATCATATGATTGTAAACTACTGGGGGTTTATCCCTAATTATGAAATAAAATAGTTGGAAAATGTCAGTTTTAAAAAGATCCTGAAGAAATCTTCCGCTGTCAACTCAATTAAATAAATACCACGGGATTTTCTGTCCCGCGGCTCCTGAAACGGGTAAAACCGGGTCGGGGGCCGTGACAAAAGGATTGAACGGTATATCTGGGGACTTGCTCCAGAAATTCTGAGCATGATTACTTCTTCGAAACCCCCTAAAATCAGTGAGGCGATTGACTTGGCTGTCGCCCTCATCGAGGAGGCTCTTCGTTTAGATAAATTTTCAAAGTCCGGTGCTAACAAAAAGGAGACTCATGTGGAGTCTACGGGTGATAACAAGCGGAAATTTTCGAACTTTAAGAAAGGCACCCGAGCGAACAATGACAACTCGAATGCTAGCAAACGAAGGGAAGTGAACTCACCCCGTGGTACTACAGCTTATGTGGCAACCAACGAAACCAGAGGTAAAGGTTATTTGGGGTCCAAGCCCAAATGTGATAGGTGCAAGCTTCATCATGAAGGTCGTTGCACGAATGTTAAGTGTGTGGTAAGGATGGGCACAGCAAAGAAACATGTTGGGTAGGAACGGGAAGGAGAAACTCAAACCGTGGAGGAAATGGTAACAACAATCAGGGTGGAAATGGCAATGGCAACGGAAATGGAGCTGGAAATGGGCAAGGATGTTACAACTGTGGAGACATGGGGCATTTTATGAAGGATTGTCCGAAGGAAAATCAAGCCCATGGGAGAGTTTTTACGATAGGAGAACGCGAGGCACGCCAGGACCCAAATGTAGTTACGGGTACGTTCCCTATAAACCAACACTTTGCCGCAAGGCATCCGTTCTTTTTGATACTGGCGCCGATTTTAGTTTTATATCCATAGAATTTAAGAATATACTTGGTTTAAATTTGAGCAAATTAGACGTCCCGTATTCTATAGAATTGGCAAACGGAAAATTAGTCGAGGCGGATGAAGTTATTAAGGGTTGTACACTCGAGTTTGGGGAGTGAAAATTTTCTATCGACCTTTTACCCGTTAGTTCGGGTAGTTTTGACGTAGTTGTCGGAATGGATTGGTTGTCCGACAACCGGGCGGAAGTGGTTTGTCAAGAGAAAACTATCCACATCCCACTGCCAAATGAAGAAACACTCGTAATTCATGGAGAGAAGCGCGAGACACTCCTACAAATCATTAATTGCATGAAGGCGCAAAAGTGTCTCCGAAAAGACTGCATAGCCTTCCTCGCCCACGTAGTCGATAAGGAAACCAAGGAGCCAAAGTTAGAAGACATCCCCGTTGTGAAATAATTTCTAGAAGTCTTTCCAGAAGACTTGCCTGGACTACCTCCACAGCGACAAGCGGAGTTCCGAATTGATTTGGTGCCAGGAGCGGCACTCGTGGCGATATCACCATATCGGTTAGCTCCGTCAGAAATGTAGGAGTTATCTACTCAGCTGCAAGAGTTATTAGATAAAGGATTCATCAGACCGAGTTTCTCACCTTGGGGAGCTCCGGTATTGTTTGTTAAAAAGAAAGACGGCAGTTTTCGCATGTGCATTGACTATAGGGAGTTAAACAAGCTAACCATCAAAAACCGATATCCCTTGCCGAGAATCGATGACTTGTTCGATCAACTACAAGGTTCTAGCTACTACTCTAAGATTGACATAAGATCGGGATACCATCAGTTGAGAATACAAGAGGAAAGTATCCCCAAAAAACGGCCTTTGGGACTCGTTATGGACATTACGAGTTTTTTGATATGCCGTTCGGCTTGACAAATGCACCGGCGGTATTCATGGACCTCATGAACCGCGTGTGCAAGCCGTATTTGGACAAGTTTGTAATCGTGTTTATTGATGATATTCTAATATATACGCGGACCCAGGAGGAACACGAGCAACATCTGCGAGCTATTTTGGAACTCTTGAAAAACGAACAACTGTATGCAAAGTCTTCGAAGTGCGAATTTTGGATTTGCGAGGTACAGTTCCTAGGTCATGTGGTAAATGAGAAGGGAATTCATGTCGACCCGACTAAGATTGAGGCGATTAAGAATTGGGAGGCGCCTAGGACCCCTACTGAGATACGACAGTTCCTGGGATTAGCGGGCTATTATAGACAATTCATATAGAACTTTTCAAAAGTTGCTCAACCGCTAACATCCCTAACTCAGAAGGATAAGAAATTTGATTGGGGCGAGAAATAAGAGGCGGCTTTTCAACTACTAAAAGATAAACTTTGTGACACGCCTATTTTGTCCTTGCCCGACGGTACCGATGACTTCATGGTCTCTTGTGATGCATCGCATCAAGGTCTTGGTTGTGTGTTGATGCAACAGGACAAAGTCATCGCGTACGCGTCTCGTCAATTGAAGGTGCATGAGAAAAATTATGCCACGCACGATCTTGTGCTAGGTGCAGTTGTATTCGCGTTAAAGATCTTGCATCACTACTTATATGGTACTCGTTGTACAATCTTTACAGATCACAAGAGTTTGCAACACATATTTGATCAGAAGGATTTAAATATGTGGCAACGACGATGGGTCGAGTTATTGAACGATTATGATCGTGAGATAAAGTATCATCCGGGTAAGGCGAACGTTGTCGCGGACGCCTTGTGCCGCAAAGAACGTGTAAAACCTCTAAGGGTGCGAGCCTTAGATATGACCATACAAACTGATCTCACTTATCGGATTCATGATGCTCAACAAGAAGCGCTTGAACTGGATAATATACGAGCCGAATCCTTACGGGGAATGGAGGCACAGTTGGTGCCAAAGGAGGGTGGCACACTGTACTTTATGAGACGAATTTGGGTACCATTCTTTGGTGACATACGGACGATTATTCTGGACGAAGCACACAAGTCAAGGTACTCTATATATCCGGGGTCGGATAAGATGTACCAAGACTGTTGGTGCACTACATCTGTCGACTTCGTCTTGTATCGAGTCTTAGATTGCATTGTATAGATTAGGGCACAATTTACGAGAAAATAGGAAGTGTATTGTGTCTAGTGTAGAGGTTTCGCTCATAGGGCCCTTAGGAGGGGGTTCGCTTTTATGAACATAACAGGTTTCGCTTATATGGACATCATGTCCATATGAGCGAAATCCCCTGCCCTATATATATGTTGCATGAGCGAAATCAGTGTATGAGTCCTTGTTATCCATACCGAAGTGCTGCCGGTGTGAGATTTGGCTGTAAACGTTGTTATATCAATCAGAAAGGTGATTTAAGTGAAGATCTAGCTGTTTCTACGTTGATTACTTGTTTTCCGCACCTGTAATTGACCAAAACACCTCTGAACAAACTTAAGTGTTTTGAAATCATAATGAGAAAATAGTTTTGTGTAAGGGGGAGTTCTGATTATTTATGCCAAGTGGATGGCGAATTGAGGTGATTTGATATCAGTTGTCACTTTATTGTACAGTTTGTTTTCAAATTTCCTAAAATGTGTTTGCATTTTAGGGGGAGTAGAAGTTTTTAGAAAATCCAAAAACATTTGAAAATTTGAAAAAGACAAAAACATGATAAAAAACAAAAATGAGTTTTGGTGTCAAAGAAGAGGAAATGATAGTACATCAGTAGACAGTTACAGTATGCTAAAGAAATGTAATGTTTAAATAGCGTTAAACAGTCTCACTGATGATATGCCGATAGGTTTTCATACATTTAGTAAGCTTTTTCGGGATATAAACATAAATTCAAACTTGCTTATTTCGTGGGGAACACTACTTGGATATATAGGTAACCCCTGAAATCTCGTTTGAAAGGTCCCTCTTTTTGAGATACTAGGTCTTTATGCTCAGTGATATCTGGGGTATTATCCCGGGACTTCTGCTGAAAGAAATTTCTGACCTAGTCCCCGTATAATACTTTCTGCAATGCTTGAAATATAGCGCCGCCCTCAGTAAATTGATGAAACAATAAAATTGATAGTCATTGCTGTTGTAACAAAAGATCCTCTAAAGGGGACCCACCAAAAGTCGAAGCCGTCATCTCTCTGCGTATCGAAAGATCGACCTGAGCTCTCACGGCCCTCACAATTTAACCCCTGACAGATATCATCTAGGTATACTCACCTGTAAGACTGAATATTGGGATCTGGATACGGGAGTATATTCAAGAGGTGGTACACATGAATGAGTTTAAGTCCTTAAAACATCTAACTCATATCCTGAATCAGTTGAAATTTGTGTGAGAATTTAAGTGGATCAGTATATCGGCAATCTAAGTGAATTGTTTAATTCTTAATGTGTAACTAAGCTCAACGGTACTTGTGACTTGTCAAAAACTGATATGATCCTCTTGCACAAAACTCACAAAAATATTGTCTGTAAATATTTTTTTACTGCATTTCTTAATATTTCAAAATCCAAAAAGATTTTCCGTGTGTTTTAGCATAATTTTTTTTTGAAAAATCAAAAAGATTTTCGACAACTGATGTTGGAGAGCTGATTTTCAAAATTTCAAGTGCTAAACATGATGACATTGTTGTGAGGGGGAGTGTGTCTTAATTGTCAAAATATGTTTTTAAATCAACAAGTGGTTCATCTTGTGTGTATGATCTGAGGGAGAGTTGGTGTTGATGCATATGTTTATGAGAGGGAGTCATCTGTTTATATCAGCATGTTGGTGAATACAAATTGTTATATTTAGAAAATTTATTTCTGGGTTAAGAATGTGCAGGTTTTGCCAGGCTGATTGATCCTAAGAAGCTGTGAGATGGAAAGCCAGACAACGATCCTAAAAGCTGATGATGCTGATGATCTAAAGAAATGCCAGCATATCGTAAAGGGGAGTCTGAAGACCTGCGAGAAAAGATTGAGAGAGTGAAGCCCAGAGACAGATCAAGACTGAAGATGCGAAGACTCGACACTTAAGACTCGTCAACATCTGAGGGGGAGTCTGTTGGTGCACTACATCTGTCGACTTCGTCTTGTATCGAGTCTTAGATTGCATTGTATAGATTAGGGCACAATTTACGAGAAAATAGGAAGTGTATTGTGTCTAGTGTAGAGGTTTCGCTCATAGGGCCCTTAGGAGGGGTTTCGCTTTTATGAACATAACAGGTTTCGCTTATATAGACATCATGTCCATATGAGCGAAATCCCCTGCCCTATATATATGTTGCATGAGCGAAATCAGTGTATGAGTCCTTGTTATCCATACCGAAGTGCTGCCAGTGTGAGATTTGGCTGTAAACGTTGTTATATCAATCAGAAAGGTGATTTAAGTGAAGATCTAGCTGTTTCTACGTTGATTGCTTGTTTTCCGCACCTGTAATTGACCAAAACACCTCTGAACGACTCATTCGGGTCAGAACACGATCCTACAAAGACTTAAAAGAATTTTATTGGTGGCCTAAGCTTAAAGGCGATATTGCTGCATATGTCGGAAAATGCCTTACATGCGCCAAGGTTAAGGCGGAATATCAAAAGCCTTCAGGTTTACTGCAGTAACCTGAAATTCCCGTATAGAAATGGGAACAAATATCGATTGACTTCATTACTAAATTACCCCGAACCTCAAGAGGCCATGATATGATTTGGGTAATTGTTGACCGACTTACAAAGTCTGCGCATTTCTTACCAATCAGTGAGAAAGAGAGCACTAAGAAACTGGCCGAAATATATCTCAACGAGATTGTGGCACGACATGGAGTGCCTGTTTCTATTATATCGGACCAAGATGGTCGGTTCGTGTCAAGGATATGGCAATCATTTCAAAAGGCCTTTGGATCTCAACTGAACCTTAGTACGACCTTTCACCCTCAAACGGACGGCCAAAGTGAACGGACGATAAAAACTTTGGAGGACATGTTACACGCTTGTGTGATGGATTTGGGTGGAAATTGGGATACTCACTTGCCATTAGTGGAGTTCTCATACAATAATAGTTATCACACTAGCATTCAGGCCGCCCCGTTTGAAGCTTTGTATGGACGAAAGTGTCGGTCCCCGCTATGTTGGGCGGAGACCGGGGATAAAACAACTCATTGGTCCGGAATTGGTCCAGGAAACCACAGACAAGATCGTTCAGATATGAGACCGTATCAAGGTGGCTCGCGATAGACAAAAGAGGTACGCCGACAAGCGACGCAAACCATTAGCTTTCGAGGTCGGAGACATGGTATTGCTGAAAGTCTCGCCTTGGAAGGGTGTAGTAAGATTTGGTAAACGTGGAAAGTTGAACCCACGTTACATTGGACCTTTCAAAATCCTGGAAAAGATCGGAACCGTTGCTTACAAACTGAAACTACCAGAAGAACTCAGCAGTGTACACGACACGTTTCACGTGTCAAATCTCAAGAAAAGTCCTACTCAAGAGACGGTCCTCATCCCAGCGGACGAGATACATGTCAACGACAAACTCCAATTTACTGAAGAACCTGTTGAGGTTACGGACTGGAAGGTCCACAAGACACGGAGGAGTCGTATAAAACTAGTGAAAGTTCGTTGGAACTCGCGTCACGGTCCTGAGTATACGTGGGAACGTGAAGATCAAATCAAATCCAAGTACCCTCATTTGTTCCAAGGCTCCCCTGCAACCGGTAACACGACTTGAATTTCGGGACGAAATTCTTTTAACGGGGGGAGAATGTGACAACCGGCAAAAATAATGCTAATTCCGTACAACTTAAGCACTTGATTTAACGTCTAATTACATTCATTACGATTTAATTATTTCATAATTAGGTCGTATAAAGTCTAGAAATCATAGGACATGGTTATTTTTTTTTTTATTTTTTTTGGGTAAAGGGTTACCCTGGTGATTTTATAACATTCAAATAAACCAAGTAGGAAGGCTAACAAAAACCTCCTAGTTCTCTTAGCGACATACCGCTAAAGAGGAAACAAGAAACAGCCAAACAAAAAAACAACCAATTCTAGCACTAAACAAAAACTAGAAACATAGGTCTTCAATCTTCAAGGAGATCTTCCTTGTCCAGCTTCCACTCCTCCAGGAAACGCTTAACATTGGATGTTTGCTTGTACTTGAAGGATATTAATTTTGTTCTCACAGTGTTAATAACAATCTCAACAATCTGCTCCGGAGGCCTCAACCTGTTACTAAAAAATCTAGAGTTCCTTTCCGTCCAAATGGTATATGCCGCCGCCGCAACAAGCAGTTTACTAGCAACCGCATAAATAGCTTTGGAATTGGCTCTCGGAACCAGCCAACTCGAGATTTCGTCCCACGACTCATGAACCGAATTCATGCCAACTTTGTTCCGCACACTACACCACACTGATCTCGAATAATTACATTGAAAAAACAAATGATCATGTGTCTCTAAATCCGCATAGCACAATAAGCAACACATTTGGTTCATAGAACCCGTAACCCTATGATTCCATTGTAAAATACAGTCTTGTGTCCAAAGTTTCGTCTTGAATATAAGCCAACATATGAACGCATGTTTTGGAATATTGAAAGACGACCAAACCACCTTTGACCAAGCAGCCGGAATGTCACGAATGCGTATAGACTCCTACACCTCCTTAGACGAGAAAGGAACTAATTTACCCTCCGAACTCATCCACAAGACTCTATCCTTCGCAGAGGATAGACTCAAGGGCCGAAGCTGAAACAAGCTCGGGTACACACTCCTCCATTCTTCCGGCCAAGCCCACACTCCATTATGAATAGCATCAGCAACTTTAGACTTGATAGAAAACCCATATCTGGCCATTTGCCGAGGGGTAACAACATTTGCAAGAGGACAATCAGCATTCCATTTATCAAACCAAAGAAAAGCAGTTTTGTAACAACTGTGCTTGTAATCACTATGAACAGTTCTGTTATCAATAAAACAATGTTATTTGATCCCAATGTTTGTTTTGTTATGTTATACATTTTTCATGTTTTGACTTTTGTTTAATTTCAAACTCTACATCGCTTTCTGGAGAGTTATACGCAAACTAGTGCGTAAACGTACTCAGTTTAATGCGAGAAATACTCCGGAAACATCAACATATACTCAACATACCTTAAATAACCTTTACATAACTTAGAAATAAGCTTTGAGGGGTTTGGTGTGCTAAAATAAACTTTTGGAACATTCAGGGACTAAAAGTGTCAAAAAGTGCACAAGTTTGCATTTTCGCGCATAACTTACGTTCTGAATACATCTGGACATCCAAAAATTTATGGAAGCATGACTACATTATATTTTAGTGTTCGCCTTAAGAAAAATCCATTCGTCGCGTCATTTGGATCGCTTTTCGCGATTATGCGCATTCCGTCGTAATTAAGCGAACATCGCGTTCGTACGACCAAACGAACTATCCCCCGACATATTTTTGAACATGTTTCATATCCACAATGTTTAGGCAACATTTTAGGGCCTTAAAGTTGGCTTTACGGGCTTTAGAAGTGTCGGGAATGGCCTTAAACACGTGCAGAGGCTGAAACTGTCATTTCTGAAACATATATGCAGATCAGAAGCCTCAGGCGGCCCGCATTGTGTTTGGCTGATCCTAAAGCGGGCCGCTTCCCACCTTCTGACCAGATTAAATGTTTCTAATCACAAGTTGCAGCCATTTGATCCTCCACCACATGTTTTAAGTTGCTTAGTCATTAAGATAAGGAACATATTTAGCTTCCACAACATTGTGACAAGTGTACGGACTAGATCTTTTCCCCTTTTCCAAGAAACGATCCTAACGGTAGTGCTTTTACTATAAATACCCATCCATCCTCAACACAAAACCCACACCTTTGAACCTTTGAATCTTGGACCCTTCGTAAGTATTCTTTCGTTCTTTTCCTTATTTTATTGTTTTATCGAGTCTGAAAGTCAAACTTTGTTTGACTTTCTGCGTTGACCAGTAATGGTCAATGCGAAGTTCGTTTGAACTTCGCAACGTGATTGTAATCACGTTGGTCATAGTCCCTTGGGACTATGCCCACTGATTACCACGTTGTCTAGGGTCGTAGGGTAGGCGATCTGATAAATCGCCTATACCTTCGAACCCGACCCAGTTTGGTCGATCATTAGGATCCGACCAAATACATTAGGTGACCATAGTGTAGGGAATAACCTTCTGAGGTTATACCCTATGGTCACATCGTTTAAGTAGTTGTATGATAGGTAGTTTATATGCCTTAGGTAAATTACCAGAATACCCTTTTCATATATAATTGGTAATTAAGCATATGTAACCTAAACCTTTGTCACATAACTGATTATGTAACATGTTTAGGCATATAACACTTGTCATAGGACTAGTTAGGCGGTCCGAACGCGTTTCACGCGCACGACACGTTAAAGTAGCATAAGCTACCTAAACGGATCATAATGGGTCAGTAAGACATAGGTTAAGTTTCATTTAGCATGTAGGCTTTGTTAAACCATATCACGTGAGTTCCGACACTCATTTGGTTTACAAACCCTAATGCTACCCAGTCTTCCGAGATAGGTCCGGTTTATTAACATAGTTACCTATACTAGGTGCCGTTTGATTCCGAGATCTATAGCATTACTTGGTGGTTATCTTTATACAACTGAGCAATCTCAAGTGAGTACATAGACCCCTCTTTTACTGTTTTTCAAACTGTTTTGGGGTGGAACACATGTGCCTACTTGTTACTTTCATGCTTTCCTGTTTTCACATCATATACTGCTATGTTCGTTAGTACATTATAGTACATGATTTCATTACATTTTATGCTAGGTGTGCCCATTGTGTGCATTACTTAGTACATTGTTTTACATGACATTTCATGCTAGGTGTGCCCATTGTGTGCATTACTTAGTACATCGTTTTACATGACATTTCATGCTAGGTGTGCCCATTGTGTGCATTACTTAGTACATCGTTTTACATGACATTTCACGCTATGTATGTTCATTTGATTACATACTTAGTGCATTGTTTTCACATGCTCACATTTTGTTATGACATTTGGTTTGTTTACATGGGATAAATATATCCATTAACATTAGCTACGCCGTTCGTTAGTAGGTAGTGGTACCATAGGAATTGACAACTCCCGTTCCGGACATCCCAGGGTAAGGGGACAGAAAGGAATGACCGAATTCGTTGACATTAAGACAGATAGACCTTTAATTTGTGTAAAGGGTTTTATCACCACAGTCGCCAGGCTTGGATGTATGCATTTTCACAATACCGCATAAATGTTCATATTAAATAGTTGCATGCATTTACACAAAACATAACTTTGATTTAAACCAAGTTTTACTTCAATACTTTGTTTTTGTGCATATGGTTTAGTTGAGACATTTCACTTGCCACACATGACATTTTGACATAGACATTTTACACAAAGACATTTGACATGGATATTTGACATAGACATTTGACATGGATATTTGACATAGACATTTGACATGGATAATTGACATAGACATTTGACATGATTTACACTTGACATATTATTCAATACATTTGACAATTGGTTTGGTTTGAGTAAGTGATTAAGTAACGATGCGTGTGTAATATGATACAAGCATGGTGGATACGCCGCTGGTACTTCCTATATATAAGTGTTTGTATGGTATTACATGGCGTAACGTTATTTGAATCATTTCAATATTGAGACATAGAACATTTTATACAAATAACATACTTTTCACAAGACATTGATTTACAAACAACTTATCTTATACAAACACATTTATACATGGTTATTTATTTAACTTGACATTTACTTATACATATCATCTGATCTTATTGTTTTCAAATGATTTACATGACAAAGCAAATTACAAGGTTCATGACTAAACATTTTTTCTTAAACATAAGTCATGAATCCTATTTTCACAAAACCTATGTATCTCACAGGCATTTTTATGCTGACGTACCTATTTTCACATGTGTTTTCAGGTGCTTTTCCGTAGGATGTTGATCATGGTACTAGGGCGGACCTGTGCCTTAGACTTTAAAAGAAGATAGACTATGTTTAATTATGTTGTGAACTCTTAAATTTCCTGTTTGAAACAATGTAACACCTTTGTTTATAAATAAAATACAACTTTGTATGCCATGGTTATGAAACAATTAATTCTGTCGCAACACGCCCCGATGTTTCCGCCGCGATTTGTTGTTTTACGCGGTCGGGGTGTGACAGAAGAGTTGGTATCAGAGCCAATGGTTATAGGGAATTAGGTTATTAGTAATGCTTTGACCTAGACTATAACTTTTCTAGGAACCTAACACGAGTTATCTTGTGTTTAGATCTTAAAACATGTACATCACCTATCCTTAGGTGATTAACAAAACAAGGAACAAAATTTTCCGATTCGATTTTTGAAAAACAATCATCTGTTTTTGAATAAATTTTTACAAGGTTTTGAACCCTCAATTGTAAGGTTTTGAACCCTCTGTTTTATGGTTTTGAACCCTTTTTCAGTGTTTGTTTTTGGCCTTGTGCCTTCAAATTTTCAAGATCCCGTCAAACGTTTTGGGTTTTAAATAATGTGAACATGTGCAAACTGGAAGGGTGAATGCCTGTATTCTGAGTTTTCTGTCTAGGCAAGCACTTCGTATACATCTCAACCAGACGCGAGACCAGTTGTGCTTACCTGGGAATTCTCGGGATGAGTGTTCACTTATAGGCGAGCATGTCTTCATTATACATTATTTTTGACCCATTTACTTTGATTAGTCACTGTGTGTCGTTTGTTGGCTTTGTGATACGGACGAATGACCACCATCTTTGCTTTTGTTGATTTTGTTTCATCTCATTCTTTTCATCCAATCATCTCACTCGTTTCTTTACATGTTTTCCTCTTTTAGAATGCCTCCTCGACGCGAGAATCAGATAGCTACTGCCGAGCTGGCAGAAATTATTGCGCAGCAGATGGCTGCTCAGTTTCCAAATCTCTTTGCTCAATGGAACCAGGCCAACAACAACAACAACGTTCCATGCAAATACAAGGATTTTAACCAGGCTAAACCACTCAAGTTTAGTGGTTCTGAGGGAGCGACTGGGCTTCTTCAGTGGTTCGAGAGCATAGAGAATACTTTTCGCCATGTGCAGTGTCCGGATAATCGCAAGGTCGAGTTCTCCTCGAGCGTATTTCAGAAGAGGGCTTTGACATGGTGGAACGGGGTTATGAGAGACCAGGGTGCTGAAGTTGCTCTCGCACAGACATGGGCTGAACTTAGAGCCCTTATGATGAGGGAATTCTGTCCTCGCCATGAGCAGCGAGCATTGGAGAAGGAGTTTGATGTTTTGAAGCAAGATAGTGGTGAGCACAGGGCTTATACTGATCGGTTTGAAGAATTGAGTCTGCTTTGCCCAACAATGGTCACCCCACTCGACAAGGCTATCGAGAGATACATCAATGGCCTACCTGACTCGGTACAAGACATTCTTACTGGTAGTAACCCTGCCACACTCCGTCAGGCGATCGAGTTATCAGCGACATTGACTGAGTCGCAGATCAGGAAGAACAAGTTACACCGGAAGGGTGACAAGGGCAAGAAGCAGTCGGCTGACAAGGAAGATAGCAAGAAAGGTCAAAACTTGAATGGAAAGAACTCTGGTTCTTCGAAGAGGTCAAAGAAGCGTAAGGCTTCTCAAAATTTTGCTATCACTGCTCAAGCTAACCAGGTAGCTCCCAACCAACCTGCACAGCCCCCAGCAAAGAAACCCTATACAGGGAATGCACCTTTGTGCAATAGATGCAACAGTCACCACCAGCCACAACTTCCATGCCGTTTCTGTACTAACTGTGGGAAATCAGGCCATCTTGCCAATGTTTGTCGGTCTGCTCAGAATCCCGCAGTTCAGAACCCGGCTCAACAAGTTGCTCAGCCTCCTGCACCGCAACAGGGTCAAGCTGCAAGACCACAATACCCACCTGGTGCGTGTTACAATTGTGGAGATCTGACCCACTATAGAAACCGGTGCCCAAGGCTAGCCAACCAGAACCAGAACCAGAATCCGGCTCCGGCTCGAGGCCGAGTTTTTAACATGAATGCCCAAGAGGCACAGGCTGACGATAATGTGGTGAACGGTACGTTCTTTATTAATAACCAGCCTGCATCTGTTCTTTTCGATTCCGGTGCCGATAAGAGTTTCGTGTCTTTGTCTTTTGAGCCTATGCTTCGCGTGTCTAGAACGAAACTAGGCAAATCTTTGACAGTAGAGGTTGCTAATGGTGAACCCATTATTCTTGATTCTGTTCTTCACAACTGCCAGTTGAATCTTAACGACCATCTTTTTCCTATTGACCTCGCGCCTATGCAACTTGGAAGCTTCGACGTTATTGTGGGAATGGATTGGTTATCCAAGCATCACGCAGAGATAGTTTGTTCTAAGAAGATTGTTCGTGTGCCGCTTTCGACAGGCGAGATCCTGCAAGTTCAAGGTGAGAAGCCTATCGGTGGTCTCAGACTCATGTCTTGTTTTAAAGCTCGGAAGTATCTGCAGAAGAACTATGTGGCTTTCTTAGCACATGTTACAGAAGATAAAGGCAAGGGTAAGTCTATTTCAGATATTCCTGTCGTTCGGGATTATTCTGAAGTGTTCCCTGAAGATTTACCTGGTCTACCTCCAGCACGCCAAGTCGAGTTCCGCATTGATCTCGTACCTGGTGCAAACCCCATTGCCAGAGCTCCATATCGTCTTGCACCATCTGAGATGCAAGAGTTGTCTAAACAGCTTCAGGAGCTCTCTGACAAAGGTTTTATCCGTCCCAGTTTTTCACCTTGGGGTGCTCCCGTTCTTTTTGTCAAGAAGAAGGATGGATCCTTTAGGATGTGTATCGATTATCGTGAGCTTAACAAGCTTACCATCAAAAATCGATATCCCCTACCTCGCATCGATGATCTCTTTGATCAGCTACAAGGCGCTTCTTATTTTTTGAAGATCGATCTGCGTTCCGGGTATCATCAACTTCGGGTGCAAGAAGAAGACATTCCGAAGACAGCATTCCGTACTCGTTATGGACATTACGAGTTCACAGTCATGCCATTCGGTTTGACTAATGCTCCTGCTGTTTTCATGGACTTAATGAATAGGGTCTGCAAACCTTATTTGGATCAGTTCGTCATTGTTTTTATTGACGACATCTTGATTTACTCTAAGACGCGAGCTGATCACGAGCAGCATCTTCGTCTTACTCTGGAACTCCTGAAGAAAGAGCAACTTTTCGCCAAATTCTCCAAGTGCGAATTTTGGCTTAAAGAAGTTCAATTTTTGGGACTCATTATCAACGAACGAGGTGTTCATGTAGATCCCTCCAAGATCAGTGCGATTAAGGATTGGGATACACCTACTACTCCTACTGAAGTTCGTTCATTTCTTGGTCTAGCGGGTTATTATCGCCGCTTCATTGAAAACTTCTCTAAGATTGCAGTTCCTCTAACTGCTCTAACTCAGAAGAAAATGCCCTTTTATTGGGGATTCAAACAAGAGGAAGCTTTTCAACACCTGAAGCAGAAGCTTTGCGATGCGCCTGTCCTATCATTGCCTGAGGGTGATGATGATTTTGTTGTGTTTTGTGATGCATCGAAATTGGGTCTTGGCTGTGTTCTTATGCAAAGGAACAAAGTCATAGCCTATGCATCAAGACAATTGAAGATACATGAGAAGAACTACACCACTCATGATCTTGAGTTGGGTGCAGTAGTCTTTGCTCTAAAGATCTGGAGACACTATTTGTACGGTACAAAATGTGTGGTTTTCACTGATCACAAAAGTCTTCAGCATATCTTCAACCAAAAAGAACTCAACATGAGACAACGACGTTGGGTTGAGCTTTTAAACGACTATGACTGCGAAATTCGCTACCATCCTGGTAAGGCGAATGTCGTAGCTGATGCATTGAGTCGCAAGGAACGTACTAAGCTTCATTGTGTACGTGTTCAATCTGTTATTCAAGCTCGATCTGATATTCAAGCACGCATTTCTCTAGCTCAACAATCTTGTGTTTCACAAGGTTTGATGGATAAGGAATTTCCTTATCACATAACACCTGCTCTTGAACTGAAGGACAATGGATCATATTACTTCATGGACCGTTTGTGGGTCCCAAGCCAGGATAATCTTCGTACCTTGCTTATGGATGAAGCCCATAAGTCTCGTTATTCTATTCATCCGGGCTCAGATAAAATGTATAAGGATCTTCGTATTCACTATTGGTGGCCTGGTATGAAGAAAGACATTGCCTTATACGTATCCAAATGCCTTACTTGTCTAAAGGTTAAGGCTGAACATCAGCGTCCTTCGGGTTTATTGGAGCAACCAGAGATCCCAGTTTGGAAATGGGAAAACATTACTATGGATCTTGTTACCAAACTCCCGCGCACAAAGAAAGGTCATGATGCCATCTGGGTAGTCGTTGATCGTCTTACAAAATCAGCGCATTTCTTGCCAATCCGCGAGGATTTTCCTACTGACAGACTTGCTCAAATCTATGTAGATGAAATTGTAGCTCGACATGGTGTTCCTTTGAACATCATTTCTGACAGAGATGCTCGTTTCACTTCTCATTTTTGGAGAACCATGCAATCTGCTATGGGGACCCAACTTAATCTGAGCACAGCTTATCATCCGCAAACGGATGGTCAATCTGAGAGAACAATCCAGACTCTGGAGGATATGCTAAGAGCTTGTGTGATCGATTTTGGTGGTAGCTGGGATTCACATCTTAAATTGATTGAATTCTCCTACAACAACAGTTATCACACTAGCATCGGAATGGCTCCTTTCGAAGCTCTCTATGGTCGAAAATGTCGTTCACCAGTCTGCTGGAATGAGATTGGCGAGGCTCAACTTACTGGACCTGCCCTCATTTTAGAGACAACTGACAAGGTCAAGAAAGTTCGTGATAACCTTCAGGCAGCTAGAAGCCGTCAGAAGATTTACGCGGACCCAAAACGCAAAGCCTTTGAATTTCAAGTCGGTGATCGAGTATTACTTAAGGTCTCACCTTGGAAAGGTGTGATCAGATTTGGAAAGAAAGGAAAACTTGCACCTAGATACGTTGGACCATTCAAGATCGTCGAAAGAATCGGAAAGGTAGCCTACAGACTTGAGTTACCTCCTGAACTGGGAAATGTTCATCCAACTTTTCACGTGTCCAATCTCAAGAAGTGTACAGCTGATGAGAACTTCTCCATACCGCTTGACGAAATTCGTGTTGGCAAAACACTGAAATTTGTTGAGAAACCAGTGGAAATCATGGAACGTGAAGTCAAGTGGCTTAAACGCAAGCGCATTCCTTTGGTCAAAGTTCGCTGGGAAGCTAAACGTGGACCCGAGTTTACTTGGGAACGCGAAGATCAAATGAAAGCGAAATATCCACATCTTTTTCCACGAGTTTCCTCTAAATAAATTTCGGGACGAAATTTCCACAAGTAGGGGAGACTGTAACAACTGTGCTTGTAATCACTATGAACAGTTCTGTTATCAATAAAACAATGTTATTTGATCCCAATGTTTGTTTTGTTATGTTATACATTTTTCATGTTTTGACTTTTGTTTAATTTCAAACTCTACATCGCTTTCTGGAGAGTTATACGCAAACTAGTGCGTAAACGTACTCAGTTTAATGCGAGAAATACTCCGGAAACATCAACATATACTCAACATACCTTAAATAACCTTTACATAACTTAGAAATAAGCTTTGAGGGGTTTGGTGTGCTAAAATAAACTTTTGGAACATTCAGGGACTAAAAGTGTCAAAAAGTGCACAAGTTTGCATTTTCGCGCATAACTTACGTTCTGAATACATCTGGACATCCAAAAATTTATGGAAGCATGACTACATTATATTTTAGTGTTCGCCTTAAGAAAAATCCATTCGTCGCGTCATTTGGATCGCTTTTCGCGATTATGCGCATTCCGTCGTAATTAAGCGAACATCGCGTTCGTACGACCAAACGAACTATCCCCCGACATATTTTTGAACATGTTTCATATCCACAATGTTTAGGCAACATTTTAGGGCCTTAAAGTTGGCTTTACGGGTTTTAGAAGTGTCGGGAATGGCCTTAAACACGTGCAGAGGCTGAAACTGTCATTTCTGAAACATATATGCAGATCAGAAGCCTCAGGCGGCCCGCATTGTGTTTGGCTGATCCTAAAGCGGGCCGCTTCCCACCTTCTGACCAGATTAAATGTTTCTAATCACAAGTTGCAGCCATTTGATCCTCCACCACATGTTTTAAGTTGCTTAGTCATTAAGATAAGGAACATATTTAGCTTCCACAACATTGTGACAAGTGTACGGACTAGATCTTTTCCCCTTTTCCAAGAAACGATCCTAACGGTAGTGCTTTTACTATAAATACCCATCCATCCTCAACACAAAACCCACACCTTTGAACCTTTGAATCTTGGACCCTTCGTAAGTATTCTTTCGTTCTTTTCCTTATTTTATTGTTTTATCGAGTCTGAAAGTCAAACTTTGTTTGACTTTCTGCGTTGACCAGTAATGGTCAATGCGAAGTTCGTTTGAACTTCGCAACGTGATTGTAATCACGTTGGTCATAGTCCCTTGGGACTATGCCCACTGATTACCACGTTGTCTAGGGTCGTAGGGTAGGCGATCTGATAAATCGCCTATACCTTCGAACCCGACCCAGTTTGGTCGATCATTAGGATCCGACCAAATACATTAGGTGACCATAGTGTAGGGAATAACCTTATGAGGTTATACCCTATGGTCACATCGTTTAAGTAGTTGTATGATAGGTAGTTTATATGCCTTAGGTAAATTACCAGAATACCCTTTTCATATATAATTGGTAATTAAGCATATGTAACCTAAACCTTTGTCACATAACTGATTATGTAACATGTTTAGGCATATAACACTTGTCATAGGACTAGTTAGGCGGTCCGAACGCGTTTCACGCGCACGACACGTTAAAGTAGCATAAGCTACCTAAACGGATCATAATGGGTCAGTAAGACATAGGTTAAGTTTCATTTAGCATGTAGGCTTTGTTAAACCATATCACGTGAGTTCCGACACTCATTTGGTTTACAAACCCTAATGCTACCCAGTCTTCCGAGATAGGTCCGGTTTATTAACATAGTTACCTATACTAGGTGCCGTTTGATTCCGAGATCTATAGCATTACTTGGTGGTTATCTTTATACAACTGAGCAATCTCAAGTGAGTACATAGACCCCTCTTTTACTGTTTTCCAAACTGTTTTGGGGTGGAACACATGTGCCTACTTGTTACTTTCATGCTTTCCTGTTTTCACATCATATACTGCTATGTTCGTTAGTACATTATAGTACATGATTTCATTACATTTTATGCTAGGTGTGCCCATTGTGTGCATTACTTAGTACATTGTTTTACATGACATTTCATGCTAGGTGTGCCCATTGTGTGCATTACTTAGTACATCGTTTTACATGACATTTCATGCTAGGTGTGCCCATTGTGTGCATTACTTAGTACATCGTTTTACATGACATTTCACGCTATGTATGTTCATTTGATTACATACTTAGTGCATTGTTTTCACATGCTCACATTTTGTTATGACATTTGGTTTGTTTACATGGGACAATATATCCATTAACATTAGCTACGCCGTTCGTTAGTAGGTAGTGGTACCATAGGAATTGACAACTCCCGTTCCGGACATCCCAGGGTAAGGGGACAGAAAGGAATGACCGAATTCGTTGACATTAAGACAGATAGACCTTTAATTTGTTTAAAGGGTTTTATCACCACAGTCGCCAGGCTTGGATGTATGCATTTTCACAATACCGCATAAATGTTCATATTAAATAGTTGCATGCATTTACACAAAACATAACTTTGATTTAAACCAAGTTTTACTTCAATACTTTGTTTTTGTGCATATGGTTTAGTTGAGACATTTCACTTGCCACACATGACATTTTGACATAGACATTTTACACAAAGACATTTGACATGGATATTTGACATAGACATTTGACATGGATATTTGACATAGACATTTGACATGGATAATTGACATAGACATTTGACATGATTTACACTTGACATATTATTCAATACATTTGAAAATTTGTTTGGTTTGAGTAAGTGATTAAGTAACGATGCGTGTGTAATATGATACAAGCATTGTGGATACGCCGCTGGTACTTCCTATATATAAGTGTTTGTATGGTATTACATGGCGTAACGTTATTTGAATCATTTCAATATTGAGACATAGAACATTTTATACAAATAACATACTTTTCACAAGACATTGATTTACAAACAACTTATCTTATACAAACACATTTATACATGGTTATTTATTTAACTTGACATTTACTTATACATATCATCTGATCTTATTGTTTTCAAATGATTTACATGACAAAGCAAATTACAAGGTTCATGACTAAACATTTTTTCTTAAACATAAGTCATGAATCCTATTTTCACAAAACCTATGTATCTCACAGGCATTTTTATGCTGACGTACCTATTTTCACATGTGTTTTCAGGTGCTTTTCCGTAGGATGTTGATCATGGTACTAGGGCGGACCTGTGCCTTAGACTTTAAAAGAAGATAGACTATGTTTAATTATGTTGTGAACTCTTAAATTTCCTGTTTGAAACAATGTAACACCTTTGTTTATAAATAAAATACAACTTTGTATGCCATGGTTATGAAACAATTAATTCTGTCGCAACACGCCCCGATGTTTCCGCCGCGATTTGTTGTTTTACGCGGTCGGGGTGTGACAAGTTTGACCATTGCCGATTTTACACCATAAATAATCTCGAAAGATATGTCTGCATTTCATTAATCTCTTCCAACCCCAAGGGGAGTTGGCTTGCACCGGAATATCCAATAAAATACGCCCACGAAGCCTATAGATACGAACCCAGTTAGTCCACAATGATTCTCTACCCGCTAAAAGACTATAAATACGATATGCCATCAAGGACTTGTTCACATCTGAGATACGTCGTATACCCAAACCACCCTCCAACTTCGGAAGACAAACCTCTTTCCACGCTACCTTTGCTCTCCCCTTAGATAAAGTACCATAACCCCAAAGAAACCATTTCATTTTACTCTCCAGATCCTTTATTATACTAACCGGCAAGATGAATACTGACGCCCAATAGACATGGATATAAGAGAGCACAGAAATCACAAGTTGAAGCCTACCAGCAAACGAAAGGAACCTGTTCTTCCAATCAGCGATCCGTTTATTCATGCGCTCCACCAGAACCTTGCAATCTTTAACTAAAAGCCTCGTTGCCAGCAAAGGAACACCCAAATACTTAATAGGGAGTTTCCCCTCCTCAAACGGAACAAAATGAGCAATCCTGGTCTTAACAGAGCTAGAAACATTACAATAAAATATAGTGCTTTTAGCGTTACTAGGGATCAGACCTAACACCTCCTGAAACTCCTTCAAGGACCGCATAATAACCTTGACCGACCCAACATCACCCCCAGCGAATAGGAAAAGGTCATCAGCAAAACATAGGTTAATGATCATTTGCTTCTCACACTTGTTGTGGAATCTAAACGAAGCATCCAAATCAGCTGCTTTTGTAAGAATCAATGTTAACACTTCTATCACCATAGTAAATAAATATGGAGACATTGGATCTCCTTTACATAGCCCACGCTTTCCTTTGAAATAACCATGTATATTCCCATTTATACTTAAGGAAAAAGAAGAAGTCGTGACGCATTCCATTATCCAAGAGATAAAAAGAGGCCGAAATCCAAAACCATGCAGAATATCCCGAAGAAATCTCCAATCCACTGTGTCATAAGCTTTTTGTATATCCACTTTCATAGCACATCTAGGGGGACCAGCTGTACGGTGATAATTATGCATAAGTTCCTGAGTTAGCATTATGTTATCAGAAATTCTCCTTCCTGGAACAAACCCCGATTGATTGTCGCTTATAATATCCTTTAACCCTTCGAGAATCCGGCTCGTTATTATCTTACTTATCGCCTTATAAACCACATTACAACACGATATAGGCCTGTAATCCGTAACTACTTCAGGTGTAGTAACCTTAGGAATAAGGGCTATAAACGTATGGTTAACCTCCTGGAGCATTCTACCCGAAACAAAGAAATCAATCACAGCATTTGTAACATCACTACCCACAATAGACCAAGCCTTTTTAAAGAAATCAGACGTAAAACCATCCGGCCCCGGTGCCTTATTTTCACTAATAGAGAAGATGGCAGTTTTAACCTCATTTGGAGTCACTGGCCGACACATAGAATTAGCGACGAGAGGATTAATTGTAGTAGAAAAAACATCTCGGTTGACTCTACTCACCATACCCCCATTCATTCCAAGGAACCCTCGAAAGTGATTAACCAACGCCGTAGAAACCTCTGCTCCTTCATACATTTTTCCAGATGTGTCTTTGATAACATTAATTTTATTAGCATGGTTCCTACATTTAAGCACATTATGGAAAAAAGGTGTATTCGAATCACCTGCCTCTAACCATTTTTGTTTAGCTTTTTGTTTCAAGAATCTCTCCTCATCTAACGTTGCCTCCAGGTACTTCTTTAAACAGACACCTTCGGCTTCCTTAATTTTCATGTTGAACGGATCCGCATCCAACGAACTCTGCAAATTCTCCAACTCAACTTTCAGGTCTATCACTTTCTTGTGAAGGTTTCCTTGTTTACGCAATAACAGTCTAAATGGATGCTTCAGACCCCTAAGTTTCTTGACTACACGAAACATCGGAACCCCTACCACTTCGACAGCCCAACCACTACTCACCACTTCCATAAAATCTTTTTTATGAGTCAAAAAATTAGAAAACTTAAAAGGTTTTGGTTTATTCCGAGAGGCCATATGAATTTTTAATAAACCCGGACAATGATCAGAAATCCCGTTCGGAAGGAAAACCCCATAAGCATCCACAAAAGTATCCACAAAACTAACATTCGCCATTATTCTGTCCAATTTCTTCCGGATCCCTACACCATTCTTTGGACGTTGATTCCATGTAAAATGCATTCCATGAGCTCTAACATCAAACACTTCAAGAACGTTTACACAATCATTAAACTCTTTCATTGCAGCCGTAAGAGTAGAAGACCCGAAGCACTTATCTTCTAAATTCAGCACCCCATTGAAATCCCCCATGATTATCCACGGGTTCGATCGAACCACTCCTTTATGCATTCTTAGAGAATCCCAAAGTTTCTTTCTTTCTTGGTCACTATTACTCGCATACACAAACGAAACATTGGTCATAGTTTTATCTTTTTTAAAGAGAACTTGAGCATGGATTACTTGATCAGTTGCATGCAACACCATTACATCAACAATATCCACATTCCAACCTAACACGATTCTTGTACCTTTATTACACAAATTTCCATTTGAAGTCCAATCCCAACTTCTAAAAACATTCTTGCAAACCACATCAAGATTAGTTACCTTAACATGAGATTCCAGAATAGCCAAGACCTGTAGCCCATTATCTTTAACAAACTTCCGAACCTCCTTTTGTTTGAGGGGATGGTTCAAGCCCCTAATGTTCCATGCAGCAATACTATCCATTAATAACCTCCTGAGCAGGTGTGCTTGCACCTGTTTTAATAGATATACCAGGTTGAGAACCATCTAAGAAATTATACCCACCTATCTCCGCATTAAGCCTGACCTCATCTGCTTCCGAGCCCCATTCATCGTCCACATCGTTCAGAGCATCAAAAGTATTGCTAGTGCGAATACCCGGTCCTTTAGATGAACTCGGTTTGGCATTATCCACCTTTTCAGCTTGTTTGTCAACCTTTTCGGCTGGTTTTTTAGTCCTATATATAAACCGCTGCCTATCTTTAACATTATACTGATGTTTGGCACCCTTTCTCCTACTATTTCCACTCTTAAATCCCTGATCATCAACATTCTCTTTTTCATTAAGTCTCTTGTCAGGTTTCTCATGGACATTAGCTGGACATTCTTCAAGACCATGACCAAACACGCTGCAAGAGTTGCACCGTGGTGGCTTCCACTCATATTCGACCCTAATAATACTCTTAAGGTATCCACCATCTTCAACATTAGGAATAGCCACAGTCACATTCTCTTTCAACTCCTTTTCAGCATCTAACTCAACTATAGCTCTTGCATAGCCACTCCTTCCCCACGAGTCCAAGCACATCTTAGTTGTTTCATTATCAAGCACCTTAGGGGCTCCTATTTTAGAGGCAATCAAGCTAAGCCCATCCACCGTATAAGCAGCTAGAGGAACGTCATGCATCTTTACCCAAACGGGTATCTTTTTTAATTCTTCCTTTTTAAGTTCAGTGTTCGGCGACCACTGTTTTAGGAAAAGTGGTATGTTTCTAATCAGCCATGGACCATCTTGCAAAACTTGTTCCATACCATCTTTTGAGTTAAACTTGAAAAAGAAAAAACCTTTGCCATTCATCATACACTTTTGCAAACCATATTTGTCCCACCTATGGCTAACAAAATACTCAACAACCGGAAAAGCTAACCTTTTCCCCAGAAAATACCCGAATAACACATTATTAAATCTATCTTGAACCTGCTTAACCGAGGCAATCGGAATAGTAACATCAACGTCAACATCCTCAACAGCTTTAGAGTTTTCCATGAATCGGAAGTTTACCTTCTGAGTTGGTTTAACGGTAGCAAGTTTCTCCGCATATGACTGCCCTTGTACGCTATTATCTTTATTCAGTTTTGTTACTACCGGATCACAATTTTCCGTGTTGACTGGTGTGACACCCGTGTCACTGCGACCATCAAACAAATGCCAAACAAATGAAATATTGTATTTCATACTTGGGATTTGTAAAAATATGTGTATCGATTGCACATATCGACTCTTGTTTCGATTTCAAGCTCTAAATCGCTTTCTGGAAGGTTATACACGCACTGATGCGTAAATATAACCAGTTTAATGCAACGAACACTCCGGAATAGTGAAATAGGCTTAACATACCTTAAATAACCTTTACATAACTTATATATAAGTTTTGGAAGGTTTGGTGTGGTGAAATCAAGTTTAATCGCTTACAGGGACTAAAGTTGACAAACTGCGAAAGTATGCCAATTTGAACTGTAACAGACATTCCGGAACATGACCATAAGTTAAACACACCATAAATATCCTTTACATAGCTTAGAAATAGGCTTTAATGGGTTCGGTGTGCTAAAAATAAACTTTTGGGTCATTCAGGGACTAAAAGTGTCGATAAGTGCACAAGTTTGCATTTTCGCGCATAACTTACGTTCCGAATACATCCGGACATCCAAAAATTTATGTAAGCACTAAAATATTTTATTTTAGTGTTCGCTATAAGAAAATATGCAGAAACTCAGTTTTTCGCATTCGGGACCAGATTCGATGTATTAGCCGTTGTTTAATTCACAACCACACATTCTAAACATGCTTAGTCAGCGGATAAGGATGGAATTTTGGTACCATAACTTTGCAACACATGTATGGATGGAATTTAAACACCTAAACACCATAACTTTGCAACACATGTATGGATGGAATTTAAACACCTAAACACCATAACTTTGCAACACATGTATGGATGGAATTTAAACACCTAAACACCATAACTTTGCAACACATGTACGGATGGGATTAAGGCACGTTTTCCATGAAACGATCTTAACGGTTCGGGTATTCCTATAAATACCCCATACCCCCCATTGCTAAAATCACTAGAAACTTGATTTGAGAAACTCTAAGTTGAAACATTTGTTTCATACCTGAGATTTTTGAATCGAGTTTAGCATTCGGGGACCCTTCGTAAGTATTCTTTCGTTCTTTTCCTTATTTTATTGCTTTTTGAGTCAGAAAGTCAAACTTTGTTTGACTTTCAGCGTTGACCAGTAATGGTCAATGCGAAGTTCGTTTGAACTTCGCAACGTGATTGTAATCACGATGGTCATAGTCCCTTGGGACTATGCCTACTGATTACCACGTTGTCTAGGGTCGTAGGGTAAGCGATCTAATAAATCGCCTATACCTTCGAACCCGACCCAGTTTGTTCGATCATTAGGATCCGACCAAATACATTAGGTGACCATAGTATATAGGGAATAACCTTCCGAGGTTATACCTTATGGTCGCTTCGTTTAAGTAGTTGTATGATAAGTAGTTTATATGCCTTAGGTAAATTACCAGAATACCCTTTTCATGTATAATTGGTAATTAAGCATATGTAACCTAAACTTTTGTCACATAACTGATTATGTAACATGTTTAGGCATATAACACTTGTCATAGGACTAGTTAGACGGTCCGAACGCGTTTCACGCGAACGACGCGTTAAAGTAGCATAAGCTACCTAAACGGGTCGTAATGGGTCGTAGACACTTAGGTTAAGTTTCATTTAGTATGTAGGCTTTGATTAACCATATCACATGAGTTCCTACACTCATTTGGTTTACAAACCCTCATGCTACCCAGTCTTCCGATTTAGGTCCGGTTTATTAATGTAGTTACCTATATTAGGTGCCGTTTGATATTCCGCGATCTCTAGCATTGCTTGGTGGTTATCCTAGGACTTCTGAGCAATCTCAAGTGAGTACATAGACCCCTCTTTTACTGTTTTCCAAACTGTTTTGGGGTGGAACACATGTGCCTACTTGTTACATTCATGCTTTCCCGTTTTCACATCATATACCTGCTATGTTCGTTAGTACATTATAATACATGATTTTATGACATTTCATGCTAGGTGTGCCCAATTGTGTGCATTACTTAGTACATCGTTTTACATGACATTTTGACATAGACATTTGACATAGACATTTCGGCATAGACATTTTAACATGATTGACATTTGATCATGCATTTCCCACAAAACATAACTTTGATTTAAACCAAGTTTTGTCACACCCCGACCACGTAGAACATACAAAACGTGGCGGAAATGTCGGGGAGTGTTGTAACAGAATTAATTGTTTCATAACCATGGATATCAAAAGTGTTTCGTTTTATTAAACATTGAGTAATTACATCGTCTGGAAATCTAAATACACTATTTAAACATAGTCTATCATTGTTATTGAGTCACTAAGGCCTTGTCCAGTCCTATGTGAGCATGCATCTTATCAATCGATATCATCCAACAATACCTGAAACATATGTGAAAACGAGGTCAGCAAAGAAATGCTGGCGAGTACATAGGTTTTGTGAAAATAAGATTCATGACTTCTGTTTAAGAAAATGTTTAGTCATGAACCTTGTAATTTGCTTTGTCTTTGTAAATCATTTGAAAAATAATAAGTTCGGATGATAAGTATAAATAAGAAAATAATGCATGATTAAATGAATAACCATGTAAATGAGTTTGCATAAGATAAGTTGTTTATAAATCAATGTCTTGTGAAAAGTATGTTATTTGTATAAAATGTTCTATGTCTCAAACTGAAATGATTCAAATAACGCTATGATATGTAATACCATACAAACACTTATATATAGGAAGTACCAGCGGCGTATCCACCATGTTTGTATCATATTACACACGCATCGTTACTTAATCACTTAACCAAACCATACCAAACAATGTAAAATGTCTATGTTTAAATCAATTGTCAAATGTATTGAATAATATGTCAAAGTATTCATGTCAAGATGTAAATCATGTCAAAATGTCTATGTCAAATATCCATGTCAAATGTCTATGTCAAATATCCATGTATGGCAAGTGAAATGTCTCAACTAAACCATATGCACAAAAACAAAGTATTGAAGTAAAACTTGGTTTAAATCAAAGTTATGTTTTGTGAGAAAATGCATGATCAAATGTCGATCATGTTAAAATGTTTACCCAATCGTTAACCCATTTTGTAAAATCGTTCTAGTCGTTCTTGTTTTAATTGTGAAACTACTTTATGGTCGATTCTCTAATAACATTCAAACCTTCTTGACGCGTTCCTTGTTCCAACTCGCTCTCGCTCTCGTTCTTAACAAACCCTTACCAAAGGGTAAGTTAATAATTACAGATTCAGTCGCTACCCACAACCCCCACACATAACAATGGGTGCAGTAAATAACGGGATTTGTCAGATCCTATGGTACCATAACCTAATACTGGTCGGCTTGATCATTGCTAATGAATGTCATCGGTCATGTAAACTACAACCAACAAGTTTGTTCACTTTTTGAAATTTGTTATTAGTTTTTGAAATCATTGTATTCGTTCTTGAAATCATTGTATTCGTTCTTGAAATCATTGTTAGCGTTCTTGAAATAATTGTTATTGTTCTTGAAACCACATAGTAATTGTTATTGAAACCATAGTGTAATTGTTCTTGAAACTATTTATAAAACATTTAGCACATATGAGTCACCCCAAAACAGTTGAAAACAGTAAAAGAGGGGAATAATGTACTCGCCTGGGAGTGCTTAGGAGTCTTGAACAACTACCAAGTAAGCTAGAGGAGTCCCGGAAATCAAACGGTACCTAATATAGGTAACTACATAATTAACCCGGACCTAAATCGGAAGACTGGGTAGCAGGAGGGTTTGTAAACCAAATGAGTGTAGGAACTCATATGATATGGTTTAACAAAGCCTACATACTAAATGAAACTTAACCTAAGTATTATCGACCCATCGCGACCCATTAAGGTAACTTATGCTACTTTAACGCGTCGTGCGCGTGAAACGCGTTCGGACCGTCTAACTAGCCCTATGACAAGTGTTATATGCCTAAACATGTTACATAATCAGTTATGTGACAAAGGTTTAGGTTACATATGCTTAATTACCAATTATACATGAAAAGGGTATTCTGGTAATTTACCTAAGGCATATAAACCACCTATCATACAACTACTCAAACGATGTGACCATAGGGTATAACCTCGGAAGGTTATTCCCTACCTACTATGGTCACCTAATGTATTTGGTCGGATCCTAATGATCGACCAAACTGGGTCGGGTTCGAGGTATAAGCGATTTATTAGATCGCTTACCCTACGACCCTAGACAACGTGGTAATCAGTAGGCATAGTCCCAAGGGACTATAACCAACGTGATTACAATCACGTTGCGAAGTTCAAACGAACTTCGCATTGACCATTACTGGTCAACGCTGAAAGTCAAACAAAGTTTGACTTTCTGACTCGAAAAGCAGTAAAATAAGGAAAAGAACGAAAGAATACTTACGAAGGGTCCCCGAATGCTAAACTCGATTCAAAAATCTCAGGTATGAAACAAATGTTTCAACTTAGAGTTTCTCAAATCAAGTTTCTAGTGATTTTAGCAATGGGGGGTATGGGGTATTTATAGGAATACCCGAACCGTTAAGATCGTTTCATGGAAAACGTGCCTTAATCCCATCCGTACATGTGTTGAAATGTCATGGTGTTTAGGTGTTTAAATTCCATCCATACATGTGTTGAAATGTCATGGTGTTTAGGTGTTTAAATTCCATCCATACATGTGTTGAAATGTCATGGTGTTTAGGTGTTTAAATTCCATCCATACATGTGTTGAAATGTCATGGTGCCTAAATTCCATCCTTATCCGCTGACTAAGCAAGTTAGAATGTGTGGTTGTGAATTAAACAACGGCTAATACATCGAATCTGGTCCTGAATGCGAAAAACGATCCAAATGACGTGACGAATGGATTTTTCTTATGGCGAACACTAAAATAAAATATTTTAGTGCTAACATAATTTTTTGGATGTCCGGATGTATTCAGAACGTAAGTTATGCGCGAAAATGCAAACTTGTGCACTTTTTGACACTTTTAGTCCCTGAATGACCCAAAAGTTTATTTTAGCACACTGAACCCCTCAAAGCCTATTTCTAAGCTATGTAAAGGATATATATGGTATGTTTAACTTATGGTCTTATTCCGGAATGTCTGTTACAGTTCAAATTGGCATACTTTCGCAGTTTGTCAACTTTAGTCCCTGTAAGCGATCTAACTTGATTTTGCCATACCAAAGCCTTCAAAACTTATTTCTAAGTTATGTAAAGGTTATTTAAGGTATGTTAAGCCTATGTCACTATTCCGGAGTGTTTGTTGCATTAAACTGGTTATATTTACGCATCAGTGCGCGTATAACCTTCCAGAAAGCGATTTAGAGTTTGAAATTGAACAAGAATTGATATGTGCAAATGATACACATATTTTTACAAATCCCAAGTATGAAATATAATATTTCATTGGTTTGGTATTTGTTTGATGGCCGTGGAGGCACAGGTGTTACAGTCTCCCCTACTTTAGGAAATTTCGTCCCGAAATTTATTTAGAGGAAACTTGTGAGAGCTTGAAAACATGAAATTGAAAAGATCGAACAACATTGGTTAGGGTTCTTGAACTTCTAGTAACCTTAATAACATTATGTTTGCAATGTAAGAGGGATACTTATATACAAGTATATGAAGCATCATTGGTGCGTCCACCGTACCTCCATTACATCGTTGTCATTTTGTTATTGTTGTCGCTATCGGTTCTTACACATAATAAATCTTACTGGTTTTCTGTGCACTAAATTTCATAATTATGTACGCGTCCATAATTAGACAATTCCTTGCCCAGTTCACACAGTCTATTTTATAATGTGTAGTGTGAAACCAAGTGAACAATCCTGTGATGAGTGTGACTAGACCGCCATAGAATCCCTTTAATCAAATCATTAAATGATCTAAATAGACTATCAAGGAGTCTGTTCAGCTACATCACTAGATGTCGTTCTTTAACCAAATTGTGAATCAATCTTTTTGACTAGACCACTAAAGGGTCTCTTATGAATCATGGAGTAGTACTATATAATCCAAGGGTCTTAACTCTTACATAGAAGCCCATTAAGGATTTAAGGTAGTACCTTTTAGAATATCCTGCTACGAATCCCTCATATGAAGATATGAAAGATTCTGCGAGGATTTGGATAACGAATATCCAGAGTATTAAAAACACAAAAAAAAAATGCATAAAAGAAAACATAAGATGAATAAACACATAGTCACATAATTGCATACTCGTTCAATCGCATAATCGTTCAATTTGACCTATAATTTGTTATCTTTGGACACGGGTATTTAAAGCATACCAGAAACCCAATCCGTGGATTTCCTTTGGCACTTTAAATATTTTCAAGAATCTAACTATGAAGATAGGAAGATCTTAAAAGGAATTCGGTTTGTCCTAATTGAGTTGTTTTGTACATTTTAAAGTGTACAAGGAATTCAATCAGGGCTCCGATGTCAACGAAGGTGTTGATCGTGATCGGCTCAGGACATGAATAGATCAAGATGTCATCAATAATAACAATGACGATCTGATCCAAAAAGGCTTGCAGACTCCATTTATTAAGTTCTTGAAGATGGCTGGAGTATTTGTCAACCTAAAAGGCATGACTGTAAACTCGTAATGGCCATACTTCATGCAGAAAACCGTTTTGGGAATATCTTCTTCGAGAATACAAAGTTGATGATACCCAAAACGCAAATCGATCTTGGAAAAGCATGAACGCTATGCAGTTGATCGGAGAAATCGTTGATTTAAGGTAGGGGGATATCGATTCTTGATGGTAAGCTTACTAGGCTTACGTTAATCGATATACATTCGAAAAGATCCATTTTTCTTTTCACAAGGAGAACAGGAGTTTCTCCAAGGTGAAAAGTTCGGACGGATGAATCCTTTATCAGACAACTCTTGAAGCTGTTTTGATAATTCTTGCATCTCGAACGGTGCAAGATGATAAAATACTTTAGATTTAAAGAAACCAGTGTTTGAGGTTCTTAGGGAGATCTCAAGTGATCGTAAAAATGACAGAACCACACGAGTAGTTTTGTCTTTTTGTTGACATCACAAGGTTGAATCAAACATTCATACAATAGCATTAGTTAGAAAATAAAACCACAAATTTTTTATTTATATAACAACCGCATTGTCTTTAAATGTTACAAGATACCAACCATAGGAAAAACAAAATACTAATTGTTCACTCCTTTATCAATGAGTGCCTCATTGATGTTAAACACTCGACCACGTGCTGGATTCACATTGACGTTGACATTCGCATTTGGGTTTGCGTTAGCATTTGCATTCACCAGTCTTGGGCAGTTGTGGCGGAAGTGACCAATCTCTCCGCAGTTGAAACATGAACCCAGTGGAAATCTCGCAGCATTCCCTTGAACCGGAGCTTGAACCTGAGCAGCCTGATTTTGTCCCAAACGACAAATCTTGGCCAAATGCCCAAGTTTACCACACGTCGTGCATTGCCAGCAAGCTTGTTGTACTGCGTGATGACCGTTGCAGCGTGCACAATAAGGTGCGGTACCGGCATATGCTTTCTTTGCAGGTGGCTGAGCTGGTTGGTTCCGCGGGTTCTGTGCAGTCTGTGCTGTAACAGCAAAATTTTGGGCACCCTTTCGCTTCTTTGATTTCTTTGACGTCTCACCTTCCTTACCCTTCTTGTTTTGGCCTTTCTTGCTATCCTCCTTGTCAGCTGACTGTTTCTTGCCCTTGTCACCCTTCCTGTGTAACTTGTTCTTCCGAATCTGCGACTCAGTCAATGTCGCTGATAACTCGATCGCCTGACGGAGTGTGGCAGGGTTACTACCAGTAAGGATGTCTTGTACCGAGTCAGGTAGGCCGTCGATGTACCTTTCGATAGCTATGTCAAGTGGGGTAACCATTGTAGGGCAAAGCAGACTCAGCTCCTCAAACCTATCAGTATACGCCCTGTGCTCACCACTATCTTGCTTCAACTCATCAAATTCCTTCTCCAAAGCTCGCTGCTCATGACGAGGACAGAATTCCCTCATCATCAGAGCCCTAAGTTCAGCCCAGGTCTGTGCGAGAGCAACTTCCGCACCTCGGTCTCTCATTACCCCATTCCACCATGTAAGAGCCCTCTTCTGAAACACGCTCGAGGAGAACTCGACCTTGCGATTATCCGGGCACTGCACGTGGCGAAAAGTATTCTCAATGCTTTCGAACCACTGAAGAAGCCCAGTTGCTCCTTCAGAACCACTAAACTTGAGTGGTTTAGCCCGGTTGAAATCCTTGTATTTGCATAGCACATTGTTGTTGTTGTTGGCTTGGTTCCATTGAGCAAAGAGGTTTGGGAATTGAGCAGCCATTTGCTGCGCAATGATTTCTGCTAGCTCGGCAGTCTCTATCTGGCTTTCGCGTCGAGGAGGCATTGTCTAAAAGAGGAAACATGAAAGGAAACGAGTGAGAGAATTTAGAAGAAAAGAATGAGATGAAACAAATCTGATGAAAGCAAGGATAGTGGTCATTTGTTTGTTACTACAAAGCAACAAACGACCTTGGTGATTAGTCAAAGTAAATAGGTTAAAAATAATGTATCGCGAAGACATGCTCGCCTATAAGTGAACACTCATCCCAAGAATTCCCAGGTAAGCACAACTGGTCTCGCGTCTGATGAGATGTATACGAAGTGCTTGCCTAGACAGAAAACCCAGAATACAGGCATTCACCCTTCCAGTTTGCACGTGTTCACATTATTTAAAACCCAAAACCTTGACGAGATTTTGAAAATTCAAAGGGGTTCAAAACCATATAACAGAGGGTTCAAAACCTTACAATAGAGGGTTCAAAACCTAGAAATTAATCATCCTAGAACAGATGATTAGTTTTCAAAAGCGGTTTTGAAATTTATGTTCTTGTTGTGGTCGTCACCTAAGGATAGGTGACGGTATTGTTTTATGACTAAACGCAAGTAAACTCGCGTTAGGGTCCTAAGAAGGTTATAGACTAGGTCAAAGCATTACTAATTACTAATAACCTAATTCCCTATAACCATTGGCTCTGATACCATCTTTCTGTCACACCCCGACCGCGTAAAACAACAAATCGCGGCGGAAACATCGGGGCATGTTATAACAGAATTAATTGTTTCATAACCATGGATATCAAAAGTGTTTCGTTTTATTAAACATTGAGTAATTACATCGTCTGGAAATCTAAATACACTATTTAAACATAGTCTATCATTGTTATTGAGTCACTAAGGCCTTGTCCAGTCCTATGTGAGCATGCATCTTATCAATCGATATCATCCAACAATACCTGAAACATATGTGAAAACGAGGTCAGCAAAGAAATGCTGGCGAGTACATAGGTTTTGTGAAAATAAGATTCATGACTTCTGTTTAAGAAAATGTTTAGTCATGAACCTTGTAATTTGCTTTGTCTTTGTAAATCATTTGAAAAATAATAAGTTCGGATGATAAGTATAAATAAGAAAATAATGCATGATTAAATGAATAACCATGTAAATGAGTTTGCATAAGATAAGTTGTTTATAAATCAATGTCTTGTGAAAAGTATGTTATTTGTATAAAATGTTCTATGTCTCAAACTGAAATGATTCAAATAACGCTATGATATGTAATACCATACAAACACTTATATATAGGAAGTACCAGCGGCGTATCCACCATGTTTGTATCATATTACACACGCATCGTTACTTAATCACTTAACCAAACCATACCAAACAATGTAAAATGTCTATGTTTAAATCAATTGTCAAATGTATTGAATAATATGTCAAAGTATTCATGTCAAGATGTAAATCATGTCAAAATGTCTATGTCAAATATCCATGTCAAATGTCTATGTCAAATATCCATGTATGGCAAGTGAAATGTCTCAACTAAACCATATGCACAAAAACAAAGTATTGAAGTAAAACTTGGTTTAAATCAAAGTTATGTTTTGTGAGAAAATGCATGATCAAATGTCGATCATGTTAAAATGTTTACCCAATCGTTAACCCATTTTGTAAAATCGTTCTAGTCGTTCTTGTTTTAATTGTGAAACTACTTTATGGTCGATTCTCTAATAACATTCAAACCTTCTTGACGCGTTCCTTGTTCCAACTCGCTCTCGCTCTCGTTCTTAACAAACCCTTACCAAAGGGTAAGTTAATAATTACAGATTCAGTCGCTACCCACAACCCCCACACATAACAATGGGTGCAGTAAATAACGGGATTTGTCAGATCCTATGGTACCATAACCTAATACTGGTCGGCTTGATCATTGCTAATGAATGTCATCGGTCATGTAAACTACAACCAACAAGTTTGTTCACTTTTTGAAATTTGTTATTAGTTTTTGAAATCATTGTATTCGTTCTTGAAATCATTGTATTCGTTCTTGAAATCATTGTTAGCGTTCTTGAAATAATTGTTATTGTTCTTGAAACCACATAGTAATTGTTATTGAAACCATAGTGTAATTGTTCTTGAAACTATTTATAAAACATTTAGCACATATGAGTCACCCCAAAACAGTTGAAAACAGTAAAAGAGGGGAATAATGTACTCGCCTGGGAGTGCTTAGGAGTCTTGAACAACTACCAAGTAAGCTAGAGGAGTCCCGGAAATCAAACGGTACCTAATATAGGTAACTACATAATTAACCCGGACCTAAATCGGAAGACTGGGTAGCAGGAGGGTTTGTAAACCAAATGAGTGTAGGAACTCATATGATATGGTTTAACAAAGCCTACATACTAAATGAAACTTAACCTAAGTATTATCGACCCATCGCGACCCATTAAGGTAACTTATGCTACTTTAACGCGTCGTGCGCGTGAAACGCGTTCGGACCGTCTAACTAGCCCTATGACAAGTGTTATATGCCTAAACATGTTACATAATCAGTTATGTGACAAAGGTTTAGGTTACATATGCTTAATTACCAATTATACATGAAAAGGGTATTCTGGTAATTTACCTAAGGCATATAAACCACCTATCATACAACTACTCAAACGATGTGACCATAGGGTATAACCTCGGAAGGTTATTCCCTACCTACTATGGTCACCTAATGTATTTGGTCGGATCCTAATGATCGACCAAACTGGGTCGGGTTCGAGGTATAAGCGATTTATTAGATCGCTTACCCTACGACCCTAGACAACGTGGTAATCAGTAGGCATAGTCCCAAGGGACTATAACCAACGTGATTACAATCACGTTGCGAAGTTCAAACGAACTTCGCATTGACCATTACTGGTCAACGCTGAAAGTCAAACAAAGTTTGACTTTCTGACTCGAAAAGCAGTAAAATAAGGAAAAGAACGAAAGAATACTTACGAAGGGTCCCCGAATGCTAAACTCGATTCAAAAATCTCAGGTATGAAACAAATGTTTCAACTTAGAGTTTCTCAAATCAAGTTTCTAGTGATTTTAGCAATGGGGGGTATGGGGTATTTATAGGAATACCCGAACCGTTAAGATCGTTTCATGGAAAACGTGCCTTAATCCCATCCGTACATGTGTTGAAATGTCATGGTGTTTAGGTGTTTAAATTCCATCCATACATGTGTTGAAATGTCATGGTGTTTAGGTGTTTAAATTCCATCCATACATGTGTTGAAATGTCATGGTGTTTAGGTGTTTAAATTCCATCCATACATGTGTTGAAATGTCATGGTGCCTAAATTCCATCCTTATCCGCTGACTAAGCAAGTTAGAATGTGTGGTTGTGAATTAAACAACGGCTAATACATCGAATCTGGTCCTGAATGCGAAAAACGATCCAAATGACGTGACGAATGGATTTTTCTTATGGCGAACACTAAAATAAAATATTTTAGTGCTAACATAATTTTTTGGATGTCCGGATGTATTCAGAACGTAAGTTATGCGCGAAAATGCAAACTTGTGCACTTTTTGACACTTTTAGTCCCTGAATGACCCAAAAGTTTATTTTAGCACACTGAACCCCTCAAAGCCTATTTCTAAGCTATGTAAAGGATATATATGGTATGTTTAACTTATGGTCTTATTCCGGAATGTCTGTTACAGTTCAAATTGGCATACTTTCGCAGTTTGTCAACTTTAGTCCCTGTA
Organism: Helianthus tuberosus; assembly: GCA_030545235.1. Classification (NCBI taxonomy): domain Eukaryota; kingdom Viridiplantae; phylum Streptophyta; class Magnoliopsida; order Asterales; family Asteraceae; genus Helianthus; species Helianthus tuberosus. The sequence continues at coordinate 2,090,487 of JARYGA010027493.1, forward strand.
AGCGATCTAACTTGATTTTGCCATACCAAAGCCTTCAAAACTTATTTCTAAGTTATGTAAAGGTTATTTAAGGTATGTTAAGCCTATGTCACTATTCCGGAGTGTTTGTTGCATTAAACTGGTTATATTTACGCATCAGTGCGCGTATAACCTTCCAGAAAGCGATTTAGAGTTTGAAATTGAACAAGAATTGATATGTGCAAATGATACACATATTTTTACAAATCCCAAGTATGAAATATAATATTTCATTGGTTTGGTATTTGTTTGATGGCCGTGGAGGCACAGGTGTTACAGTCTCCCCTACTTTAGGAAATTTCGTCCCGAAATTTATTTAGAGGAAACTTGTGAGAGCTTGAAAACATGAAATTGAAAAGATCGAACAACATTGGTTAGGGTTCTTGAACTTCTAGTAACCTTAATAACATTATGTTTGCAATGTAAGAGGGATACTTATATACAAGTATATGAAGCATCATTGGTGCGTCCACCGTACCTCCATTACATCGTTGTCATTTTGTTATTGTTGTCGCTATCGGTTCTTACACATAATAAATCTTACTGGTTTTCTGTGCACTAAATTTCATAATTATGTACGCGTCCATAATTAGACAATTCCTTGCCCAGTTCACACAGTCTATTTTATAATGTGTAGTGTGAAACCAAGTGAACAATCCTGTGATGAGTGTGACTAGACCGCCATAGAATCCCTTTAATCAAATCATTAAATGATCTAAATAGACTATCAAGGAGTCTGTTCAGCTACATCACTAGATGTCGTTCTTTAACCAAATTGTGAATCAATCTTTTTGACTAGACCACTAAAGGGTCTCTTATGAATCATGGAGTAGTACTATATAATCCAAGGGTCTTAACTCTTACATAGAAGCCCATTAAGGATTTAAGGTAGTACCTTTTTGAATATCCTGCTACGAATCCCTCATATGAAGATATGAAAGATTCTGCGAGGATTTGGATAACGAATATCCAGAGTATTAAAAACACAAAAAAAAAAAATGCATAAAAGAAAACATAAGATGAATAAACACATAGTCACATAATTGCATACTCGTTCAATCGCATAATCGTTCAATTTGACCTATAATTTGTTATCTTTGGACACGGGTATTTAAAGCATACCAGAAACCCAATCCGTGGATTTCCTTTGGCACTTTAAATATTTTCAAGAATCTAACTATGAAGATAGGAAGATCTTAAAAGGAATTCGGTTTGTCCTAATTGAGTTGTTTTGTACATTTTAAAGTGTACAAGGAATTCAATCAGGGCTCCGATGTCAACGAAGGTGTTGATCGTGATCGGCTCAGGACATGAATAGATCAAGATGTCATCAATAATAACAATGACGATCTGATCCAAAAAGGCTTGCAGACTCCATTTATTAAGTTCTTGAAGATGGCTGGAGTATTTGTCAACCTAAAAGGCATGACTGTAAACTCGTAATGGCCATACTTCATGCAGAAAACCGTTTTGGGAATATCTTCTTCGAGAATACAAAGTTGATGATACCCAAAACGCAAATCGATCTTGGAAAAGCATGAACGCTATGCAGTTGATCGGAGAAATCGTTGATTTAAGGTAGGGGGATATCGATTCTTGATGGTAAGCTTACTAGGCTTACGTTAATCGATATACATTCGAAAAGATCCATTTTTCTTTTCACAAGGAGAACAGGAGTTTCTCCAAGGTGAAAAGTTCGGACGGATGAATCCTTTATCAGACAACTCTTGAAGCTGTTTTGATAATTCTTGCATCTCGAACGGTGCAAGATGATAAAATACTTTAGATTTAAAGAAACCAGTGTTTGAGGTTCTTAGGGAGATCTCAAGTGATCGTAAAAATGACAGAACCACACGAGTAGTTTTGTCTTTTTGTTGACATCACAAGGTTGAATCAAACATTCATACAATAGCATTAGTTAGAAAATAAAACTACAAATTTTTTATTTATATAACAACCGCATTGTCTTTAAATGTTACAAGATACCAACCATAGGAAAAACAAAATACTAATTGTTCACTCCTTCATCAATGAGTGCCTCATTGATGTTAAACACTCGACCACGTGCTGGATTCACATTGACGTTGACATTCGCATTTGGGTTTGCGTTAGCATTTGCATTCACCAGTCTTGGGCAGTTGTGGCGGAAGTGACCAATCTCTCCGCAGTTGAAACATGAACCCAGTGGAAATCTCGCAGCATTCCCTTGAACCGGAGCTTGAACCTGAGCAGCCTGATTTTGTCCCAAACGACAAATCTTGGCCAAATGCCCAAGTTTACCACACGTCGTGCATTGCCAGCAAGCTTGTTGTACTGCGTGATGACCGTTGCAGCGTGCACAATAAGGTGCGGTACCGGCATATGCTTTCTTTGCAGGTGGCTGAGCTGGTTGGTTCCGCGGGTTCTGTGCAGTCTGTGCTGTAACAGCAAAATTTTGGGCACCCTTTCGCTTCTTTGATTTCTTTGACGTCTCACCTTCCTTACCCTTCTTGTTTTGGCCTTTCTTGCTATCCTCCTTGTCAGCTGACTGTTTCTTGCCCTTGTCACCCTTCCTGTGTAACTTGTTCTTCCGAATCTGCGACTCAGTCAATGTCGCTGATAACTCGATCGCCTGACGGAGTGTGGCAGGGTTACTACCAGTAAGGATGTCTTGTACCGAGTCAGGTAGGCCGTCGATGTACCTTTCGATAGCTATGTCAAGTGGGGTAACCATTGTAGGGCAAAGCAGACTCAGCTCCTCAAACCTATCAGTATACGCCCTGTGCTCACCACTATCTTGCTTCAACTCATCAAATTCCTTCTCCAAAGCTCGCTGCTCATGACGAGGACAAAATTCCCTCATCATCAGAGCCCTAAGTTCAGCCCAGGTCTGTGCGAGAGCAACTTCCGCACCTCGGTCTCTCATTACCCCATTCCACCATGTAAGAGCCCTCTTCTGAAACACGCTCGAGGAGAACTCGACCTTGCGATTATCCGGGCACTGCACGTGGCGAAAAGTATTCTCAATGCTTTCGAACCACTGAAGAAGCCCAGTTGCTCCTTCAGAACCACTAAACTTGAGTGGTTTAGCCCGGTTGAAATCCTTGTATTTGCATAGCACATTGTTGTTGTTGTTGGCTTGGTTCCATTGAGCAAAGAGGTTTGGGAATTGAGCAGCCATTTGCTGCGCAATGATTTCTGCTAGCTCGGCAGTCTCTATCTGGCTTTCGCGTCGAGGAGGCATTGTCTAAAAGAGGAAACATGAAAGGAAACGAGTGAGAGAATTTAGACGAAAAGAATGAGATGAAACAAATCTGATGAAAGCAAGGATAGTGGTCATTTGTTTGTTACTACAAAGCAACAAACGACCTTGGTGATTAGTCAAAGTAAATAGGTTAAAAATAATGTATCGCGAAGACATGCTCGCCTATAAGTGAACACTCATCCCAAGAATTCCCAGGTAAGCACAACTGGTCTCGCGTCTGATGAGATGTATACGAAGTGCTTGCCTAGACAGAAAACCCAGAATACAGGCATTCACCCTTCCAGTTTGCACGTGTTCACATTATTTAAAACCCAAAACCTTGACGAGATTTTGAAAATTCAAAGGGGTTCAAAACCATATAACAGAGGGTTCAAAACCTTACAATAGAGGGTTCAAAACCTAGAAATTAATCATCCTAGAACAGATGATTAGTTTTCAAAAGCGGTTTTGAAATTTATGTTCTTGTTGTGGTCGTCACCTAAGGATAGGTGACGGTATTGTTTTATGACTAAACGCAAGTAAACTCGCGTTAGGGTCCTAAGAAGGTTATAGACTAGGTCAAAGCATTACTAATTACTAATAACCTAATTCCCTATAACCATTGGCTCTGATACCATCTTTCTGTCACACCCCGACCGCGTAAAACAACAAATCGCGGCGGAAACATCGGGGCATGTTATAACAGAATTAATTGTTTCATAACCATGGATATCAAAAGTGTTTCGTTTTATTAAACATTGAGTAATTACATCGTCTGGAAATCTAAATACACTATTTAAACATAGTCTATCATTGTTATTGAGTCACTAAGGCCTTGTCCAGTCCTATGTGAGCATGCATCTTATCAATCGATATCATCCAACAATACCTGAAACATATGTGAAAACGAGGTCAGCAAAGAAATGCTGGCGAGTACATAGGTTTTGTGAAAATAAGATTCATGACTTCTGTTTAAGAAAATGTTTAGTCATGAACCTTGTAATTTGCTTTGTCTTTGTAAATCATTTGAAAAATAATAAGTTCGGATGATAAGTATAAATAAGAAAATAATGCATGATTAAATGAATAACCATGTAAATGAGTTTGCATAAGATAAGTTGTTTATAAATCAATGTCTTGTGAAAAGTATGTTATTTGTATAAAATGTTCTATGTCTCAAACTGAAATGATTCAAATAACGCTATGATATGTAATACCATACAAACACTTATATATAGGAAGTACCAGCGGCGTATCCACCATGTTTGTATCATATTACACACGCATCGTTACTTAATCACTTAACCAAACCATACCAAACAATGTAAAATGTCTATGTTTAAATCAATTGTCAAATGTATTGAATAATATGTCAAAGTATTCATGTCAAGATGTAAATCATGTCAAAATGTCTATGTCAAATATCCATGTCAAATGTCTATGTCAAATATCCATGTATGGCAAGTGAAATGTCTCAACTAAACCATATGCACAAAAACAAAGTATTGAAGTAAAACTTGGTTTAAATCAAAGTTATGTTTTGTGAGAAAATGCATGATCAAATGTCGATCATGTTAAAATGTTTACCCAATCGTTAACCCATTTTGTAAAATCGTTCTAGTCGTTCTTGTTTTAATTGTGAAACTACTTTATGGTCGATTCTCTAATAACATTCAAACCTTCTTGACGCGTTCCTTGTTCCAACTCGCTCTCGCTCTCGTTCTTAACAAACCCTTACCAAAGGGTAAGTTAATAATTACAGATTCAGTCGCTACCCACAACCCCCACACATAACAATGGGTGCAGTAAATAACGGGATTTGTCAGATCCTATGGTACCATAACCTAATACTGGTCGGCTTGATCATTGCTAATGAATGTCATCGGTCATGTAAACTACAACCAACAAGTTTGTTCACTTTTTGAAATTTGTTATTAGTTTTTGAAATCATTGTATTCGTTCTTGAAATCATTGTATTCGTTCTTGAAATCATTGTTAGCGTTCTTGAAATAATTGTTATTGTTCTTGAAACCACATAGTAATTGTTATTGAAACCATAGTGTAATTGTTCTTGAAACTATTTATAAAACATTTAGCACATATGAGTCACCCCAAAACAGTTGAAAACAGTAAAAGAGGGGAATAATGTACTCGCCTGGGAGTGCTTAGGAGTCTTGAACAACTACCAAGTAAGCTAGAGGAGTCCCGGAAATCAAACGGTACCTAATATAGGTAACTACATAATTAACCCGGACCTAAATCGGAAGACTGGGTAGCAGGAGGGTTTGTAAACCAAATGAGTGTAGGAACTCATATGATATGGTTTAACAAAGCCTACATACTAAATGAAACTTAACCTAAGTATTATCGACCCATCGCGACCCATTAAGGTAACTTTTGCTACTTTAACGCGTCGTGCGCGTGAAACGCGTTCGGACCGTCTAACTAGCCCTATGACAAGTGTTATATGCCTAAACATGTTACATAATCAGTTATGTGACAAAGGTTTAGGTTACATATGCTTAATTACCAATTATACATGAAAAGGGTATTCTGGTAATTTACCTAAGGCATATAAACCACCTATCATACAACTACTCAAACGATGTGACCATAGGGTATAACCTCGGAAGGTTATTCCCTACCTACTATGGTCACCTAATGTATTTGGTCGGATCCTAATGATCGACCAAACTGGGTCGGGTTCGAGGTATAAGCGATTTATTAGATCGCTTACCCTACGACCCTAGACAACGTGGTAATCAGTAGGCATAGTCCCAAGGGACTATAACCAACGTGATTACAATCACGTTGCGAAGTTCAAACGAACTTCGCATTGACCATTACTGGTCAACGCTGAAAGTCAAACAAAGTTTGACTTTCTGACTCGAAAAGCAGTAAAATAAGGAAAAGAACGAAAGAATACTTACGAAGGGTCCCCGAATGCTAAACTCGATTCAAAAATCTCAGGTATGAAACAAATGTTTCAACTTAGAGTTTCTCAAATCAAGTTTCTAGTGATTTTAGCAATGGGGGGTATGGGGTATTTATAGGAATACCCGAACCGTTAAGATCGTTTCATGGAAAACGTGCCTTAATCCCATCCGTACATGTGTTGAAATGTCATGGTGTTTAGGTGTTTAAATTCCATCCATACATGTGTTGAAATGTCATGGTGTTTAGGTGTTTAAATTCCATCCATACATGTGTTGAAATGTCATGGTGTTTAGGTGTTTAAATTCCATCCATACATGTGTTGAAATGTCATGGTGCCTAAATTCCATCCTTATCCGCTGACTAAGCAAGTTAGAATGTGTGGTTGTGAATTAAACAACGGCTAATACATCGAATCTGGTCCTGAATGCGAAAAACGATCCAAATGACGTGACGAATGGATTTTTCTTATGGCGAACACTAAAATAAAATATTTTAGTGCTAACATAATTTTTTGGATGTCCGGATGTATTCAGAACGTAAGTTATGCGCGAAAATGCAAACTTGTGCACTTTTTGACACTTTTAGTCCCTGAATGACCCAAAAGTTTATTTTAGCACACTGAACCCCTCAAAGCCTATTTCTAAGCTATGTAAAGGATATATATGGTATGTTTAACTTATGGTCTTATTCCGGAATGTCTGTTACAGTTCAAATTGGCATACTTTCGCAGTTTGTCAACTTTAGTCCCTGTAAGCGATCTAACTTGATTTTGCCATACCAAAGCCTTCAAAACTTATTTCTAAGTTATGTAAAGGTTATTTAAGGTATGTTAAGCCTATGTCACTATTCCGGAGTGTTTGTTGCATTAAACTGGTTATATTTACGCATCAGTGCGCGTATAACCTTCCAGAAAGCGATTTAGAGTTTGAAATTGAACAAGAATTGATATGTGCAAATGATACACATATTTTTACAAATCCCAAGTATGAAATATAATATTTCATTGGTTTGGTATTTGTTTGATGGCCGTGGAGGCACAGGTGTTACAAGTTTTACTTCAATACTTTGTTTTTGTGCATATGGTTTAGTTGAGACATTTCACTTGCCATACATGACATTTTGACGTAGACATTTGACATGGATATTTGACATAGACATTTTGATATGATTTACATCTTGACATGAACACTTTGACATATTACCCAATACATTTGACAATTGATTTAAACATAGACTTCTTACATTGGTTGGTTTGGTTTGATTAAGTGATTAAGTAACGATGCGTGTGTAATATGATACAAGCATGGTGGATACGCCGCTGGTACTTCCTATATATAAGTGTTTGTATGGTATTACATATCATAGCGTTATTTGAATCATTTCAGTTTGAGACATAGAACATTTTATACAAATAACATACTTTTCACAAGACATTGATTTATAAACAACTTATCTTATGCAAACATATTTTACTTGGTTATTCATTTAACCTTACATTTATTTATACTTATCATCTGATCTTATCGATTTTCAAATGATTTACAAAGCAAAGCAAATAACGAGGTTCATGACTAAACATTTTCTCAAACACAAGTCATGAAACCTATTTTCACAAAACCTATGTATCTCACAGGCATTTTTATGCTGACGTACCTATTTTCACATGTGTTTTTCAGGAACTGTTGCATAAGATGATCAAGATACACATAGGCAGACTTGGGCTTTAGTGACAATAAAAGATGCAAGACTAGTTAATTATGTTGTATTTTCTTGTTTGTTAAGACATTGTAACACTTTTAATCAATAAAACGAAACTTCAATTTCCATGGATTTGAAACAATTAATTCTGTTACAACACTCCCCGACATTTCCGCCACGTTTTGTATGTTCCACGTGGTCGGGGTGTGACAGAAAAGATGGTATCAGAGCCAATGGTTATAGGGAATTAGGTTATTAGTAATGCTTTGACCTAGTCTATAACCTTTCTAGGACCCTAACGCGAGTTTACTTGCGTTTATTCATAAAACAATACCGTCACCTATCCTTAGGTGACGACCACAACAAGAGCATAAACTTCAAAACCGCTTTTGTAACACCTGTGTCACTTCAACAATCAAACAAATGCCAAACCAATGAAATATTGTATTTCATACTTGGGATTTGTAAAAAAATATGTGTATCATTTGCACATATCAACTCTTGTTCGATTTTAAGCTTTAAATCGCTTTCTGGAAGGTTATACGCGCTCTGATGCGTAAATATAACCAGTTTAATCCAACGAACACTCCAGAATAGTGAAATAGGCTTAACATACCTTAAATAACCTTTACATAACTTAGAAATAAGTTTTGAAGGCTTTGGTATGGCAAAAACAAGTTAATTCACTTACAGGGACTAAATCTGACAAACTGCGAAAGTATGCCAATTTGAACTGTAACAGACATTCCGGAACATGACCATAAGTTAAACATACCATAAATATCCTTCACATAGCTTAGAAATAGGCTTTGACGGGTTCGGTATGCTAAAATAAACTTTTGGGTCATTCAGGGACTAAAAGTGTCAAAAAGTGCACAAGTTTGCATTTTCGCGCATAACTTATGTTCTGAATACATCCGGACATCCAAAAATTTATGTAAGCATGACTATATTATGCTTTAGTGTTTGGCTTGCAAAAAAATCCATTCGTTTCGTCATTTGGATCGTTTTTCGCGCTTGTGCGCATTCCGTCGTAATTAAGCGAACATCGCGTTCGTACGGCCAAACGAACCAAGACCCGGCATATTTTTGAGCATGTTTCATGTCCACAATGTTTAGGCAACATTTTAGGGCCTTAAAGTTGGCTTTACGGGCCTTAGAAGTGTCGGAAATGGCCTTAAACACGTGCAGGGACCAAAACTGTCAATTCTGCAAGAAGTTTGCTGATCAGACAGCTAGGCGGCCCGCCTCAGTTTCTTAACATTCTTAGGCGGCCCGCGTCAGACTCCCAGAACAGATCAGAACGAACACTCAGCGTGTACCAGCTGTTTTAACCACAACCACACACTTGCAACTTGCATATTCAGCTGATAAACATCATTTTTAGGCACCACAACTTTCCGACACTTGTACGGTTTCGATTAAGGCACGATATTCGACAAACGATCTTAACGGTGGACCGAATACTATAAATACCCCACCCCCCATTGCTTAAAAATCACTAGAATTCTGATTTGAGGAGCTCTAAGTTGAAACCATTGTTTCATACCTGAGATTCTTGAATCGGGATTAGCATTCGGGGACCCTGGGTAAGTATTCTTTCGTTCTTTTCCTTATTTTACTGCTTTTCGAGTCCGAAAGTCAAACTTTGTTTGACTTTCAGCGTTGACCAGCTTATGGTCAATGCGAAGTTCGTTTGAACTTCGCAACGTGATTGTAATCACGATGGTTATAGTCCCTTGGGACTATGCCTACTGATTACCACGTTATCTAGGGTCGTAGGGTAAGCGATCTAATAAATCGCTTATACCTTCGAACCCGACCCAGTTTGGTCGATCATTAGGATCCGACCAAATACATTAGGTGACCATAGTGTAGGGGATAACCTTCCGAGGTTATACCTTATGGTCACATCGTTTAAGTAGTTGTATGATAGGTAGTTTATATGCCTTAGGTAAATTACCAGAATACCCTTTTCATGTATAATTGGTAATTAAGCATATGTAACCTAAACGTTTGTCACATAACTGATTATGTAACATGTTTAGGCATATAACACTTGTCATAGGACTAGTTAGGCGATCTGAACGCGTTTCACGCGCACGACGCGTAAAAGTAGCATAAGCTACCTAAACGGGCCGTAATGGGTCGAAAACAATTAGGTTAGGTTTCATTTAGTATGTAGGCTTTGTTAAACCATATGACACGAGTCTCTATACTCGTTTGGTTTACGAACACTCATTCTATCTAAATCCTCCGATTTAGGTCCGGTTTATTAATGTAGTTACCTATATTAGGTGCCGTTTGATATTCCGAGATCTCTAGCATTACTTGGTGGTTATCTTTAGACATCTGAGCAATCTCAGGTGAGTACATAGTTCCCCTATTTTACTGTTTTCCAAACTGTTTTGGGGTGAAGCATGTGTACCTATCTGTTACTTTCATGTTTTCCAAAAGTATAATTGATTATACATGTTATTACTTATAATTTGACAAACTGAATGACTAATTATGGTTTAAACATTGATTTCTCAAAGAACATAAAATAAATTGTTGAATTGTACTTATTTTATGTTCACCAGACCGATTGTTAGTATGATATAGCGCTATAGGATTTGACACCCCATTCCTGTTGTCATGGAATGTCTGAAACCAATTTGTTGCTCCATCCAAATAGGGATTGCCTTTGTGGTATTTCTATAGTCTCAAAGGTGTATTTTGATGCACCAGGTCTGAATGAATTCTCAAATCACACTATTAAAGTATAGTTTGATATACTCTCATGTGTGGTATTGTACAAAACCAACATATATTTTGTTAATCATCCAAAGCATATTTTGATATGTTATTTACAAAACCAAAACATAGTTTAATATGTTACTACCAAATCAAAAGTATACTTTTAATATGCTACTATAAGGTTATTTGTTTAATCTTACATTTATTTATACAAATCACATTGGTCACACATTACATGATTTATATTGGACACATAAACATTTTGACATATTATTCAATACATTTGACAATATGTTTAAACATAGACATCTTACATTGTTTGGTTTAGTTTGAGTAAGTGATTAAGTAACGAGGCGTGTGTAATATGATACAAGCATGGTGGATACGCCGCTGGTACTTCCTATATATAAGTGTTTGTATGGTATTACATGTCGTAGCGTTATTTGAATCATTTCAATTTGAGACATATAACATTTTATACAAATAACATACTTTTCACAAGACATTGATTTACAAACAACGTATCTTATACAAACTCATTTTTGCATGGTTATTCATTTAACCATACATTATTCACTTATCTATACATATCATCTGGACTTATTGTTTTTCAAATGATTTACAAAACAAAGCAAACTACAAGGTTCATGACTAAACATTTTCTTAAACATAAGTCATGAATCTTATTTCACAAAACCTATGTATCTCACAGGCATTTTTATGCTGACGTACCTATTTTTACACATGTTTCAGGTACTGCTTTGCAATGATTGTTGATACATGCTACATATATGATGGACTCGTGCCTTAGCAACTTTAAAACTTGGAAGATCATAGTTGTACTTTTGATTGTATTAAAACAATGAGTTCATTTATTCAATAAAACAGAATTTATTTATGCCATGGTTATGAAACAATAATTCTGTTACAACACTCCCCGACGTTTCCGCCACGTTTGGTTGCTTTACGTGGTCGGGGTGTGACAGAAAAGTTGGTATCAGAGCCAATGGTTATAGGGAATTAGGTTATTAGTAATACTTTGACCTAGTCTATAACCTTCTTAGGACCCTAACGCGAGTTTACTTGCGTTTAGTCATAAAACGATACCGTCACCTATCCTTAGGCGACGACCACAACAAGAACATAAATTTCAAAACCGCTTTGAAAACTAATCATCTGTTCTAGGATGATTGATTACTAGGTTTTGAATCCTCTATTGTAAGGTTTTGAACCCCTTTGAGTTTTCAAAATCTCGTCAAGGTTTTGGGTTTTAAATAATGTGAACACGTGCAAACTGGAAGGGTGAATGCCTGTATTCTGGGTTTTCTGTCTAGGCAAGCACTTCGTATATATCTCATCAGACGCGAGACCAGTTGTGCTTACCTGGGAATTCTTGGGATGAGTGTTCACTTATAGGCGAGCATGTCTTCGCGATACATTATTTTTGACCCATTTACTTTGATTAGTCGCTGTGTGTAGTTTGTTTGCTTTGTAATGCGAACAAATGACCACTATCCTTGCTTTCATCAGATTTGTTTCATCTCATTCTTTTCGTCTAATTCTCTCACTCGTTTCCTTTCATATTTCCTCTTTTAGAATGCCTCCTCGACGTGAAAATCAAATGGCGAATGCCGAACTGGCGGAAATCATCGCGCAGCAAATGGCTGTTGCCTTCCCAAATCTTTATGCTCAAATGATGCAAGCCATCAACAACAACAATGCTCCATGCAATTTCAAGAGTTTCAACTCGGCTAAACCACTCAAGTTTAGTGGTTCTGAGGGAGAAACTGGGCTTCTTCAATGGTTCGAGAGCATTGAGAATACCTTCCGTCATGTTCAGTGTCCTGAAAATCGCAAGGTCGAGTTTTCTTCAAGTGTGTTTCAGAAGAGGGCTCTCACATGGTGGAACGGGGTGATGAGAGACCGCGGTGCTGAGGTTGCATTAGCACAGACTTGGTCTGAGCTTAGGGCTCTTATGATGAAGGAGTTTTGCCCTCGTCATGAATTACGAGCTTTGGAAAGGGAGTTTGATGATCTGAAGCAAGACAGTGGCGAGCATCGAGCCTATACTGACTGTTTTGAAGAATTGAGCCTGTTGTGTCCTGCTATGGTAACTCCTGTGGATAAGGCGATCGAGAAATATACTGATGGTCTTCCTGATCTAGTTCAGGATATCGTTACTGGCAGTAACCCTACTACTGTCAGACAAGCCATTGAACTGTCTGCCACCCTAACTGAATCCCACATCAGAAAGAAAAAGCTGTTTCGGAAGGGCGACCCAAGACCATCTGACAAGACTGCTCATGTGGAACCAAAGGAAGAAAATGCTGAGGTGTCCAAGAAGAAGAAGCGCAAAGTCTCTCAGAACTACGCTGTAACTGCTCAAGACAAACAGGTTGCAGCAAACCAACCAGCACAACCTCGCAAAAGGCAAAACTATGTTGGTACCGCACCTTTGTGCAACAAGTGCAACCGTCATCATCTAGCGCAAGAGCAGTGTCACAAATGTACCCACTGTGGGCGGTTGGGACATTTGATCAATGTGTGTCGTTATGCAAATCAAGCTACTGCAAACCCTGCTGCTGTTCAAGCACGGTTCCCTCCGGGGTCATGTTATAACTGTGGTGACCTTACCCACTACAGGAACAATTGCCCAAGACTTGTTAACATACCTCCAGCGCGTGGACGAGTGTTTAACATCAATGGGGCAAACATGAACAATGATGCAGCAGTGAACAATTAAGTGTTTTGTTATTTCCCTTGGTTGTTATCTTTGATGTTTAAAGACAAGTCAGTTGTTATATAAATAAAAATTCGTCGTTTTTATTTTTGCAAAACTGATAACGATTGTGTGAACGTTGGATACAATCTTATGATGTCAACCCAAAGACAAACTACTCGTATGGTTCTGTCATTTTATGATCACTTGTGATCTCTCCAAGAACCTTAAACACTTGTTTCTTTTAAGAAACAAAGCCAAACTCTTATTGAGAATCCTTCTATCTTTATAGATGGATCCTTGGAAATGATTAAAGTGCCAAATGAAATTCATGGATTGGATTCTAGTGTGCTTTAATTATCCATGCTCAAAGACAACAAATTAAAGAATCAAGTTAACTAATTATGTGCTTATGTGTTTTCTTACATGTTTTGTGGTTGTATGTGATCCATCCAAATCCTCGTAAAATCTTTCATATCTCATATGAGGGATTTATAATAGGATATCCAAAGTACTATCTTAAATCCTTAATGGACTTCTACGTTGTAGTCAAGTCCCATGGGTTTTAAAGTACTATTCTATAATTGGACCCTTGGGTGGCCTAGTTAAACAGATTGATTTTGAAAATCTGATTAGAAATATCATGTGATGATATAATTAAAAAGATCCCTTAAGTGATCTATTCAAGAAGATCGTACGACGGTCTAGTTAAGAAGATCATGCGTTGATCTAGTTAAAAAGATCGTTCGCTGATATAGTTGAAAAGATCCTTTGGTGGTCTAGACAGGTCGCTTCATGCTTATTCAATTGATTTTCCACTACACATTATGAAATGAAGTGTGCGGACTGTGCAAGGGATTACGTAATTATGGAGGCCTACATAATTATGGAAGTCAGTGCACAGAAACCACAAGAAGTTTTGTCATGTGTTAAGACCTGAAGTGACAAGAATAATGATACGGGAGAAGTCTCGGACTTTGACCGATGTCATTTATTCTCACACTCCCCAATACTGATCTCAATCACACACCAAGTTTTCTATGATAAGTCCTCATAAGAAACGTTCTTCTGTCAGTGGTTCAAAATTCCATGTTCTATTACTACAAGGAATTCACTTTGAGGGTTAACAAATTCGCTAAGAGTCCTTACATGGCCCAGAGTTTTACTTAAGGGTTCAATGGATCTATAAGAAGGCGAAATCGTCACAACTGTCTTCACAAGTTTCCTCTAGAATTAAATTTCGGGACGAAATTTCCTAAAGTAGGGGAGACTGTAACACCTGTGTCACTTCAACAATCAAACAAATTCCAAACCAATGAAATATTGTATTTCATACTTGGGATTTGTAAAAAAATATGTGTATCATTTGCACATATCAACTCTTGTTCGATTTTAAGCTTTAAATCGCTTTCTGGAAGGTTATACGCGCTCTGATGCGTAAATATAACCACTTTAATCCAACGAACACTCCAGAATAGTGAAATAGGCTTAACATACCTTAAATAACCTTTACATAACTTAGAAATAAGTTTTGAAGGCTTTGGTATGGCAAAAACAAGTTAATTCACTTACAGGGACTAAATCTGACAAACTGCGAAAGTATGCCAATTTGAACTGTAACAGACATTCCGGAACATGACCATAAGTTAAACATACCATAAATATCCTTCACATAGCTTAGAAATAGGCTTTGACGGGTTCGGTATGCTAAAATAAACTTTTGGGTCATTCAGGGACTAAAAGTGTCAAAAAGTGCACAAGTTTGCATTTTCGCGCATAACTTATGTTCTGAATACATCCGGACATCCAAAAATTTATGTAAGCATGACTATATTATGCTTTAGTGTTTGGCTTGCAAAAAAATCCATTCGTTTCGTCATTTGGATCGTTTTTCGCGCTTGTGCGCATTCCGTCGTAATTAAGCGAACATCGCGTTCGTACGGCCAAACGAACCAAGACCCGGCATATTTTTGAGCATGTTTCATGTCCACAATGTTTAGGCAACATTTTAGGGCCTTAAAGTTGGCTTTACGGGCCTTAGAAGTGTCGGAAATGGCCTTAAACACGTGTAGGGACCAAAACTGTCAATTCTGCAAGAAGTTTGCTGATCAGACAGCTAGGCGGCCCGCCTCAGTTTCTTAACATTCTTAGGCGGCCCGCGTCAGACTCCCAGAACAGATCAGAACGAACAGTCAGCGTGTACCAGCTGTTTTAACCACAACCACACACTTGCAACTTGCATATTCAGCTGATAAACATCATTTTTAGGCACCACAACTTTCCGACACTTGTACGGTTTCGATTAAGGCACGATATTCGACAAACGATCTTAACGGTGGACCGAATACTATAAATACCCCACCCCCCATTGCTTAAAAATCACTAGAATTCTGATTTGAGGAGCTCTAAGTTGAAACCATTGTTTCATACCTGAGATTCTTGAATCGGGATTAGCATTCGGGGACCCTGGGTAAGTATTCTTTCGTTCTTTTCCTTATTTTACTGCTTTTCGAGTCCGAAAGTCAAACTTTGTTTGACTTTCAGCGTTGACCAGCTTATGGTCAATGCGAAGTTCGTTTGAACTTCGCAACGTGATTGTAATCACGATGGTTATAGTCCCTTGGGACTATGCCTACTGATTACCACGTTATCTAGGGTCGTAGGGTAAGCGATCTAATAAATCGCTTATACCTTCGAACCCGACCCAGTTTGGTCGATCATTAGGATCCGACCAAATACATTAGGTGACCATAGTGTAGGGGATAACCTTCCGAGGTTATACCTTATGGTCACATCGTTTAAGTAGTTGTATGATAGGTAGTTTATATGCCTTAGGTAAATTACCAGAATACCCTTTTCATGTATAATTGGTAATTAAGCATATGTAACCTAAACGTTTGTCACATAACTGATTATGTAACATGTTTAGGCATATAACACTTGTCATAGGACTAGTTAGGCGATCTGAACGCGTTTCACGCGCACGACGCGTAAAAGTAGCATAAGCTACCTAAACGGGCCGTAATGGGTCGAAAACAATTAGGTTAGGTTTCATTTAGTATGTAGGCTTTGTTAAACCATATGACACGAGTCTCTATACTCGTTTGGTTTACGAACCCTCATTCTATCTAAATCCTCCGATTTAGGTCCGGTTTATTAATGTAGTTACCTATATTAGGTGCCGTTTGATATTCCGAGATCTCTAGCATTACTTGGTGGTTATCTTTAGACATCTGAGCAATCTCAGGTGAGTACATAGTTCCCCTATTTTACTGTTTTCCAAACTGTTTTGGGGTGAAGCATGTGTACCTATCTGTTACTTTCATGTTTTCCAAAAGTATAATTGATTATACATGTTATTACTTATAATTTGACAAACTGAATGACTAATTATGGTTTAAACATTGATTTCTCAAAGAACATAAAATAAATTGTTGAATTGTACTTATTTTATGTTCACCAGACCGATTGTTAGTATGATATAGCGCTATAGGATTTGACACCCCATTCCTGTTGTCATGGAATGTCTGAAACCAATTTGTTGCTCCATCCAAATAGGGATTGCCTTTGTGGTATTTCTATAGTCTCAAAGGTGTATTTTGATGCACCAGGTCTGAATGAATTCTCAAATCACACTATTAAAGTATAGTTTGATATACTCTCATGTGTGGTATTGTACAAAACCAACATATATTTTGTTAATCATCCAAAGCATATTTTGATATGTTATTTACAAAACCAAAACATAGTTTAATATGTTACTACCAAATCAAAAGTATACTTTTAATATGCTACTATAAGGTTATTTGTTTAATCTTACATTTATTTATACAAATCACATTGGTCACACATTACATGATTTATATTGGACACATAAACATTTTGACATATTATTCAATACATTTGACAATATGTTTAAACATAGACATCTTACATTGTTTGGTTTAGTTTGAGTAAGTGATTAAGTAACGAGGCGTGTGTAATATGATACAAGCATGGTGGATACGCCGCTGGTACTTCCTATATATAAGTGTTTGTATGGTATTACATGTCGTAGCGTTATTTGAATCATTTCAATTTGAGACATATAACATTTTATACAAATAACATACTTTTCACAAGACATTGATTTACAAACAACGTATCTTATACAAACTCATTTTTGCATGGTTATTCATTTAACCATACATTATTCACTTATCTATACATATCATCTGGACTTATTGTTTTTCAAATGATTTACAAAACAAAGCAAACTACAAGGTTCATGACTAAACATTTTCTTAAACATAAGTCATGAATCTTATTTCACAAAACCTATGTATCTCACAGGCATTTTTATGCTGACGTACCTATTTTTACACATGTTTCAGGTACTGCTTTGCAATGATTGTTGATACATGCTACATATATGATGGACTCGTGCCTTAGCAACTTTAAAACTTGGAAGATCATAGTTGTACTTTTGATTGTATTAAAACAATGAGTTCATTTATTCAATAAAACAGAATTTATTTATGCCATGGTTATGAAACAATAATTCTGTTACAACACTCCCCGACGTTTCCGCCACGTTTGGTTGCTTTACGTGGTCGGGGTGTGACAGAAAAGTTGGTATCAGAGCCAATGGTTATAGGGAATTAGGTTATTAGTAATACTTTGACCTAGTCTATAACCTTCTTAGGACCCTAACGCGAGTTTACTTGCGTTTAGTCATAAAACGATACCGTCACCTATCCTTAGGCGACGACCACAACAAGAACATAAATTTCAAAACCGCTTTGAAAACTAATCATCTGTTCTAGGATGATTGATTACTAGGTTTTGAATCCTCTATTGTAAGGTTTTGAACCCCTTTGAGTTTTCAAAATCTCGTCAAGGTTTTGGGTTTTAAATAATGTGAACACGTGCAAACTGGAAGGGTGAATGCCTGTATTCTGGGTTTTCTGTCTAGGCAAGCACTTCGTATATATCTCATCAGACGCGAGACCAGTTGTGCTTACCTGGGAATTCTTGGGATGAGTGTTCACTTATAGGCGAGCATGTCTTCGCGATACATTATTTTTGACCCATTTACTTTGATTAGTCGCTGTGTGTAGTTTGTTTGCTTTGTAATGCGAACAAATGACCACTATCCTTGCTTTCATCAGATTTGTTTCATCTCATTCTTTTCGTCTAATTCTCTCACTCGTTTCCTTTCATATTTCCTCTTTTAGAATGCCTCCTCGACGTGAAAATCAAATGGCGAATGCCGAACTGGCGGAAATCATCGCGCAGCAAATGGCTGTTGCCTTCCCAAATCTTTATGCTCAAATGATGCAAGCCATCAACAACAACAATGCTCCATGCAATTTCAAGAGTTTCAACTCGGCTAAACCACTCAAGTTTAGTGGTTCTGAGGGAGAAACTGGGCTTCTTCAATGGTTCGAGAGCATTGAGAATACCTTCCGTCATGTTCAGTGTCCTGAAAATCGCAAGGTCGAGTTTTCTTCAAGTGTGTTTCAGAAGAGGGCTCTCACATGGTGGAACGGGGTGATGAGAGACCGCGGTGCTGAGGTTGCATTAGCACAGACTTGGTCTGAGCTTAGGGCTCTTATGATGAAGGAGTTTTGCCCTCGTCATGAATTACGAGCTTTGGAAAGGGAGTTTGATGATCTGAAGCAAGACAGTGGCGAGCATCGAGCCTATACTGACTGTTTTGAAGAATTGAGCCTGTTGTGTCCTGCTATGGTAACTCCTGTGGATAAGGCGATCGAGAAATATACTGATGGTCTTCCTGATCTAGTTCAGGATATCGTTACTGGCAGTAACCCTACTACTGTCAGACAAGCCATTGAACTGTCTGCCACCCTAACTGAATCCCACATCAGAAAGAAAAAGCTGTTTCGGAAGGGCGACCCAAGACCATCTGACAAGACTGCTCATGTGGAACCAAAGGAAGAAAATGCTGAGGTGTCCAAGAAGAAGAAGCGCAAAGTCTCTCAGAACTACGCTGTAACTGCTCAAGACAAACAGGTTGCAGCAAACCAACCAGCACAACCTCGCAAAAGGCAAAACTATGTTGGTACCGCACCTTTGTGCAACAAGTGCAACCGTCATCATCTAGCGCAAGAGCAGTGTCACAAATGTACCCACTGTGGGCGGTTGGGACATTTGATCAATGTGTGTCGTTATGCAAATCAAGCTACTGCAAACCCTGCTGCTGTTCAAGCACGGTTCCCTCCGGGGTCATGTTATAACTGTGGTGACCTTACCCACTACAGGAACAATTGCCCAAGACTTGTTAACATACCTCCAGCGCGTGGACGAGTGTTTAACATCAATGGGGCAAACATGAACAATGATGCAGCAGTGAACAATTAAGTGTTTTGTTATTTCCCTTGGTTGTTATCTTTGATGTTTAAAGACAAGTCAGTTGTTATATAAATAAAAATTCGTCGTTTTTATTTTTGCAAAACTGATAACGATTGTGTGAACGTTGGATACAATCTTATGATGTCAACCCAAAGACAAACTACTCGTATGGTTCTGTCATTTTATGATCACTTGTGATCTCTCCAAGAACCTTAAACACTTGTTTCTTTTAAGAAACAAAGCCAAACTCTTATTGAGAATCCTTCTATCTTTATAGATGGATCCTTGGAAATGATTAAAGTGCCAAATGAAATTCATGGATTGGATTCTAGTGTGCTTTAATTATCCATGCTCAAAGACAACAAATTAAAGAATCAAGTTAACTAATTATGTGCTTATGTGTTTTCTTACATGTTTTGTGGTTGTATGTGATCCATCCAAATCCTCGTAAAATCTTTCATATCTCATATGAGGGATTTATAATAGGATATCCAAAGTACTATCTTAAATCCTTAATGGACTTCTACGTTGTAGTCAAGTCCCATGGGTTTTAAAGTACTATTCTATAATTGGACCCTTGGGTGGCCTAGTTAAACAGATTGATTTTGAAAATCTGATTAGAAATATCATGTGATGATATAATTAAAAAGATCCCTTAAGTGATCTATTCAAGAAGATCGTACGACGGTCTAGTTAAGAAGATCATGCGTTGATCTAGTTAAAAAGATCGTTCGCTGATATAGTTGAAAAGATCCTTTGGTGGTCTAGACAGGTCGCTTCATGCTTATTCAATTGATTTTCCACTACACATTATGAAATGAAGTGTGCGGACTGTGCAAGGGATTACGTAATTATGGAGGCCTACATAATTATGGAAGTCAGTGCACAGAAACCACAAGAAGTTTTGTCATGTGTTAAGACCTGAAGTGACAAGAATAATGATACGGGAGAAGTCTCGGACTTTGACCGATGTCATTTATTCTCACACTCCCCAATACTGATCTCAATCACACACCAAGTTTTCTATGATAAGTCCTCATAAGAAACGTTCTTCTGTCAGTGGTTCAAAATTCCATGTTCTATTACTACAAGGAATTCACTTTGAGGGTTAACAAATTCGCTAAGAGTCCTTACATGGCCCAGAGTTTTACTTAAGGGTTCAATGGATCTATAAGAAGGCGAAATCGTCACAACTGTCTTCACAAGTTTCCTCTAGAATTAAATTTCGGGACGAAATTTCCTAAAGTAGGGGAGACTGTAACACCTGTGTCACTTCAACAATCAAACAAATGCCAAACCAATGAAATATTGTATTTCATACTTGGGATTTGTAAAAAAATATGTGTATCATTTGCACATATCAACTCTTGTTCGATTTTAAGCTTTAAATCGCTTTCTGGAAGGTTATACGCGCTCTGATGCGTAAATATAACCACTTTAATCCAACGAACACTCCAGAATAGTGAAATAGGCTTAACATACCTTAAATAACCTTTACATAACTTAGAAATAAGTTTTGAAGGCTTTGGTATGGCAAAAACAAGTTAATTCACTTACAGGGACTAAATCTGACAAACTGCGAAAGTATGCCAATTTGAACTGTAACAGACATTCCGGAACATGACCATAAGTTAAACATACCATAAATATCCTTCACATAGCTTAGAAATAGGCTTTGACGGGTTCGGTATGCTAAAATAAACTTTTGGGTCATTCAGGGACTAAAAGTGTCAAAAAGTGCACAAGTTTGCATTTTCGCGCATAACTTATGTTCTGAATACATCCGGACATCCAAAAATTTATGTAAGCATGACTATATTATGCTTTAGTGTTTGGCTTGCAAAAAAATCCATTCGTTTCGTCATTTGGATCGTTTTTCGCGCTTGTGCGCATTCCGTCGTAATTAAGCGAACATCGCGTTCGTACGGCCAAACGAACCAAGACCCGGCATATTTTTGAGCATGTTTCATGTCCACAATGTTTAGGCAACATTTTAGGGCCTTAAAGTTGGCTTTACGGGCCTTAGAAGTGTCGGAAATGGCCTTAAACACGTGTAGGGACCAAAACTGTCAATTCTGCAAGAAGTTTGCTGATCAGACAGCTAGGCGGCCCGCCTCAGTTTCTTAACATTCTTAGGCGGCCCGCGTCAGACTCCCAGAACAGATCAGAACGAACAGTCAGCGTGTACCAGCTGTTTTAACCACAACCACACACTTGCAACTTGCATATTCAGCTGATAAACATCATTTTTAGGCACCACAACTTTCCGACACTTGTACGGTTTCGATTAAGGCACGATATTCGACAAACGATCTTAACGGTGGACCGAATACTATAAATACCCCACCCCCCATTGCTTAAAAATCACTAGAATTCTGATTTGAGGAGCTCTAAGTTGAAACCATTGTTTCATACCTGAGATTCTTGAATCGGGATTAGCATTCGGGGACCCTGGGTAAGTATTCTTTCGTTCTTTTCCTTATTTTACTGCTTTTCGAGTCCGAAAGTCAAACTTTGTTTGACTTTCAGCGTTGACCAGCTTATGGTCAATGCGAAGTTCGTTTGAACTTCGCAACGTGATTGTAATCACGATGGTTATAGTCCCTTGGGACTATGCCTACTGATTACCACGTTATCTAGGGTCGTAGGGTAAGCGATCTAATAAATCGCTTATACCTTCGAACCCGACCCAGTTTGGTCGATCATTAGGATCCGACCAAATACATTAGGTGACCATAGTGTAGGGGATAACCTTCCGAGGTTATACCTTATGGTCACATCGTTTAAGTAGTTGTATGATAGGTAGTTTATATGCCTTAGGTAAATTACCAGAATACCCTTTTCATGTATAATTGGTAATTAAGCATATGTAACCTAAACGTTTGTCACATAACTGATTATGTAACATGTTTAGGCATATAACACTTGTCATAGGACTAGTTAGGCGATCTGAACGCGTTTCACGCGCACGACGCGTAAAAGTAGCATAAGCTACCTAAACGGGCCGTAATGGGTCGAAAACAATTAGGTTAGGTTTCATTTAGTATGTAGGCTTTGTTAAACCATATGACACGAGTCTCTATACTCGTTTGGTTTACGAACCCTCATTCTATCTAAATCCTCCGATTTAGGTCCGGTTTATTAATGTAGTTACCTATATTAGGTGCCGTTTGATATTCCGAGATCTCTAGCATTACTTGGTGGTTATCTTTAGACATCTGAGCAATCTCAGGTGAGTACATAGTTCCCCTATTTTACTGTTTTCCAAACTGTTTTGGGGTGAAGCATGTGTACCTATCTGTTACTTTCATGTTTTCCAAAAGTATAATTGATTATACATGTTATTACTTATAATTTGACAAACTGAATGACTAATTATGGTTTAAACATTGATTTCTCAAAGAACATAAAATAAATTGTTGAATTGTACTTATTTTATGTTCACCAGACCGATTGTTAGTATGATATAGCGCTATAGGATTTGACACCCCATTCCTGTTGTCATGGAATGTCTGAAACCAATTTGTTGCTCCATCCAAATAGGGATTGCCTTTGTGGTATTTCTATAGTCTCAAAGGTGTATTTTGATGCACCAGGTCTGAATGAATTCTCAAATCACACTATTAAAGTATAGTTTGATATACTCTCATGTGTGGTATTGTACAAAACCAACATATATTTTGTTAATCATCCAAAGCATATTTTGATATGTTATTTACAAAACCAAAACATAGTTTAATATGTTACTACCAAATCAAAAGTATACTTTTAATATGCTACTATAAGGTTATTTGTTTAATCTTACATTTATTTATACAAATCACATTGGTCACACATTACATGATTTATATTGGACACATAAACATTTTGACATATTATTCAATACATTTGACAATATGTTTAAACATAGACATCTTACATTGTTTGGTTTAGTTTGAGTAAGTGATTAAGTAACGAGGCGTGTGTAATATGATACAAGCATGGTGGATACGCCGCTGGTACTTCCTATATATAAGTGTTTGTATGGTATTACATGTCGTAGCGTTATTTGAATCATTTCAATTTGAGACATATAACATTTTATACAAATAACATACTTTTCACAAGACATTGATTTACAAACAACGTATCTTATACAAACTCATTTTTGCATGGTTATTCATTTAACCATACATTATTCACTTATCTATACATATCATCTGGACTTATTGTTTTTCAAATGATTTACAAAACAAAGCAAACTACAAGGTTCATGACTAAACATTTTCTTAAACATAAGTCATGAATCTTATTTCACAAAACCTATGTATCTCACAGGCATTTTTATGCTGACGTACCTATTTTTACACATGTTTCAGGTACTGCTTTGCAATGATTGTTGATACATGCTACATATATGATGGACTCGTGCCTTAGCAACTTTAAAACTTGGAAGATCATAGTTGTACTTTTGATTGTATTAAAACAATGAGTTCATTTATTCAATAAAACAGAATTTATTTATGCCATGGTTATGAAACAATAATTCTGTTACAACACTCCCCGACGTTTCCGCCACGTTTGGTTGCTTTACGTGGTCGGGGTGTGACAGAAAAGTTGGTATCAGAGCCAATGGTTATAGGGAATTAGGTTATTAGTAATACTTTGACCTAGTCTATAACCTTCTTAGGACCCTAACGCGAGTTTACTTGCGTTTAGTCATAAAACGATACCGTCACCTATCCTTAGGCGACGACCACAACAAGAACATAAATTTCAAAACCGCTTTGAAAACTAATCATCTGTTCTAGGATGATTGATTACTAGGTTTTGAATCCTCTATTGTAAGGTTTTGAACCCCTTTGAGTTTTCAAAATCTCGTCAAGGTTTTGGGTTTTAAATAATGTGAACACGTGCAAACTGGAAGGGTGAATGCCTGTATTCTGGGTTTTCTGTCTAGGCAAGCACTTCGTATATATCTCATCAGACGCGAGACCAGTTGTGCTTACCTGGGAATTCTTGGGATGAGTGTTCACTTATAGGCGAGCATGTCTTCGCGATACATTATTTTTGACCCATTTACTTTGATTAGTCGCTGTGTGTAGTTTGTTTGCTTTGTAATGCGAACAAATGACCACTATCCTTGCTTTCATCAGATTTGTTTCATCTCATTCTTTTCGTCTAATTCTCTCACTCGTTTCCTTTCATATTTCCTCTTTTAGAATGCCTCCTCGACGTGAAAATCAAATGGCGAATGCCGAACTGGCGGAAATCATCGCGCAGCAAATGGCTGTTGCCTTCCCAAATCTTTATGCTCAAATGATGCAAGCCATCAACAACAACAATGCTCCATGCAATTTCAAGAGTTTCAACTCGGCTAAACCACTCAAGTTTAGTGGTTCTGAGGGAGAAACTGGGCTTCTTCAATGGTTCGAGAGCATTGAGAATACCTTCCGTCATGTTCAGTGTCCTGAAAATCGCAAGGTCGAGTTTTCTTCAAGTGTGTTTCAGAAGAGGGCTCTCACATGGTGGAACGGGGTGATGAGAGACCGCGGTGCTGAGGTTGCATTAGCACAGACTTGGTCTGAGCTTAGGGCTCTTATGATGAAGGAGTTTTGCCCTCGTCATGAATTACGAGCTTTGGAAAGGGAGTTTGATGATCTGAAGCAAGACAGTGGCGAGCATCGAGCCTATACTGACTGTTTTGAAGAATTGAGCCTGTTGTGTCCTGCTATGGTAACTCCTGTGGATAAGGCGATCGAGAAATATACTGATGGTCTTCCTGATCTAGTTCAGGATATCGTTACTGGCAGTAACCCTACTACTGTCAGACAAGCCATTGAACTGTCTGCCACCCTAACTGAATCCCACATCAGAAAGAAAAAGCTGTTTCGGAAGGGCGACCCAAGACCATCTGACAAGACTGCTCATGTGGAACCAAAGGAAGAAAATGCTGAGGTGTCCAAGAAGAAGAAGCGCAAAGTCTCTCAGAACTACGCTGTAACTGCTCAAGACAAACAGGTTGCAGCAAACCAACCAGCACAACCTCGCAAAAGGCAAAACTATGTTGGTACCGCACCTTTGTGCAACAAGTGCAACCGTCATCATCTAGCGCAAGAGCAGTGTCACAAATGTACCCACTGTGGGCGGTTGGGACATTTGATCAATGTGTGTCGTTATGCAAATCAAGCTACTGCAAACCCTGCTGCTGTTCAAGCACGGTTCCCTCCGGGGTCATGTTATAACTGTGGTGACCTTACCCACTACAGGAACAATTGCCCAAGACTTGTTAACATACCTCCAGCGCGTGGACGAGTGTTTAACATCAATGGGGCAAACATGAACAATGATGCAGCAGTGAACAATTAAGTGTTTTGTTATTTCCCTTGGTTGTTATCTTTGATGTTTAAAGACAAGTCAGTTGTTATATAAATAAAAATTCGTCGTTTTTATTTTTGCAAAACTGATAACGATTGTGTGAACGTTGGATACAATCTTATGATGTCAACCCAAAGACAAACTACTCGTATGGTTCTGTCATTTTATGATCACTTGTGATCTCTCCAAGAACCTTAAACACTTGTTTCTTTTAAGAAACAAAGCCAAACTCTTATTGAGAATCCTTCTATCTTTATAGATGGATCCTTGGAAATGATTAAAGTGCCAAATGAAATTCATGGATTGGATTCTAGTGTGCTTTAATTATCCATGCTCAAAGACAACAAATTAAAGAATCAAGTTAACTAATTATGTGCTTATGTGTTTTCTTACATGTTTTGTGGTTGTATGTGATCCATCCAAATCCTCGTAAAATCTTTCATATCTCATATGAGGGATTTATAATAGGATATCCAAAGTACTATCTTAAATCCTTAATGGACTTC
Source organism: Helianthus tuberosus (assembly GCA_030545235.1). NCBI lineage: Eukaryota > Viridiplantae > Streptophyta > Magnoliopsida > Asterales > Asteraceae > Helianthus > Helianthus tuberosus. The sequence continues at coordinate 2,117,038 of JARYGA010027493.1, forward strand.
TACGTTGTAGTCAAGTCCCATGGGTTTTAAAGTACTATTCTATAATTGGACCCTTGGGTGGCCTAGTTAAACAGATTGATTTTGAAAATCTGATTAGAAATATCATGTGATGATATAATTAAAAAGATCCCTTAAGTGATCTATTCAAGAAGATCGTACGACGGTCTAGTTAAGAAGATCATGCGTTGATCTAGTTAAAAAGATCGTTCGCTGATATAGTTGAAAAGATCCTTTGGTGGTCTAGACAGGTCGCTTCATGCTTATTCAATTGATTTTCCACTACACATTATGAAATGAAGTGTGCGGACTGTGCAAGGGATTACGTAATTATGGAGGCCTACATAATTATGGAAGTCAGTGCACAGAAACCACAAGAAGTTTTGTCATGTGTTAAGACCTGAAGTGACAAGAATAATGATACGGGAGAAGTCTCGGACTTTGACCGATGTCATTTATTCTCACACTCCCCAATACTGATCTCAATCACACACCAAGTTTTCTATGATAAGTCCTCATAAGAAACGTTCTTCTGTCAGTGGTTCAAAATTCCATGTTCTATTACTACAAGGAATTCACTTTGAGGGTTAACAAATTCGCTAAGAGTCCTTACATGGCCCAGAGTTTTACTTAAGGGTTCAATGGATCTATAAGAAGGCGAAATCGTCACAACTGTCTTCACAAGTTTCCTCTAGAATTAAATTTCGGGACGAAATTTCCTAAAGTAGGGGAGACTGTAACACCTGTGTCACTTCAACAATCAAACAAATGCCAAACCAATGAAATATTGTATTTCATACTTGGGATTTGTAAAAAAATATGTGTATCATTTGCACATATCAACTCTTGTTCGATTTTAAGCTTTAAATCGCTTTCTGGAAGGTTATACGCGCTCTGATGCGTAAATATAACCACTTTAATCCAACGAACACTCCAGAATAGTGAAATAGGCTTAACATACCTTAAATAACCTTTACATAACTTAGAAATAAGTTTTGAAGGCTTTGGTATGGCAAAAACAAGTTAATTCACTTACAGGGACTAAATCTGACAAACTGCGAAAGTATGCCAATTTGAACTGTAACAGACATTCCGGAACATGACCATAAGTTAAACATACCATAAATATCCTTCACATAGCTTAGAAATAGGCTTTGACGGGTTCGGTATGCTAAAATAAACTTTTGGGTCATTCAGGGACTAAAAGTGTCAAAAAGTGCACAAGTTTGCATTTTCGCGCATAACTTATGTTCTGAATACATCCGGACATCCAAAAATTTATGTAAGCATGACTATATTATGCTTTAGTGTTTGGCTTGCAAAAAAATCCATTCGTTTCGTCATTTGGATCGTTTTTCGCGCTTGTGCGCATTCCGTCGTAATTAAGCGAACATCGCGTTCGTACGGCCAAACGAACCAAGACCCGGCATATTTTTGAGCATGTTTCATGTCCACAATGTTTAGGCAACATTTTAGGGCCTTAAAGTTGGCTTTACGGGCCTTAGAAGTGTCGGAAATGGCCTTAAACACGTGTAGGGACCAAAACTGTCAATTCTGCAAGAAGTTTGCTGATCAGACAGCTAGGCGGCCCGCCTCAGTTTCTTAACATTCTTAGGCGGCCCGCGTCAGACTCCCAGAACAGATCAGAACGAACAGTCAGCGTGTACCAGCTGTTTTAACCACAACCACACACTTGCAACTTGCATATTCAGCTGATAAACATCATTTTTAGGCACCACAACTTTCCGACACTTGTACGGTTTCGATTAAGGCACGATATTCGACAAACGATCTTAACGGTGGACCGAATACTATAAATACCCCACCCCCCATTGCTTAAAAATCACTAGAATTCTGATTTGAGGAGCTCTAAGTTGAAACCATTGTTTCATACCTGAGATTCTTGAATCGGGATTAGCATTCGGGGACCCTGGGTAAGTATTCTTTCGTTCTTTTCCTTATTTTACTGCTTTTCGAGTCCGAAAGTCAAACTTTGTTTGACTTTCAGCGTTGACCAGCTTATGGTCAATGCGAAGTTCGTTTGAACTTCGCAACGTGATTGTAATCACGATGGTTATAGTCCCTTGGGACTATGCCTACTGATTACCACGTTATCTAGGGTCGTAGGGTAAGCGATCTAATAAATCGCTTATACCTTCGAACCCGACCCAGTTTGGTCGATCATTAGGATCCGACCAAATACATTAGGTGACCATAGTGTAGGGGATAACCTTCCGAGGTTATACCTTATGGTCACATCGTTTAAGTAGTTGTATGATAGGTAGTTTATATGCCTTAGGTAAATTACCAGAATACCCTTTTCATGTATAATTGGTAATTAAGCATATGTAACCTAAACGTTTGTCACATAACTGATTATGTAACATGTTTAGGCATATAACACTTGTCATAGGACTAGTTAGGCGATCTGAACGCGTTTCACGCGCACGACGCGTAAAAGTAGCATAAGCTACCTAAACGGGCCGTAATGGGTCGAAAACAATTAGGTTAGGTTTCATTTAGTATGTAGGCTTTGTTAAACCATATGACACGAGTCTCTATACTCGTTTGGTTTACGAACCCTCATTCTATCTAAATCCTCCGATTTAGGTCCGGTTTATTAATGTAGTTACCTATATTAGGTGCCGTTTGATATTCCGAGATCTCTAGCATTACTTGGTGGTTATCTTTAGACATCTGAGCAATCTCAGGTGAGTACATAGTTCCCCTATTTTACTGTTTTCCAAACTGTTTTGGGGTGAAGCATGTGTACCTATCTGTTACTTTCATGTTTTCCAAAAGTATAATTGATTATACATGTTATTACTTATAATTTGACAAACTGAATGACTAATTATGGTTTAAACATTGATTTCTCAAAGAACATAAAATAAATTGTTGAATTGTACTTATTTTATGTTCACCAGACCGATTGTTAGTATGATATAGCGCTATAGGATTTGACACCCCATTCCTGTTGTCATGGAATGTCTGAAACCAATTTGTTGCTCCATCCAAATAGGGATTGCCTTTGTGGTATTTCTATAGTCTCAAAGGTGTATTTTGATGCACCAGGTCTGAATGAATTCTCAAATCACACTATTAAAGTATAGTTTGATATACTCTCATGTGTGGTATTGTACAAAACCAACATATATTTTGTTAATCATCCAAAGCATATTTTGATATGTTATTTACAAAACCAAAACATAGTTTAATATGTTACTACCAAATCAAAAGTATACTTTTAATATGCTACTATAAGGTTATTTGTTTAATCTTACATTTATTTATACAAATCACATTGGTCACACATTACATGATTTATATTGGACACATAAACATTTTGACATATTATTCAATACATTTGACAATATGTTTAAACATAGACATCTTACATTGTTTGGTTTAGTTTGAGTAAGTGATTAAGTAACGAGGCGTGTGTAATATGATACAAGCATGGTGGATACGCCGCTGGTACTTCCTATATATAAGTGTTTGTATGGTATTACATGTCGTAGCGTTATTTGAATCATTTCAATTTGAGACATATAACATTTTATACAAATAACATACTTTTCACAAGACATTGATTTACAAACAACGTATCTTATACAAACTCATTTTTGCATGGTTATTCATTTAACCATACATTATTCACTTATCTATACATATCATCTGGACTTATTGTTTTTCAAATGATTTACAAAACAAAGCAAACTACAAGGTTCATGACTAAACATTTTCTTAAACATAAGTCATGAATCTTATTTCACAAAACCTATGTATCTCACAGGCATTTTTATGCTGACGTACCTATTTTTACACATGTTTCAGGTACTGCTTTGCAATGATTGTTGATACATGCTACATATATGATGGACTCGTGCCTTAGCAACTTTAAAACTTGGAAGATCATAGTTGTACTTTTGATTGTATTAAAACAATGAGTTCATTTATTCAATAAAACAGAATTTATTTATGCCATGGTTATGAAACAATAATTCTGTTACAACACTCCCCGACGTTTCCGCCACGTTTGGTTGCTTTACGTGGTCGGGGTGTGACAGCTTTGAAAACTAATCATCTGTTCTAGGATGATTGATTACTAGGTTTTGAAGCCTCTGTTATAAGGTTTTGAACCCTCTATTGTAAGGTTTTGAACCCTCTGTTATACGGTTTTGAACCCCTTTGAGTTTTCAAAACTCTCGTCAAGGTTTTGGGTTTTAAATAATGTGAACACGTGCAAACTGGAAGGGTGAATGCCTGTATTCTGAGTTTTCTGTCTAGGCAAGCACTTCGTATACATCTCAACCAGACGCGAGACCAGTTGTGCTTACCTGGGAATTCTTGGGATGAGTGTTCACTTATAGGCGAGCATGTCTTCGCGATACATTATATTGACCCGCTTACTTTGATTAGTCACTGTCTCATTTGTTTGCCTTTGGTAACAAACAAATGGTCACAATCTGCATGCCTTGTCATTTTCTTTTGACTATCTTTCGCTTGTTTCCTCCTATGCCTTTCGTTATCTTCAAGATGCTTCTTCATCGCAACAACAATGTCCGAACCAGGTGCTGCAATTACCCAGCGAATAGGCGTAGTACTCCAGAGGACCGTTGACTTAGCTATCACCATGACTCGCCTCAGGGATGAAGCTGTATAAGGGAACTGCTCCTTGGTGCAATCAATGCCATCGTCATTATTCAAATCAAATACCATGTTACAAATGTACCCACGGTGGACGATGGAGACATTTGGTTAACATGTGTCGCTTTGCTGTTCAAAGCAAAGCAGTTGCAAACCCTGTCGCTACTTAACCTTCAAGTTCTGCTTCATATGTCGCCTTGGCATATCTAGCGCCTCAACCTCATGAACTTTCTACTTTGTGTATCGACTTAAGCACGCCTAGTGCAAGGTGTCGAAGCACCTCTCGTTACACAAATTTTAAAATCCATAAAGGATCTTTCTATCCTCATAATCAGATCCTTGTGGATAAATATCACTCAAATCGGAGCCCTTAATTGAATTATTCGTATGCCTTAATACGTACATTACCATTCAATAAGGACAAAGCCGAATTCTTATTTAGATCTTCCTATCTTCATAGTTAGATTCTAATGATTTAAGTGCCGCATGGAATCCACGGATTGGATTCCTGGTGTGCTTTAAATATCCGTGTCCAAAGATAACAAAGTAAAGATCAAGTTAAACAATTATGTGATTATGTGCTTATGTGTTCCCTTTTATGTTTTTGTGTGATCCAAATTCTTGTCTTCCAAATCCTCGTAGAATCTTCCATATCTTTGGGTGCTATATTAAATCCTCAACGGGCTTGTACGTAATAGTAAAGACCCTTGGATTATATTGTACCATTCCATAATTAGACCCTGAGAGGTCTAGGTAAACAGATTGATCCAAAAATCTGGTTAGGAATATCATGTGATGATATAGCTGAAAGGACTCCTTGGTGGCCTAATTTAAAAGGATCCTTTGTCAATCTAATTAAAAGGACCCTATGGTAGTTTAGTCACACTCATCATCAGGTTTGATTTTTCCTCCCCTTCACATTTCAGACAAATTGTGCGGACTATGCAAGGAATTGCGTAATTATGGATGCATACATAATTATGAAATTCAGTGCACGGAAACCACAGTGAGTTTTGTCATGTGTCTAGAGTTCGTTCTGTTCATTTTGTTTCTGAAGATGTAAAATGACTATTCTGTTCATTTTTGTTTCTGAAGATGTAAAATGACTATTCTGTTCATTTTTGTTTCTGAAGATGTAAAATGACTATTCTGTTCATTTTTGTTTCTGAAGATATAAAATGACTATTCTGTTCATTTTTGTTTCTGAAGATGTAAAATGACTATTCTGTTCATTTTTGTTTCTGAAGATGTAAAATGACTATTCTGTTCATTTTTGTTTCTGAAGATGTAGAATGACTATTCTGTTCATTTTTGTTTCTGAAGATGTAAAATGACTATTCTGATCATTTTTGTTTCTGAATAATGCCTGTTGAAATTAACTCCGTTCATTTTTCATTTCTGAAAAAAATGTCCGTTAAAGAGAAATAACAGGATTATGCCTTTCATATCTCTAGTGGTTATTTAACACAAAGTCACAAATAGACTCCTACGAATTAATTTCGGGACGAAATTTCCTAAAGTAGGGGAGACTGTGACACCCGTGTCACTGCGACCATCAAACAAATGCCAAACCAATGAAATATTGTATTTCATACTTGGGATTTGTAAAAATATGTGTATCGATTGCACATATCGACTCTTGTTTCGATTTCAAGCTCTAAATCGCTTTCTGGAAGGTTATACACGCACTGATGCGTAAATATAACCAGTTTAATGCAACGAACACTCTGGAATAGTGAAATAGGCTTAACATACCTTAAATAACCTTTACATAACTTATATATAAGTTTTGGAAGGTTTGGTGTGGTGAAATCAAGTTTAATCGCTTACAGGGACTAAAGTTGACAAACTGCGAAAGTATGCCAATTTGAACTGTAACAGACATTCCGGAACATGACCATAAGTTAAACACACCATAAATATCCTTTACATAGCTTAGAAATAGGCTTTAATGGGTTCGGTGTGCTAAAAATAAACTTTTGGGTCATTTAGGGACTAAAAGTGTCGATAAGTGCACAAGTTTGCATTTTCGCGCATAACTTACGTTCTGAATACATCCGGACATCCAAAAATTTATGTAAGCACTAAAATATTTTATTTTAGTGTTCGCCATAAGAAAATATGCAGAAACTCAGTTTTTCGCATTCGGGACCAGATTCGATGTATTAGCCGTTGTTTAATTCACAACCACACATTCTAAACATGCTTAGTCAGCGGATAAGGATGGAATTTTGGTACCATAACTTTGCAACACATGTATGGATGGAATTTAAACACCTAAACACCATAACTTTGCAACACATGTATGGATGGAATTTAAACACCTAAACACCATAACTTTGCAACACATGTATGGATGGAATTTAAACACCTAAACACCATAACTTTGCAACACATGTACGGATGGGATTAAGGCACGTTTTCCATGAAACGATCTTAACGGTTCGGGTATTCCTATAAATACCCCATACCCCCCATTGCTAAAATCACTAGAAACTTGATTTGAGAAACTCTAAGTTGAAACATTTGTTTCATACCTGAGATTTTTGAATCGAGTTTAGCATTCGGGGACCCTTCGTAAGTATTCTTTCGTTCTTTTCCTTATTTTATTGCTTTTTGAGTCAGAAAGTCAAACTTTGTTTGACTTTCAGCGTTGACCAGTAATGGTCAATGCGAAGTTCGTTTGAACTTCGCAACGTGATTGTAATCACGATGGTCATAGTCCCTTGGGACTATGCCTACTGATTACCACGTTGTCTAGGGTCGTAGGGTAAGCGATCTAATAAATCGCCTATACCTTCGAACCCGACCCAGTTTGGTCGATCATTAGGATCCGACCAAATACATTAGGTGACCATAGTATATAGGGAATAACCTTCCGAGGTTATACCTTATGGTCGCTTCGTTTAAGTAGTTGTATGATAAGTAGTTTATATGCCTTAGGTAAATTACCAGAATACCCTTTTCATGTATAATTGGTAATTAAGCATATGTAACCTAAACTTTTGTCACATAACTGATTATGTAACATGTTTAGGCATATAACACTTGTCATAGGACTAGTTAGACGGTCCGAACGCGTTTAACGCGAACGACGCGTTAAAGTAGCATAAGCTACCTAAACGGGTCGTAATGGGTCGTAGACACTTAGGTTAAGTTTCATTTAGTATGTAGGCTTTGATTAACCATATCACATGAGTTCCTACACTCATTTGGTTTACAAACCCTCATGCTACCCAGTCTTCCGATTTAGGTCCGGTTTATTAATGTAGTTACCTATATTAGGTGCCGTTTGATATTCCGCGATCTCTAGCATTGCTTGGTGGTTATCCTAGGACTTCTGAGCAATCTCAAGTGAGTACATAGACCCCTCTTTTACTGTTTTCCAAACTGTTTTGGGGTGGAACACATGTGCCTACTTGTTACATTCATGCTTTCCCGTTTTCACATCATATACCTGCTATGTTCGTTAGTACATTATAATACATGATTTTATGACATTTCATGCTAGGTGTGCCCAATTGTGTGCATTACTTAGTACATCGTTTTACATGACATTTTGACATAGACATTTGACATAGACATTTCGGCATAGACATTTTAACATGATTGACATTTGATCATGCATTTCCCACAAAACATAACTTTGATTTAAACCAAGTTTTACTTCAATACTTTGTTTTTGTGCATATGGTTTAGTTGAGACATTTCACTTGCCATACATGACATTTTGACGTAGACATTTGACATGGATATTTGACATAGACATTTTGATATGATTTACATCTTGACATGAACACTTTGACATATTACCCAATACATTTGACAATTGATTTAAACATAGACTTCTTACATTGGTTGGTTTGGTTTGATTAAGTGATTAAGTAACGATGCGTGTGTAATATGATACAAGCATGGTGGATACGCCGCTGGTACTTCCTATATATAAGTGTTTGTATGGTATTACATATCATAGCGTTATTTGAATCATTTCAGTTTGAGACATAGAACATTTTATACAAATAACATACTTTTCACAAGACATTGATTTATAAACAACTTATCTTATGCAAACATATTTTACTTGGTTATTCATTTAACCTTACATTTATTTATACTTATCATCTGATCTTATCGATTTTCAAATGATTTACAAAGCAAAGCAAATAACGAGGTTCATGACTAAACATTTTCTCAAACATAAGTCATGAAACCTATTTTCACAAAACCTATGTATCTCACAGGCATTTTTATGCTGACGTACCTATTTTCACATGTGTTTTTCAGGAACTGTTGCATAAGATGATCAAGATACACATAGGCAGACTTGGGCTTTAGTGACAATAAAAGATGCAAGACTAGTTAATTATGTTGTATTTTCTTGTTTGTTAAGACATTGTAACACTTTTAATCAATAAAACGAAACTTCAATTGCCATGGATTTGAAACAATTAATTCTGTTACAACACTCCCCGACATTTCCGCCACATTTTGTATGTTCCACGTGGTCGGGGTGTGACAACTGGGATGGTGAACTTCGTTAATTCATCATTACATTAATCAGTTTCGGATCAGAACTGGATTGCTGGACAACACCCCTACGCGGTGCAAAGGTATTCCCTTCAATGTTCACTACCCGGCTAGCTATTCCTTGATACGGTAATGGTGCCTTGAACCTACCATCATGCACATTGCCTTCAGATTTCTTATGTTCATCCATGATAAACTCAACAACTCTCTTCAATAAACAAAACAACAGAGCACCATGCAAGCAGAATGTAACACCTGTGCCTTCACGGCCATCAAACAAGTACCAAACCAATGAAATATTATATTTCATACTTGGGATTTGTAAAAATATGTGTATCATTTGCACATATCAATTCTTGTTCAATTTCAAACTCTAAATCACTTTCTGGAAGGTTATACGCGCACCGATGCGTAAATATAACCAGTTTAATGCAACAAACACTCCGGAATAGTGACATAGGCTTAACATACCTTAAATAACCTTTACATAACTTAGAAATAAGTTTTGAAGGCTTTGGTATGGCAAAATCAAGTTAAATCGCTTACAGGGACTAAAGTTGACAAACTGCGAAAGTATGCCAATTTGAACTGTAACAGACATTCCGGAACATAACCATGAGTTAAACACACCTTAAATATCCTTTATATAGCTTAGAAATAGGCTTTGAGGGGTTCGGTGTGCTAAAATAAACTTTTGGGTCATTCAGGGACTAAAAGTGTCAAAAAGTGCACAAGTTTGCATTTTCGCGCATAACTTACGTTCTGAATACATCCGGACACCCAAAAATTTATGTAAGCATGACTACATTATATTTTAGTGTTCGCCATAAGAAAAATCCATTCGTTACGTCATTTGGATCGTTTTTCGCGCTTATGCGCATTCCGTCGTAATTAAGCGAACATCGCGTTCGTACGACCAAACGAACCATCACCCGGCATATTTTTGAACATATTTCATGTCCACAATGTTTAGGCAACATTTTAGGGCCTTAAAGTTGGCTTTACGGGCCTTAGAAGTGTCGGGAATGGCCTTAAACACGTGCAGGGGCTGAAACTGTCATTTCTGAAACATATATGCAGATCTGAAGTCTCAGGCGGCCCGCATTGTGTTTGGCTGATCCTAAAGCGGGCCGCTTCCCACCTTCTGACCAGATTAAATGTTTCTAATCACAAGTTGCAGCCATTTAATCCTCCACCACATGTTTTCTTTTGTCTAGTCATGTGATATGGATGGAATTTTAGTCACCACAACCTTCCAACACATGTACGGCCTTGATCGTTTCCCCTTTTCCAAGAAACGATCCTAACGGTTACCCGAATACTATAAATACCCCAACACCCCAATGCAAAACTTACAAGAATTCTGATTTTGAGAGCTCTAAGTTGAAACCATTGTTTCATACCTGAGTTCTTGAAGTCGGGATTAGCATTCGGGGACCCTGGGTAAGTATTCTTTCGTTCTTTTCCTTATTTTTACTGCTTTTCGAGTCAGAAAGTCAAACTTTGTTTGACTTTCAGCGTTGACCAGTAATGGTCAATGCGAAGTTCGTAGGAACTTCGCAACGTGAGTGTAATCACGTTGGTCATAGTCCTTTGGGACTATGCCCACTGATTACCACGTTGTCTAGAGTCGTAGGGTAGGCGATCTGATAAATCGCCTATACCTTCGAACTCGACCCATTTGGTTGATCATTAGGATCCGACCAAATATATTAGGTGACCATAGTAGGTAGGGAATAACCTTCCGAGGTTATACCCTATGGTCACATCGTTTAAGTAGTTGTATGATAGGTAGTTTATATGCCTTAGGTAAATTACCAGAATACCCTTTTCATGTATAATTGGTAATTAAGCATATGTAACCTAAACCTTTGTCACATAACTGATTATGTAACATGATTAGGCATATAACATTTGTCATAGGGCTAGTTAGGCGGTCCAAACGCGTTTCACGCGAACGACGCGTTAAAGTAGCATAAGCTTCCTAAACGGGTCGTAATGGGTCGTAGACACTTAGGTTAAGTTTCATTTAGCATGTAGGCTTTGTTAAACCATAACATATGAGTTCCTACACTCATTTGGTTTACAAACCCTAATGCTACCCAATCTTCCGATTTAGGCCCGGTTAATTAACATAGTTACCTATATTAGGTGCCGTTTGATTTCCGTGATCTCTAGCATTGTTTGGTTGTTACTCAAGGACTACTGAGCATTCTCAAGTGAGTACATAGACCCCTCTTTTACTGTTTTCCAAACTGTTTTGGGGTGAAACACATGTGCCTACTTGTTACTTTCAAGCTTTCCTGTTTTCACATCATATACGGCTATGTTCGTTAGTACATTATAGTACATGATTTCATTACATTTTATGCTATGTATGTCCATTGCGTTCATACTTAGTACATCGTTTTACATTTACATTTTATGCTATTTATGTCCATTGCGTGCATATTTAGTACATTGTTTTTCATCACATGCTTACATTTTGGTATGACATTTGGTTTGTTTACATGGGACAATACATTCATTAACACCGATCATGCCGTTCGTTAGTAGGTAGTGGTACCATAGGAATTGACAACTCCCGTTCCGGACGTCCCAGGGAAAGGGGATGAAAGGAATGACCGAATTCGTTGTTATTAAGACAGATAGACCTTTAATTTGTTTAAAGGGTTTATCACCACAGTCGCCAGGCTTGAATGTATGCATTTTCACAATACCGCATAAATGTTCATTATCAGTATAGCATGCATTTAGACATTTTAACATGATTGACCTTGATCATGCATTTAGACATTTTAACATGATTGACCTTGATCATGCATTTAGACATTTTAACATGATTGACCTTGATCATGCATTTAGACATTTTAACATGATTGACCTTGATCATGCATATAGACATTTTAACATGATTGACCTTGATCATGCATTTTCACAAGACATAATGTTGATTTAAACTAAGTTTTACTTCAATACTATGTTCTTGTGCATATGGTTTAGTTGAGACATTTCGCTAGCCATACAGGACATTTTGACATAGACATTAGACATAGACATTTTAACATGATTGACCTTGATCATGCATTTTCATAAGACATAATGTTGATTTAAACTAAGTTTTACTTCAATACTATGTTCTTGTGCATATGGTTCAGTTGAGACATTTCGCTAGCCATACAGGACATTTTGACATAGACATTAGACATAGACATTTTAACATGATTGACATTGATCATGCATTTACACAAAACATAACGTTGATTTAAACACAGTTTTACTTCAATGCTTTGTTTTTGTGCATTTCACCTATGGTTTAGTTGATGCGTTTTCACTAGCCATACATATCA